>JBBBDQ010028433.1:1280000-1842500 GCA_037127315.1 Ascarosepion bandense | reverse complement strand
AACATATATATATATATATACACACATACACAAACATATATATATATATACACACATACACAAACATATATATATATATACACACATACACAAACATATATATATATATATACACACATACACAAACATATATATATATATATACACACATACACAAACATATATATATATATATACACACATACACAAACATATATATATATATATACACACATACACAAACATATATATATATATATACACACATACACAAACATATATATATATATATATACACACATACACAAACATATATATATATATATACACACATACACAAACATATATATATATATATACACACATACACAAACATATATATATATATATATATATATATATACACACACACACATACACAAACACATATATATATATATATATATATATATATAGACATTCATACACGGACATCTGAACATACATACATACATACATACATACAAGTATGAATATATACATATACACACACACACATATATATCCATACAAAAGCATACAGACATACATGTAAGACATACACACACATACAAGTAAATGAATTACATATTAGTAAGTAAAGCAAAAATCAATATGTCTACTAGTATAAAAGGACAGATGTACATTTGTATGTACACACATACAAACATATATACATACACATATACATACACACACACACTAATATTTAGACATTAATTTGCCTATATCTGATGGGTACCCCCATCCGACTCAAACGCTCCAACAAATTCTTCCCCAGGTACACAATCCGGCACATATCAACACAATAACACTTTGCAAGCACAGAACCCAACACCGAACACCAACCTAAATAGCTACGAGGCATCTAATCAGACATCGATTATCACGTCAATACACGACAGAGCCCACACCAATACAAATCACTCAGCCAAAGATCAACATGCTTCCCCATAACACCAACTATCAAACCAACAACTAATAACCATGATACTCAAGGCTCATGTCCCACATAGTTTCTTAACTATTTATAAATCCTCGATCCCATGAAAACCAATGTCAAGTAGAGCACCACATAACAATACAACCCACCGATCAATATCAGGTCGAACGGCTGGCAAAAAATAGTATAACACATGACGAACAACACACACAGTAAAGATCAACCAGAACGCCCAACCCGAATAAAAACACCCATCAAAAAGGCAGTTAAGGATATTTTCCTTAATTTTTCAATATTACAACCTGGATTTCAATGTAAATGCTGAACTATGGTTACAATGAACTGTGAGCTCATACCTCTGTTTTAACAGTTTAACCTTGTCCCTAAATTTGATAATTTCTAATTTTTTGTTGAGACAAAGGTAGCAAGGTGCATGGAGGGAGTTACAAGTTTGGGCCTTTGTAAGGATTTTCCATTTAACGGTGGGTGTTTTGTCTTTTTCCTTTAAAGACTAATAGAATTTGGATAATGAAGTGCTGTATTTATAAGAATTATTATTGAAAGACAATGTGTGTTGATACCAGCAAGTTTTGAATGGGTTTTTAGTAGAACCGATATAAAATTATATATATATATATATATATATACACACACACAGGTACACACTTATATACATAGTACACAATTTATACATAAATGCATTTATTCATGTATAATGACCACTTTCTCATTTTCAAATATAGCTGTCACTTGATATTGCACCATTTCATGATACCACCAGCGTATAGCACAAATACTATCTTCAAGCACAACCAGAAACCCACATTCTCTGCAAGATTATGATTCATTTTATGGATGCCTTTTGTAGTCATGTTTAGCCATTGTGTTTTAAACATAGAGATGAGCAAGTGCTTATACATCTAACAAGCAATGTTGTTGAAGTATATCCAAATGAAGAAAAACCTTGCACAGGACAAATTAATTATAGCATTTATCCAAAGATTAACTAGTTTACAAAATTTCATACCTCTGAAGTTTGCAGGTTTTATATCAAAGTGCCTCACTTGAGATGGATGACTTAAGCAAGGGTTCACCTCTCCCAGTAACCTAAGAAAACCACTAACCCAACTCTCCATACACATATCTATTTGACCTATAAATACTTAGTAGGTATTACTACTTTGGATTATAGGGGACCTAAAAAAATGCCAACAAAATGTGATTCAGCACACCTACTCCCCACAAATCAAGATACAGTTTATATCTGTTCTTTTGTACTAGTAGACATATTGATATTTGCTTTACTTGCTGATATGTATGTATTTGTATGCATTTACTTGTGTGTGTGTGTGTGGATAGATAGATAGATAGATAGATGGGTGTAAGTTTGTTGTCCTGGGTTTCACACTTTTGCAATCGTCAGACAGTTTTAATTTTTTATTTAAAATACTGGATATATGCAGAGATGCATATATTGATGAATTTTTGTGGAAGCAGGATGAAAATTGGAAGGAATATTTGTAGTTGTGATGCCTTTTATACAAACACAGACATAGATTAACACTTGTACAACCACTGATGTGCGCAGAGACACACGCACAAGCGAGCTAGACAACTGGGGCTAACACAGGCATAACTTCATATGAACAATATGGGGCTTAGCATATATATGTATATGTGCAAAGTTTTGTACATGCATCTGCATTTAATTTATGTATTCTGTATTTACCAAGTTTGATGCCAGAGGTTTCATGTATTTCCATCTATGTGGTTATATATTTTTTAGATCTGTGGGGTTTTTAGTCGTGTACATTTTTGTTCTTAGCTTGTATATTTGCGTAAGTATATATATATATCTAATTCTGTTTATATGTTCATGCATTGAAATATGATTGTGTCTGTCACAACCTCATTCATTCAAAGCTGGTCACATTAGGAATTCGTCCTGACTGTATCCAATATGTGGCAATTCAGTCTGTGTACAAATAGAGCTTTAAAATTTGACAGACAAATTGACAAGTTGATAAAAGCAAACTTTTGTAATTTATGTATGTATATATGCATGAGTATATTAATCTGTATATGTATCTGTTTGCCAGTGTTTGTGAATATACTCATCTATTTTTCCATGTGTGGATGTTTATAGGTTTATTTATGTATGCGTTCTTTCTCTTCCTCGTTTAATATATGAATAACTTTCTAAATCTAATAAATTGTTAAACTTAAATATTTTTTAAATTTCACAATAATAATAAAGTAGATGTAATAGTTGCTTACCATGCAGCTTCACACAGGAAATTTGAATTAAGAAAGTTCCACTATCTTCAACTCTTGCTTTTTCCAAAAATTAAGATTGTGTTAATCTGCTTGGTAAATTTGAATTTGAAGAACAGACCATAGAGATTTCTCAGGGGATGGGTAACAAGTGACCAGTGACTGCCGATTAATCTCACTGCTGATCTTGAACGGGATCTACACTCTGTGGTTAATTGAGGCAAGAAGTGGCTTGTCAACTTCAATGCGTCTAAGACCAAGCTGTTGTCTGTCAACCATCACAGGCAACCTCTCCTGCCACCCATAAGCATGGACCAAGCGAGTCTCCCTGAGAGCAACACACTACGCCTCCTCGGCCTTACCCTCTCCTCAGACCTCAAATGGAACCACTATATCGAATCCATAGCTAAATCTACTGCTAAGAAGGTTGGGTCACTATGTCGATCCAGGATGTTTTTTCCGCCTGAATCCATCCTGTATATATACAAGTCAACCATCCGTCCGTGCATGGAGTACTGCTGCCATTTATGGTCAGGCGCCCCTGCCATTCTCCTCAGGCTCCAAAGGAGAGTCTAATGTGATAGGTACTGATCTGGCGGCTCGACTGCAGCCACTTCCACACCGTCGAAATGTGGCCTCCCTTTGTCTGTTCTATAAATACTTTCATGGCTTCTGCTCGGACAAACTTAAGTCACTGGTGCCTCCTCAACAGGTGTTTACTTGTACATCTAGACTAGCAACTGGGTCCCACCCATTCACAGTCAGGTTAGCCAAATGCAGACGACAATTCTACTCCTGCAGCTTCTTCTCTCGCACTTCCCACCTGTGGAACTCGCTCCCATATTTTTTCTTTCCTGACGGCTACAACCTCCAGAAATTTAAATGCAATGTCAATACTCATCTATTAACCACTGGACTCTAGCTCTCTCCCCAACCCCGTATATCCTTCCCTTTCTCTCCACCTATGTATCTGTCATCGCACCTGCATTTCTATTGCTCCTTTCTAACTAGTTTGTACTCCTCACTCTTTTCTAATTAATCCCCCACCCCCGCTCATCAGGGGCATTTCTGCCTTGCTCGGGGTGAAATGAAATGATTAAAAAAAAAAAATTAATAATGCTGATCTCAATTTAATCAAATTTTAATACTAATGCCCCCCAAAATTATTTTTAAGTCTGCTCACATATTCTCCAAATTAGAAGTTGCTTTACTCTGATTGGTCCACATTGTACATACAACAAAGCCTCCCTGATTAAAGGGGTTTTGCTTGGTTTTAACCTTTTAAAACCATTCAATTTAAAATAAAGCATATCACTTGACAAGACACAAGAAGTGTCGAAACAAAATAGCTACTTTTGCAGTGATATTATAACATATCCATGTTATAATTTCTGAATAAATAAATATATATATATATAAATTCTTTAGAAATCAAACCATGTAAAAATTGCATTCATTTAATATATTGATTTGTGTAAAACATTTAAATATTGTGCTTACAAAAAATTAACAATTCCTGCTTCTTGATTAAAATGTAGAACCTGGATTTTTGGCATTATTTAACAGTAGAGAAAAGTAACATAGACAATTAAATTCATGATTCAAACTTTGCTTAATTAAAGTTGCATTTATCATCTTTCCTCATAAAGATTAAAAAGCTTCTATTCATATCTAACTTGTTAAAATTGCTACAGAAACCGATATACACTACTCAATTGTTTTGATTAAAATTCAAACTGGATACAGTATTTTCACCCTTAACATTCATGTTACAATGAATTTTATGTTGTTATTCAAAACAACATTTCAAAGGGTTGCAGAAAGAAGATATGCTGCTCAAGTTTTGTTTATTATCTATTCAATTTTGTCAAATTGTTTTTTGGATAAAGCATATCTTTGTATTTTCAAAGGTACATCAATCTCTCATATTATACAGGGTGCAGCAGAAATATATCCCACAAAATAATACAGAAAGAGATATTTCTGAGAAGTATTTCTGTTACACCATGTATTTGAATATGGAACTCAACATTGAACCTTGATTTTCTCCAGAACATTTTAATGTTAAACTAATATTCCACATATTATCATAGAAGTATGCAATGTATTTATCAGGTAGATACTGACTATATATATATATATTTTACCAAGTCTACATTTTTAAAGATATGCTTATATACACTATCAGTAGGTACACTTTTTCATTATTAAAGTATCTCCATCAGGAATGAAACAATGATATGATCTAATTCCATTTGAATAATGATTTCAAGGTTTGTTTTTTAATGATCAACCAATATCATTTTTGATGACATAAAGAATATTTACGCTTTATTGTACACCTCTGCTCATGTAATTAATTATTTTGGGTTGATTATTTGGTTTTCAACAGCTTTCATACGAAACCACATTCACATAAGACATCCCAAACATTGGCATTCTCAGTATCCATACGATGCTACATTCAGATAAGACATCCCAAACATTGACAATCTCAGTATCCATCAGATGCTCCATTCGCATAAGACATCACAAACATTGGCATTCTCAGTATCCATACGATGCCCCATTCATATAAGACATCATAAATATTGACATTCTCAGTATCCATACATTGCCACCTTCACATAAGACATAAAAAACATTAAAATTATTCATAGCTATATGATGCCACACTTATATATATATCACAAACATTGAAATTGAAAAACTAACATCATGTGAAAGGGAATTCCTTCTACAATTAAAAATACCTTATGTACAAAATTGAGGTAAAAAGTCATCACAGGACTTAACAACTTGAACTTTTTTCTTGACAATGACTGAAGTTAGTTGTAAGCTCAAAAAATTAAATAAATTGTTGGCTGTGGAGAATTCCTTTATACTTTCAATTCTTATATAGAGAAATTAATCTGACAATTAGAAAAATTTAATTCAAAATATAATCAACACAATTTATTTAACAAGGCATAGGCATATACAAAATGGAAGTGCAGTATGTAAATGTAATGGCAGGTGGTGCAACATATCTTGATATCAAGAAAATACTCAAACATATGTCGGTTGTGCTCTGATATCCAATGATAATTCAGTTTAAATACTGGGTAGGCTGCCTAGAGCAAAAGGCAAAGCAAAGCAAAGAATTAGAGAGCAGATAAATCGAAAATTCCATTACTGAAATTGTGGATACACTAGACACTCTTTAATCTATGGTATCATATGCAACAAGAATACCCAATCACAGGTACTTAGTAATTGTAACAAGAGGCACCTAGATAGAATTGTAATAATAGACAAGAGACACTGGCTCAAATCATATTCATTGAATTTTAGCTGAATCTGCTGGTAGGAAGATTGGTTCACTGTGTTAGGCCAGGAAGTTTTTCTCGTCTGAGTCCATCTTGCACATGTATAAATCTACCATCCCGTGTCACATCTGGTCAAGTGCCCTGATATTCATCTTGGGGTTCTCAATAAAATCTAAAGGAGAATCTGCAATTGATCCTAACCTGGTAGCTCAACTCTAGTAACTTTCTTACCGATAATAATATGGCTTCTTTGTCTCTTCTACAAATACTTTCATGGCTTCTGCTCTGATGAGCTTAGCTCCTTGGTGCCCCCTCTGCATCAATTTACTAGCAACTAGGTGCCACCCTTTTACAGTGAAACCAATCAAATGTAACAACTTCTATCAGCTTACTTTTCTCACACTTTCCACTTGTGGAACTCCCTTCCATATACTTGCTTCTCTGATAGCTACAATCTCCAAGAATTTAAATGCAATGTCAATTGCCATTTCTTATTTCCTTGACAGCCCTTGTATCTTGTTATTCTCCTTTTCCACCCTACTCTCTTCCCACCAGTGTTCCTATCCTTCTCTTATCCATTTTCCAATACACCCTGTGTCCCTCTTATGTAACCCCCTATGCACCAGTGACAGTACTACCTTGCTTGGGGTGAAATGATTATAATAATAATAATTAAAAAAAGAAAAGAGGAAAGGTACCAGATACATATCCAGCAGCTCATTTTAGTTCAGTTTCAGCATTAACACTGAGTCAGTCAGTCAGTCAGTTAAGTGCCATACATGATACACACTTGGGCGATCATGTCTCATAAGAGACATGACTGACTGGGCAGAAGATTATCCCGCAGTAGGCTACCATTGCTTTCTGCAGTAGACTGGTTGCCAGCCAAGGCTATAGAACCCAGTTTGTCCTATTATTTAACCCATATGGAGGGAAGAGACGAATTAATACCTTTCCCCAAGGATATTTGTGTGTAAGTGAATGCAAGGAATTCAACTGGAATTTGAACTCGGTTCCCAGATTTGTCGTTCCGAGTTGATATCCACTGCACCACAATGCACATCCTCAGTTTGCTTGAAAAGAGGTCATTTGAGAATTTATGGAACATTATGAAGAGGTTTGTTACTTAATCTTAATATTTCATTTCAAACATAGGCACTGTAGTGGGGGTGCTAGAGAGTGTCATCAGTGATGTCATCACGAGGATCACTAGGGGGTTTCGGGTCTTTCAACATCATACCCCCCTCACCATGCCAACCCGACCAGAGATGATCAGTTTCTGGTCCACCTTCTTTTTCTTCGGGCTTTGCATTTTTATATTGTTTTTTTTTAGTGATTTTAATTCTGCTTTGTGTTTTTTAATTCGATTTTCTCCTCGATTCATGGTACTATTCATCATTTTTTTTTCTTCGCTGTTTCCAAATCTGAAATGCTGCAATATGCAGTGAAATATGTATTACCCATTGTAATAATCTAAAATCTTTTCTAAATTATATTACTCTGTTAAATTAATGAATTTAACACTGCGTTTTTCAGAGTCCGTCACTATTGGAATTTACCTTGATAGTATACCAAGTGTGCTACATTATATATATATATATATATATATATATATATATATATATTTGTGTAAAATCCTTTGTAAAATAAAGACGGAAGCTGATGATGGTTCACCTGAAATAGGCCTATACTTCTGATTCACCATGAAATAACGTGCCTACCTTAATTTTTCTTATATTTGCTCTATATGTATTTATATGCATATATGTTTAGAGCTCTCTTAGAGAGTTATCCTACCACTGTATGTACAGGATACTTCTTTGGATTTTTCTATACCCACACTGCATGCTTATATATATATATATATATACATACACAAACAAACATACATATATACATACATATTTGGGCAGCAATTTTTCATTTAAATATGTTTTGTTAAAAACAGCCGGCAAGGAAGATTTTATTCATTTTTTATTTAATTTCTCCAGTATTCTTACATGTTGTTTAGTTTCTGCTGAAGATAAGGAACATAAAATTGATCAATAATTTTCGAATTTCCAAGTGCTTTCAGCCTCTTCACAGGCCATTTTCAAAGATATCATTTTTTCACACCTGGGCATCATGTGATATAACACATGTACACATCAAATGCATCACACCAGCTACAATCTTTAGCTGAGTGCCATACTTTAACAAAGTTTCGGCCTATTAGGCTCAGTACCTCTCCACACAGTGAGTCAAACTGTATGAAGAAGTACTGAGAAAATATATATATTTATATATATATGTGTGTGTGTGTGTGTGTGTGTGTTTGTATATGTATGTATGTGTGTATATATATGTTTATACATATATAAATATGTTTGTATATATTTGGGCAGTAAATCAGTCTCTTATTTTTTTATAGAATTTTTCATGTGATCTTTTGATTTTTTTCTTTTGAGGACATAAATTATATAAAAATTGTCCAAATGTTTGTTTATCCAAGCACTTTCGACTACACTTATCGTTATTTTCAAGGATGAATGTTATTTTACATGTAACAGAATGTATGTGGTGTTATGTATGATGTAGAGTAGTTTGTATGTGTTATATGCAGAACATGGTAAGCATGTTGCTAGTGCGTTCATGTAACCTGCAAAAAAGAGAGATTGCTGCCCAAATATACAAACTTATATATATATATTGAAATAATATCTTGATACCACAGAACAAAAATACAGATCTAAATAAACACAATTTTATGCTTATTTTTATTTTATTTTAATATTAAGACCTAGGCTGCCTTTCAGCCAATGGTTCCTCAGAGACCAATCATTGGCACAATTGTAATTACATTAGACTGGATGCAAAAGATTTCATAAAGGTAAGGCTGAAACACGTTTAAAATTACAAGTAATATGAATATGTAAAATTAAGAAAATAAATAAAATTACGATTAAAATAAATGCATAAATAAAGAAAAGGGGTAAATGAACCAGCAGAGCATAAAAGAGAAAAATGATCGCTCATACATCTTTAAATAAATATAGAGATCACAAAAGATTGTCTTTTTGTTTGCAGAAGTAGTGTTTGCAGCAATTTAAGGCATATGGCTTCCAAAATTAATAAATTATATTTGGTCCTGCCTGTGTGCGTCTATCGTAAAATATGACAAGCATGACTCATTTTCCAATAGGTGTTGTCCAATCACTGACTCGTATGCTGATTGCAACTAAAACACGCTAACAACATGCTTACAATATTCAGTACATAACAGACACTATTACTCCACTTACATTCTGTTACTTGTAAAATAACATTCATCCTCAGAAATGGCTATAAGTATAACAGAAAGCACTCAGATAAACAAAACATTTGCATAACTTTTATATAATTTATGTCCTCAAAAATAAGAAATAAGATCACATGAAAAATTCCTAAAACAACTAAGTCATTATACCATGCCTGTCATTTTTAATGAAACCAGTATATATATATATATATATATATATATATGTACACACACACACACACACACATACATACACATATATACATTACTTACATTATTCACATTATTGTCCTCATCTTGGTTGCTATTTGTACGACGTTTCAGACTTTATATGCTTTAGCCTTTGTCAGGTGTTAGGAATTTTGAACTGAACCCTTTATTGCAATCACAGGGGTAAATCATTCTCATTCCTTGTGCGAAACCTATTTTGGTAGTCATGAATTATCTCCCTCTAACCCAACTCTTAGTTACTTGTTCACCACATCTATAGCCTGGTACTGAATTCACAACTCATTGGATTGAGTCACTGGAACTAACTATCCACTAGGCCATAAATTTCTGGGGTTTACAAACCCAATGTTCAGTAACAATTTTTTACCAGAGTTCATACTGCAATAAAGGATTCAGTTTGAAATTCCTAGCACCTGAAGTAGTCCAGAGCATACAACAGCTGAAATGGTGTACAAATGGCAACCATGATGACGACAATACTTCAAATAATTTAAATAGTGTAAATACTACCCATATCAGAAATATAGACAAATAAATATATGTATAAATACTCATACACACATTTCTATACATATATACGCATATATATATATATATATATATATATATATATATATTTATATATAAACACATACAGATACACACATATATACATAAACACACACACACACACACACATATATATACACACATTTATATAAACATATACACATGCATTTACATATATACACACACACACACACGTGTACATGTGTACATGCATACACACACACATGTGTACATGCATACACACACACACGTGTACATGCATACACACACACACGTGTACATGCATACACACACACACGTGTACATGCATACACACACACACGTGTACATGCATACATACACACACACACGTGTACATGCATACATACACACACACACGTGTACATGCATACATACACACACACACGTGTACATGCATACATACACACACACACGTGTACATGCATACATACACACACACGTGTACATGCATACATACACACACACGTGTACATGCATACATACACACACACGTGTACATGCATACATACACACACACGTGTACATGCATACATACACACACACGTGTACATACACACACACACACGTGTACATGCATACACACACACGTGTACATACACACACACACACGTGTACATGCATACACACACACACACACGTGTACATGCATACACACACACACACGTGTACATGCATACATACACACACACGTGTACATGCATACATACACACACACGTGTACATGCATACATACACACACACACGTGTACATGCATACATACACACACACACACATATATATACACAGATAAATACATACACACACATACATACTAGCATTATAGCCCGGTATTGCTCAAGTATAATGAAAGCTTTAAAACTAATCTATGGTCCTGGAGCTTGGACTCATTGGATGTGGGCACGAAAGACTATAAAGCAATAGTTGTTTCCAGTTAAAGCAAAACCGTAGACTGAAAGAAAAATGAAATGATGCAAGTCAAATTTTGATTTCCTGGTATTGATATCAAATAAGTTTTTTTGTCATAAACTGAATTTTGAAGGCTAAATAAGTCCTCTGAGCAAATGGTATCATGGCTGAGACTAAGAACTACAATTATACCTACTTAGAGCCAAACCCGAAACAAAAACTAAAATAAAAGGGCTGAAAAAAATACAGACATACAGGCAGATAAACAGACACACACACACAAACATCTTGCCTTTTCTATATATTATCGATTTTCTGCACTATTGTAAGAACTGCAATCTTGAAACTTCTGAATCTCATGTCTTATGTCTTTGTCTATAAGTGTATCAAATTTGATTAAAATCACTCCTTCTATAACCCGATATTATCGATTTTTGATATTTATCGAGGGTACCTCGACACAAAACCTAGCTAAGAACACTCGCAGACGCTTAAATCAGTTCAGCCATTTCGGAGTCTATAGGTAATGGACACACACAAAGTTCCATTTATAAATAAGTTTATATATATATATATATATATATATATATATACACACACACGCACGCACACATATATATGGTAATTAATACCATAATAATAATGGTATACTGCAAATCAATGGTTATAAAGTTTCCATGTTAAAACACCATCATCAGGCAATAAAATGCTGTTAATTTGTTTGTTGATACATATAGTTAAGAAGATTTAAAAAAACAAAGTAATAAATAATAAAAATAACAAAATAAATATAAATAAAAACATATGAATAAAGAGGTCATCCAATGAGATGAATTAAGTTAATGAGGTTATAACATTTTAAAGAATGGTGTGTTTTGCCACAGAAAACCAGATATGTCAAAAATTTTAACCCAGAAAAAAGAGTAAAAGATAAAAGAGAAAAAAGAAAAAGGAAAAAAGAAGAGACAAGAAAGAAGTGAAAGAAAGGGGAAAGACTAGCAAAGTAAAATCAAAACATTGGAAAATATAAGATAAAATAAATATAAAAAATTAAAAGCAAAACAAACATAAGATAAGAATAATGTAAAAAAATAAAAATCAGTAATAATAATTGCACTGATAATCTTGATATGATAAAAACACAATAATAAAATCCTGAAACCACATTATATTAATTATAACCAACATATCACAAATAATGATAACACAAGTTCTTGCAATTGTCATAACCCTAAAGTAAGTCCTTTGCAAAATAAATGCCTTACAGAGTCCATTCTATACCAAGCTACCATCTCCACTATATTGAAAATTCTAATCCTACTAAACATTATATCAGATTTACTAAGACTAATTTTAAGTCTCGATTTTACCAGCATAACTTATCTTTCAATAATAAAGTATAAAGTAATTCTACTTCTCTCTTCAAATACTATTGGCAATTGAAAGATTGAAATAAAACACCTACAGTTAAATAGAAAATATTAACTAAAGCTAACACATGTAAATTATTACATTAATTATGTTTCCTTTGCTTACAAGAAAAAATCCATATAATAAAATTCTCAAAAACTGACTTATTGAACCAATGTAATGAAATCACTAATTTTTGCCACCATAGAACTTTCCATACTCTTGAATATATCTGAAATTATCTCAATATTTTCACTATTTTCTATTTTTATATCTTAAAAACTTTAGCTTCTTTAAATGGCAATTTTTTAATTACTTTAAGAACAAATATTTCTTCATAAGTACAAATAAAAGTATTTAAAAATATAGGAGCATAATAATAATTACCATACATATATATATGCATACATTCATTCAGTAATCAATTTGAACACTCTCAGCTACTGGCGCATGTTTACCTTGCGTATATAACACACTAAAATCTGCCTTCCTCTACCGAGTGCTCATAGCTTAGCAGTCAGAACCACAGACTGATGGCAATTTGATCACATTTCAATCCTGGCTAGAAACAATGGATGTCTAACCATACCGATGAGCTGTCATACAGTGGAACAAGACTGTCTGCAGATGACTATATACATACATATACACATACATATATATACACATTCATACATATATACATACATCTACATACATATCTATAGATGCACATTCATGTATACATACATCTACATACATATCTATAGATACGCATATATATATATATATATATATACACACACACAGATGCACATTCATGCATATATACATACATCTACATACATATCTATAGATACACACACATATATATGCACATTCATACATATATACATACATCTATATATATATATATACACATATATACACATTCATACATATATACATACATCTATATATATATATATATCTATATATACACATATATACACATTCATACATATATACATACATCTATATATATATATCTATATATACACATATATACACATTCATACATATATACATACATCTATATATATATATCTATATATACACATATATACACATTCATACATATATACATACATCTATATATATATCTATATATATATATACACACACATATATACACATACATACATCTATATATATATCTATATATATATATATAGATATATATACATACATACATACATCTATATATATACACATATATATATAGATGTATGTATATATGTATGAATGTGTATATATATCTATATATACACATATATATACACATTCATACATATATACATACATCTATATATACACACATTCATACATATATATATATATATATGTGTGGTGGTGTTTTAACGTAACTGAAGACGGAAACAAAACCTCTTTAATAGGCTTTACAGAACTAATTTCGCAACACAAGAGCATGCAGTAAACGCAAGAGCAGGTAAACAAAATGCCGAAGAAAGAAAAGAACTCAGCCTTTTTAAAGGAAAAGGAACGTGTGCAAAATCACGTGCAATAGAAATTTTTACGAAAATATAACAATCTCCCCCCACTAGTAAGAGAGATTGCAAGGTGGGTGTATATATTATTTTATTTATTTTATTTATAAGTCCACTCGCTGAACTGGTCTACGAATCCTGCTAGACCGCCGCGGGGGCAGTTCACTATTCGAAGGACTGGCAGGTCTCTGGGAAGGCTGATTCTCTATTTCCTCCGCATTAAGTGTAGTGTCAACTGGACTTGTTTCAATCAAACGGGCCGGGTCTGCATTTGCAAGGTCGGGTCAAGTATTCTCAGCAGGACCCTGATGTTCATCAGAGCGTGGAAAGCGAGCCAAATGTCTTAGCGTCACTGAATCCTCCCGGCCGTCATCATGCCGTATTCTTGCATGAGTAGGGTTGGCCTCGAGGAGTTCCACCACCTCTACGATCGGGTCATACTTGCTCCTGTTGCCAAACCGTTTCAGCAGTACCCTTCCAGGTTCGCAGAGCCAAACAGGTAAGGCAGTACCGGTAGAAGAGCGCCTTTCAAATTTGAACAAGCGTTCGTGGGGAGTCACATTTGTACTAGTGCATAGTAGGGAACGAATAGAATTTAAAACATCGAGCAGAACGTCCTGCCAAGCACTAAGGGGTAACCGTTTAGATTCCAAGGCCAATAATATTGAGTACCAAATAACGCCGTTGTAACGCTCGCACTGACCGTTGCCTCTTGGGTTGTATGCAGTGGTGTTACTGTACCCAACCCCAAGTCTCGTCAGGAAATTTCTGAACTCCTCGGACACGAACGACGTTCCTCTATCAGAATGGATGAAAGTGGGGAGTCCAAAAATAGAAAAAATATTCGTCAAGCACTTGATTGCGGTTTGCGAAGAACAATCACGGGAATGCAAAGGGAAATCGACTGTACTCATCGACGATAGTAAATAGGTAACGACATCCTTTCGATGATGCCGGGACAGGCCCTTTGAAGTCTACAGAGAGGCGCTGAAAGGGAGCAGTAGAGCGGATTAGCGTATTATTAGTAGGGCTGGAAAATTGAGGTTTTATTTTTGCACAAGTTGTACACTCGGATGTCACGCGCCGAACTTCATCAATTGAGTATGGCATATTTTGTGATCGTATAAAGTGCCAAAAACGTTGAACCCCAGGGTGTATTAATGAACTGTGTATGGTCCTTAGCTCCTCCAAGGAGGAAGCAGCAGCACCACACACTCTCGACAAAGCATCGGCAACGGTGTTTTCACTTCCGGGACGGTGTTTTATATCGTACGAGAATGGGAGAAGCTCCATTTTCCACCGAATGATTTTATCATTTTTAATTTTTCCTCGGTTAGCTGGCTTATACATAAAAGATACGGCTTGCTGGTCTGTTATGATAGTAAAGTGCTTCCCAACAAGGAGGTCCCTCCATTTTCGGACACATTCAACTATCGCGTAAGCCTCTTTTTCAACTATGTGTAGTCGTATTTCAGATGGGTTTAATGATCGGGAAAAGAATGCTACAGGCCTATCAGCCTGTAGGAGAGTGCCTCCTATTGGTTTCTCTGAGGCATCAGTTTCAATAGTAAATGGTAGTTCGTCGTCGATAACCTTTACAGATGATTCAGCAACGTCTTTCTTAAGTTTTTCGAAAGAATTCACAACTATAGGAGGCATGGGAAATTGTTTATTTTCAACCAGGGGACGAATTTTGTGTGAATACTTAGGTATCCATTTCGCGTAGTAAGAAAACATACCAAGACACCTCTTTAACGAATTTGAATCCGAAGGAGGAGGCATTTGCAAAAGAGGTTTCAGGAACGTGTGCAAAATCACGTGCAATAGAAATTTTTACGAAAATATAACAATATGGGTACCTCGAAGTGGTATAATGGTTAGCAAGCTTGTCATTGAATCATTACAATTGAGTAGTGAGTTCGATCCTCACTAGGTTTCCCATACTTTCAGCCTTGTGCCACATCTAAGCTGCACTTAGAAAATCACCATATGTATATATACACAAACATACATACATATACACATACATACATATACACATACATACATGCATGCATACACACACACACACACATATATATATATATATATATATACATGCATACATATATATATATATATATATGTATATATATATATATATAGTGTATCGAGGCAGCAAGTAATTTTCTAAACATATATCGTTAAATATACGAGACAATGAATATCTATTATGTTTAATCATGTGCCATTCTAAACATCATATTTTGGCTTTAATTTCAGGTGAAAATAAAGACAAAAATTCTTCAACATTTAGATATTTTTTTATTATGTTTGTTCCAAGCTTTTGGCTCACATGAGCCATCTTCAGAGAGGTTACAGGAATGTTAACATAAAAACATCCACCATCAAAGATGATTTTATCTTGTGTTGACATAAAACTTTGTTAAGCAACAATAAGTGTTACCAAATAGCAAACGCAGTTCATAAATTTGTAATGCAGTTCTATGACATCACACCACGTGAGTGCTCGAAATGTTAACAGAACCATACATTTAAATGTAATGTAATGTGTTATGAACAGATTTAAACATGATTTTATTAAGTGTGGGTTGTTTCAATTTAATGTAGATGGTCTCCAATATCTGAAGGTTCTTTTTACTGTGTGTATGAGTGAGGATTATTATGTTATTGACTAAAATCTGTCTAATATTATCTACATGGCTATGTTTTTTCTAAGAAATGTTGTTTAATTGAACTCTAATCAGAAAGGTGACAGGTAAGTCTACCAATATATATAGTGGGTTTATTATTAGTACCAGAGATACAATCTCTGAACGGGCATGTAAATTGATGCACTATATTGGTTTTCTGTAGAGGATTAACTTGTGTGGTTGTAGGGTTATTAGAAACTATGAGGTCAATTGTTTTAATTTTTTTATAATATATGAGCTTAATTTGATTATTATTATTTATTGCTTTAAAATTTCTACATATGTTCTTTGTAGTTCTTTGTGTAGGTGATACTTCCATAGGTACTTCATTGTTCGTGGGTGGTTGAATCTGGGATGTCTTGTATACTACCTCCATTGGTATCTCTTGGTCATTTGTAATAGTTTCGATGTATCTTTGTCTCAGTTGGTTTATGTGTCTTATACAGACAAACTTCTCTCTTTTAATTATGTAAATGACTTTTCTGATTCTTCTAATTACTAAACCGTCTTCCCAAACGCACTTTCCAGTTTGATAGTTCTTAAAGAAGATCTTGTCACCTTCTTTGAAAGATTTAACATCAGAGTTTGGTTTTATAAAAATCTTCTTTTTCTTTAGTAACAGCCTATAAAATATTGATCAAATCTTTCTCGTGTACATGACCTCAGCAGGCGACACATTTCCATTAATGTTCTAATTCGACGTAATTCTATAAACTATCAGAAATGTTTGAATATTCTTATCTTTGGCGTCGATTCCATTAGCTTTTTTCATAGCTATTTTAAACATATCGACAAACCTTTCTGCCTGTCCATTCGATCTTGGATTATACGTAGGCGTTGTTATGTGTTTGATTGCTAATGAATCACAATAATGTTTAAATTCAGCTCCTGTAAACATAGTATCGTTGTCACTGACAATTGTTTGGTACCCCCAGACGGCTAAATACTTCGTTTAACGCCTTTATTGTATTTGCAGCTGTCAGGTGTTTAAATCTATAAACTTCAGGCCATTTAAAATAACTACCAACAATAATTAGGTAATAGTCTCCCTTAAATGGTCCTGCATAGTCAACATGTATCCGTGACCATGGCACGTCTGTTTTTGGCCATGGCTAAGTTTTTAGAGGTGGTGATTTTGCTGCTAACTGACAGCCTTTACAATGCTTCACCAAATCTTCAATGTCCTGGTCCATCCTAGGCCAGTATGTATAGCTCCTCATTAATGATTTCATTCTGGATATACCCGGATGACCCAAATGAAATTCTTTCAATATCCTCTTACGCAGAACATGTGGAATTACCACTCTTTGAGCAGACATTGTTTCATTGCAAATTGAAAATGGTGATACTTTATCTTTTGTTTTTCTCATTCCCTTTCACTTGTTTAATCATCTTTGAAATGTAATCATCCATTTTTGCCATTTTGTTAATTTCCTCCAGCGTTATCGGTAATTCACTAACGGTGTTCACTAGTACATCCGCAAGTTCTTTCTCTTCTTTTAACGCTGCTATCACTGTTTCTTCCAACAACTCAGGGTTTCTCAAGATTAGTCTCGAAAGACAATCCGCATGAGCGATTTCCTTAGATGGAATAAACTGCATCTTAAAATTGTAATTTAATAAAAATCACACTCCATCTTTGCAACCTGTTTGCAGAACGAGTAGGTACTCCTTTTTTCGACCCAAAAATCGACAATTATGGTTTATGGTTAGTTTGTACCATGAACGATCTCCCATAAATGAATCTGTGAAATTTCTTTACAGCATAAATTATAGCTAGCGCTTCCTTCTCTATCTGCCTATAATTTTTTTTCACTGGAAGCAACGCTCTCGAGGCATGAGCGATAGGTTTTGATACGCCATCCTCGAATTGATGTAAAAGAACAGCTCCTATGCCATATTCACTCGCATCCGACACTACAATTAATTCTTTATTTGGATCAAAGTGCACTAAAGCTAAATCTGACAATTAGCACTTTTTAATTTTTTTTAAATACTTCGTCGCATTCCCTTGTCCAACACCACTTTTCATTTTTTTTTCTAATAATTTGTTTTAAGGTGCTCTTAAATCATGCATATTAAGAATATATAGATTGTAGTAATTTGTGAGGCCCAGAGATGATTGTAACTTAGTCACGTTATCCAGAGTAAGCATATTTTTTATCGCTTCAGTTCTGTTTGGGTTAGGTTTCCTTCCCTTATGATCAATTATTTTGGCCCAAATATTCAATCTTATTCAGACAGAACTTGCACTTTTCAAGTCCTACCTTGAATCCATAATCCTAAATTCTTTTGAAAACTTCACGGACATGAATTTTATGCACTATTAATGAATGCTTTCGTCTTAGACCTTCCTTCTTCGTACCACTCGTTACTGTCTTTTATCAGGTAGAGCATTCTATTCTCGGGGTATGGCAGAATGTTCCACTATGACAACATACATATACATTAATATACACATACATACACACAGAAACACACACATATATACCTATATATATATATATATATATGTATGTATATATGTATATATAGATACATATACATATAAACACACATATATACACCTACATATATACGCACACACAGATACATATATACATACATATACATATGTATATATGCACACATACGCGTATATACTCACATATTTACACACACACATATATATATGCATATGTACACACATACATACACACATATATGTATACATACTTACACATATACACACACATATACATATGTATACACATACATGTATATATACACACACATATATGCATACTCACACATATACACACACACACATATATATATGCATATGTACACCCATACGTGTATATATATTCACACATATACACACACATATATGCATATGTACAAACATATATGCATATGTACACACATACATGTGTATATACTCACACATATACACGCATACGTGCGTATATACTCACACATATATACATGCATATGTACACACCTATATATACGTATATATATATATATATATATCTGTGTATATGTGTGCATATGTGTGTATATATATATATATATATACACGTGTATGTATGAATATGTGTGTATATGTATGCCTGTGTGTATATATATATATATATGGGCATATATATGTGTGTGTATGTATATATAGGTGTGTACATATGCATGTATATGTGTGAGTATATATACACGTATGTACGTGTATGTGTGAATATATACACACGTGTGTATATGTGTGAGTATATATACACACATACATACATACGCATATATATATATAGATATAAAAAATAATAGGTCTGTTACTAATGAGAAAAAAAATGTATATTTGTTATAAAAAGAGAAACCGCAAATGTTCTTTTAAAAAATATATTGTGTTCTATTTTTTATTTTTTCATTTTCTATTCTGCTAGTGTTTCTGGTCTTTGGACCAGGCAGTGTTTGTCTGTCATCATCGTCTTGTTTGTGTGTAGTTCACATTATATATTTGTGAGGGAATCTCTTTTAGCATTAAGGGGTAATAAAATGATTTGGGATTGGTTAAATATCTTACAGAGGAAGGTTTTGCTTTTATTTTTTTGTTTTTTTAATTTATATATACATAGACATACATTCATATATACACATACATATATACTTCCTATGTTGTGTAGGGTTTCATTTGTGTCACTGCGTTTGTTCTTGCCAGTATGTGTATAAATTTGTGTGTGTGCATGTATCTGTGAGTATGTGAACTGTCTGTGCAGGATCTATTAAGTGCTGGTGTGTGTGTGTGTGTGTGTATATATATATATAGATAATGGCTGGCTACTCATATTTGAGGATACCTGTCTATGGAGTGGCTAGCTAATCGCCATTGTTGTGGCCATGCTTGCTCAGTTGTGTTTGTTCAACATCCACAGAGCCCACCTGTGGTTTATACTGCAACTATACTGAGCAGACCTTAGTTACAGTTTCTGGGAAAGAGCGCGTTATCTAGCATGAGCAACAGCCTGAACAAAGCCAGTGCACAACCATTGATGGCTCCTCCAATTTCACTCACAAGGCTTGGGTCAACCAGTGGTATGGTTTTCAGGCACTTTCTAGAGGTTCTGCAAGCTGGAATTAACTGCTTAGCCATTTCAGGTGATATTGCAAAGTGAAGATTCGTCCTGTCTGTAGCTATTGTGCATTTGATTTTTTTGTAAAAAACATTAACATTATCGTTTTTGTCCACTTATTTATTTGTAGTCTCAATATCATCCAAAATTATGCAACACCAACCAGTTCAGACATGAATTGTAAATTATCTATTATAAAGAATTCAAAACTGCCAACTTCTTTGTCAATAATAATAACTCACCTGCAAAATCCAAACTACAGAGAACTAGTGTTGTTTACGAATTTATATGTTCTATGAAGAACTGTGTTCCTCAACTATCCAAATCCATAAACAATTACATTGGCTACACTACCACAAAATTGACAAGATTGACATTGCACCTTTTCCACAAAAGTTCCATCCAATCTCATTTAAACACACATCAAGATCTTCCAGAACCTATCCATGATATACATGTTGATAATACATACATAATAGCATCATCCACATGCAAAAGAAGATTAAAAATAATGGAAGTATTACTAATATAAAAGAAATCCTACACTTAATGAAATCAATTACAAACATGGTAACAATGAGCTTACAATATATGCATAAACTTTACACATGTTTATTTACAAGAAAAACAAAATTAATTCTTGATAATGACTAACTAAAAGTATAGCCAAAAGTTCTCAAAAGTACAAAACCTTTGGACAATTCTTCCATAACTTGAGTTCTGAAAAGAAAAAAATTATATGAACACATGAAAAATTATATAAAAGATTTAATGATAATACATTGTCTCTCATTTTTAATGAAACCAGCATCTTTTATATATATATATATATATATATATATATATATATAATAAAAAGTGTGAGAGGCCGTGAACGTATAGTTTAAAGTGTATATTTATTGTTGTATAAAGATATACATATTATGATATTTTAAGTGTCCATAATGGTCTTTGTGATGCTACACGTGTTTCAAGTCTAAGATAGACTCTCTTCAGGCAAATAAATTTGTGGCTTTACATATTGAGTTCCTTTTGTTTCTGAGGGCTGAGTTCTTGTTTATATATAGGTAAGTAGAAAATTAAAATAAAGATAAAGATAAAGAATAAAGAAATAATTCAAATCAGTGAAGTAAATATATATATATATATATATATATATATATATATATATATATATCTGAGTGAGTATAGAATGAGGAGAGAAAAAAGAAAAATTTTTTTTGTCCAAAACATTAATTTAAAATCCAAACCTTTATTTCCCCCAAAGAGGTGTATAAATCCAAACACTGAAACAACCATATGATTGTAGGGAAGAGGACATATATAGAAGAAATTATGTACATGTTCTAAAACATAATTTATAATATATATATATATAAAAAAAACCCTGTTTCCAGATGGCTGGTATTCATTTTTTTAATAATTTTAAAGATAAGAAGAGCTTTCTCTAAAATAAAAGAATACAATTATTTTGTCGAGAAAAGTAACCAAAGTGCTAAGAAAAGTAAAATACAATTATTTCTGTCAGGAAGAGTAATTGAATTGATTGAATCTGAATAAAACAATTCTAGTCATAATATTGTCATCCTGTTTTGGTAGATTGTAACCCTAGGTCAAAATTGGACTGTGAGAATTTCCTGTCCTGTGCTACTGGACTGTTGGAACTGGGTAGGCAATTGATAACAGAGAGTGAAGGGCCTAGAGACTCAGTCAAAAAGGATAAGTGATGTTGTTTTCATTTAGAACTAGTAAGAGTTATACAGTGAGGGAAAACTGAACCCCCCACCACCACTCCATGACTACCCTTTACTACCTCAGTTTTGTGCTTGTTTAATAAAACCATAATGGAAGATGAAATTAGAATGATTTGTAATTAGTTGGGGCCTGCTGCTAGAAGAGATAAGTTGGGACTATAGATTTGAATAAAACAAATTGAAATGGATGTGCTGCTAAAAGACATTTGAGTAAACTTCAACTCAGAGAACATTGTTACTGAATGTATTTTTGAAATACCAGGCAACTGTTGCATGTCACCAGCTTTGACTTGTTTATTATTGTGTATATAATTGATATATAAATATATATATAAAAACGACCCCCAGATTACAAGTTGTGTTATATCTGCTACCCATGGCGTTGCAGAGTTCTAATGATTATACTCCATATCACGGGGTCACATAAATCCAGTCTTAACAATATACTCAACCCCTCATGTGTCAGGACTAACCTAGGCAGGTGATAACAGGCAATGCTACTCTGATTGGTCCAATATCAAACCAAACACGTGGGCGAACTGGTTAGGGGTCAGGAAGGATTGGTCGAGCCACACCTAGGTAGCCAGGTTATATATATATATATATATATATATATATACACACACAAATGTATACACGCACATATACACATATGTATATACTAGCAATATAGCCCGGCGTTGTTCGGGTGTAATGGAAGCTTTAAAACTAATCCATGGTCCTGGAGCTCAGACTCTTTGGACGTTGGCACAAAAGACTAAAAAGCAATAGTTGTTTCCAGTTAAAGCAAAACCGTAGACTGAAAGAAAAATGAATGGATGTGAGTCAAATTTTGATTTCCTGGTATCGATATCAAATAAGTTTTTTTTGTCATAAACTGAATTTTGAAGGCTAAATAAGTCCTCTGAGTAAATGGTATCATGGCTGAGACTAAGAACTACAATTATATCTACTTAGAGCCAAACTCGAAGCAAAAACTAAACTAAAAGGGCTGAAAAAAATAAGGACATACAGGCAGATAAACAGACACACACACAAACATCTTGCCTTTTTTATATATATATATATATATATATATATATAATCAATTTTCTGCACTATTGTAAGAACTGCAACCTTGAAACTTCTGAATATCGTGTCTTATGTCTTTGTCTATGAGTGTATCAAATTTTATTAAAATCGGACCACTCCTTCTATAACCTGATTTTTTCGATTATCGATATTTGTCGGGAGTACCTCAACACAAAACCTAGCTAAGATCACTCACAGATGCTTATAGTACAACTGTGCAAATTTTCAAGAAAATCGGTTCAGCCGTTTTGGAGTCTACAGGTAATGGACACAGACACACACACAAAGTTCCATTTATAAATAAGCTTCGATACATACACACACACATATATATATATATATATATACACACACACACACACACAGATACATTATAGTATTATGGTTAAGTTTTTTTATGCAATTTTTCATGTGACCATATGATTTTTTTTTTGAGGACAAAAATTATATAAAAATAAATAATCTATTATACAAAATTTAAAATGGCATCCTCAAAAATAACAATTCACCTCCAAGATCCCAACAACAACAGACCAATATTATTTACAAATTCACATACCCCTTGAAGAACTGTGTTCTTGGCCCTAATTTTGAAAATAATTATATTGGCCATACAACAACAAAACTGACTCAAACATTCATGCTACATCTCTCTGAATGTAGCTTAATTCGATATCATTTAAATGTAACACTATTTTTGGTACAAAAAAGGAAAAGAGAAGAAAGAGGGGTAATAATTGAATTTTTCTGTCTTTCTTTCATCTCTAGACCTAGGCAAGAGATATGTTTAGACCAAACTAGTGAGATAGATAACATTTTTTATGACTGAAAAGTTCATATCGCAGAAAATTAGATAAAAGCCATTTCAGCAAGAAGTGAGTTTCCCATTTATTGAAAATTTTGCGACTATTGATAGAGAGAGCAACCGCCCTAAAAAACAGGACATGGCAGATTTTATGACTGTAGTGTCAACCAACCTCCCACTAAGAGAGAGACCAACCAATGTAGATAGTGTTACATCCTGTAGGAGATGTCGGTCGGAATTATGGTTGTCTGCATGCAAGAGTGATAAACTCTAACCAAATACTGCACTGAACAGAACATATGTATATCACCTCTGTGTTGTTAATTTTACAATGATTTCCTTTTTCTTAATGTGGCTGCCAGCTCTGTCTGGATCATTCATGCAGTGGATTTTCAGTGACAGGCCTTGTTACCAATCAAGCACAAAGTGGGCAGAGCCTGGTTTGAAATGAAGTGATCAACTATTGGTTGCCCATGAGATTTTGGACATCAATGCAAAGGACCTTAGGTGTGGAGGCTCATATAAACACACACACACACACATATTAAACACTATCTGGAACATATTTGTTGGCAACACAAATATCAAAGCATCATCCACATCCAAAAATGTCTAAAAATAATAGTCATTATTGATAAAAAAGAAACAACAAACACTCAATAAAACCAACTATGAACACACTAACAACATGCATGCAGTGTTTGGTACATAATGCATACACACTACTTTCCAACATACAAAACACCACATAAACATTATTTACATTATTTGGACTATTGTCCTCATCTTTGTTGTCATTTGCATGGTGTTTTAGCCATTCTTTTGCAAGGAATTTTGAATCGAAGCCTTTATTACGATCACTGTCATTCCTTGGTAGTCATGAGTTATTGCCCTTTAACTCTCTAAGTTACTTGTTCACCATTGCTGTAGCCTGATATTGAACTCACAACTCTTTGGGTTAAGTCACAGGAACTAACCAACATCTATATCAACTGGGCCATGTGTCCTCAAGGACAACAACAACTGAATTTCTGGGACTTATAAACCCAATGTTCAGTAACCATTCAGTTCATATGGCAATTTTTGATGATAATGGTTTTTTCAAGTAATTTTTTTATGTTAATGATTTTCTCTAGGATTTTTTTACCAGAGCTCATATTGAAATTTCGACACCAATGATTTTCTCTGGCACTTCATATTACTGGTTCTCATATTTTATCTTTAGGCTTAGTTGGCTTAGGAGATTTTTGTAGCCTAGTATATGCGCTGATTCCTTAAGTTTACATAGTTTCCAGTGGCACTCTATATACACACACACATATTTAAACACACACAAATATATTCACATATATCTTTCGTATTTAGTTGGATATGTTATATTTACGCATAAGTGGAGACATGAGGAATGCTGTTGTCGCTTTGCTTGTTACTGAAATGCATCAAGATGTGAAAAATTAGTTTTGGTTGGAATTTTTCATTGACAACGGAATTAGTATTATTTCATTTATTTTTATGCTTTATGTAGATAAGTTAGATTCATGAAGAATGAATATGTAGAAAGATGGTGATGTAATGTTTTAAGCAAGTGTTTGTAGTTAGTAGTAATACAATTACCATGTTTTCAAAATACTTTCACCAAAACGATGATGATGTTTTTTTAATTAGACTGGCATCATCACCTCATATATAGTTAGCAACCACATTAGTCTCGGCATCAACCTGAATTAGCCTTTCTTTCCTTTAATCCAAACTTTATTCCCCTATAGTCACTGATCATATAACCAAGCTGGCAGACTTTTCTTCTTGGATCAGCACTGAGTGAAAGGATTGCTGCTGCTAAGTCTTCAGCCATCTCTGATCAGGCCCTAATAATTCGGTGACTGCATTCAGCTTCCAAAAAGGATCCTGCAGGATACTAAGGTGTTTATCCTGGTCATGACAAGCCAATGATTTATTGGTTACAGTCGTGTGTTTCTTTGTCACTGGATCACAGCCACATTTTATCTTGGTCTGGTATATCTTGCAACCTTTAGCTGAACTGAGGACTCTTTTACAGCAATCACATTATCTCTGGCTTACACGGTCATTACCAGATTGCAAGGGAAAACATGGACAGACAATCGTAGCAAGTCACGTGGTTTTTACATCCAACAGAAAACAGGTGACTCTACCTGGTTCACAGATAAGCTGGAAGATTACATACCGGTCCGGGTTTGCCAAAATTCAGGCGTGCACGATCTTCAAAAGGTTCCTTATCTCACCATACCTACATGTGCATGTCGATCCTCAGCAGCTATAAAGAACTGTTATAGAACCTGATCACATATAAGTGCTGCTTCTCGCGAAAACTCAGGTCAAGCAGCTCACGTCCTGCAGCACTATCTCTGCCATCACTGTACTATCATGGTCATCACCACCTTTTCATGACTGTCACTGGAGAACCAGAAGTATTAAACACATGTACACATCAAGTGCTTCAAACTAGCAGCAATCTTTAGCTGAGCGCCATATTTCAACACAATTTTGGCCAATTAAGCTCAGTACCTTTTCACATGATGGCCCTACAACAGCTAAATGATGTTACATTACTACTGGTCTATGTTAATTAGGACTTTATACAAATTTCTGGGTATTCCATGCACAACTTCCACCACTTTCTTGCCAAAGGATTTATTACCTTATTTAGTTTTTGGATACCAGCACACTTGATGAAATGTGTGTGTGTGTGTGTGTGTGTGTGTGTGTGTGTGTACATATATGCATATGTTTGTAGGTTTATGTGTGTGTACATACATATATATATGCATAATGTAAATGTAGGTATATATAGGAATGCAGGTCTGCTTAAATGAGTGTAGTAATGCATGTGACATGAATTATGTACAATTTTTTTTCAGGAAGTGTGAGAAAATCTTGGATGATCATATAAATGAATGTGTGTATTTGTCAGTAATGTTAGTGTATGTCTGTGTGATAATATGAAATGCATTTCCGTTTAAATTTGTAGCAAATACTGTATACAAGTTACGTGTGTATAGTGAGCAAGTTGTTTTGAGAAATAAATGTGAGTGTATGCATTTATATATATGTGTATATTTTTTTTTTATTTTAATCATATCACCCCAAGCAAGGCATTCCACTGCCACTATAGCGCAGGGGGTTACATAGAGCGATTGGGTATAGGAAATGTCAGGAGGTACATAGGAAGAGTGACAGAGAGAATGGGTGCAAGTTAGTGTGTTAGGAGGTGTCTATTGACCTTACATTTAAACTCCTGGACATTGTAGCTGTTGGGGAAGCAAGTATATGGAAGGGAAATCCACAGGCAGAAAGTGTGAGAAAAGAAGCTGTTGGAGTAAAAATTGCGGTTACATCTTATCTGTTTCACTGTAAAAGGGTGGGACCTAGTTGATGATCTAGTATCTCATGCAAATTCACACCTAGGGGGCACCAGTGATTAAAGTTCATCAGAGCAGAAGCCATGAAAGTATTTATAGAAGAGGCACACGCCGGTGAGGAGTGACTGCAGGCGGTCAGCCAAGTCAGTATCGATCACATTACAGATTCTCCGCTGTATTTTGTCAAGAACCCCGAGGAGAATAGTGGAGGCACCTGACCAGATGTGGCAGCAGTATTCAATACACGGGCGGATGGTAGATTTATATATGTGCAGGATAGATTCACACAGAAAGAACTTCCGGGCCCTGCACAGAGAGCTGACTTTCATAGCAGCGGATTTAGCAATGGATTCGACGTAGTCATTCCACTTGAGGTCCACTGAGTGTCAGGCCTAGCAGGTGTAGCATTTTACTCTCTGGGAGGCAAGCCTGTTCCATGCTAATGGGAGAGAGGTGCGGTTGTCTATGATGGTTAATTGATAGCAGTTTCATTTTGGAAGAATTGAATTTTACGAGCCATTTCTTACCCCAATCCATCACGGATTGGTGGTCCTTTTCAAGCTCAGCAGCGAGGTTCGCCTTGTTGCTAACATCAGATTTTTGATCGAGACAAGAGTAAACTGTGGTGTCATCGGAATACATGCCTATTTGGGATGTTATGTCATCGGGGAGATCATTGATGTAGATTAGAAAGAGCATAGGACGTAGGAGAGAGCCTTGAGGGACACCCACATTTGTAGGATAGTTCTGGGAGGCATGTCCGTTTAATACCACCTTCAATGTGCGGTTAGAGAAGAATGACTGAATTAGGTCCAACAAAAGTCCAGTTTCCATAGAAGGCTGGCATGTCAGACTGTTGAACGCTTTAGAGATATCCAAGGCAACGGTTCGGGCTTCACCATTCTTGTCGAGGGCCTGATGTGTGTGTATATATGTTTGTGCATATATATGAGTGTATATATATTTATGTTTGTGTATGTGTGTGTGTATCTATATATTTTTATGTATATGTATATATGTTTTCTAAACATATATATATTGTTAAATATAACAAAGAATGAAAAAATTTAAAACAATTGACCACGTAGTCTCTAATAACCATACAACTAAATCCTTCACAGAAAACAAATGTAGTGTATCAATTTACATGCCCGTTTGGAGATTGTATCTCTTTTACTAATATTAAACCCACTCATAATTGATCATAATTCAATTAAACAGCATTTCTTTAAAAAAAAAAAACACAGCCATGTATGTAATATTGGACTGATTTTAGTCAATAACACAATAATACTCACACATACACAAAGTAAAACAAACCTTCAGATATTGGAGGCCATCTACATTAAATCAAAGCAACTCACACTAAAAGTCACATTTCAATCTAGTTACAACACATTACATTGCATTTAGATATATGGTTCTGTTGTGAACACCTCAGTCTCTCATGATGTCATAGAACTACATTACAAATTTACGACATGCGTCTGATATTCAGTGACTGTTATTGTCACCGAATTATCAGATGGCCTTCCTTTGTGGATAGGGCTTGGTCCGAGATAGATGAAGACTTAGTAACAGCAAGCCTTTCACTCAGGGATAATCCATGAAGAAAACTGCCAGCTTGGGGATACGATCAGTGACTATGGGGGAATAAAGTTTGGATTGAAAGAAAGAAAGGCTAAATCGGGTTGATGCCAAGACTAATGTGGCTGCTCACTATATATGAGGTGACACTGTCCCGAGTTGAGATAACAGTTTGTTTTGAGATTTAACGACCTGTCAATCCTTATGGGATCATTTAAGGTCACAACAAATGATTTTAGGTAAGGTTATATTATTTTTACAGAATTTTTGAAGATGTCTTGCTTTTTAAACTTTTCCATTGCTTTCAATTTGTGTTACTGTTTAAATTTTTCCCCTGGTGAGGATCAGATCTATTTTTGATCTTCGGATTTTTACTTAGATTATATTTTGTTATATAGTTTGATCTTTTTGAGGAAGGTTAAAATAGTATTAGAGTTTATTTTTTGAAAAGATCTTTCAAGTTGTTAACATTATAAGTAAATAATATCGCCGGATATATGTAAAGTCATTGCAGTCAAGTAGAACATGTTTTACTGTATAGGGTTCTTGACATGCAATGCATTCAGGAGGTTCTTCATTTTTTAGGAGATAAGAGTGGGTTATGTCCTATTCGAATACGGGATATTAAATGTGGCACAAGGCCTAAAATGGGGATTGTTGAGATAACAGAGAGGAAAATCGGTAAGTGCATACAGAAGTGGCTTGGTGTTGCAAGGACTCTGTCGCTTGTTGCTCTCAATGGCACTATGGAGCAGGGGTCAGTTAATTGTTATTCCTTTGGTGGAGGAATATAAACTGGCAAAGGTGAGATTGCAGTTCATGATGCCTGAGTCTAAGGATGCTGTAATCAGGAAAATATGCCATAGGTAAGGACAGGAAGAAGGTGGAAAGTGTCATATGTGATGTCAGCAATGAAAGGGATGATTAAGCAGGTAGAGATTCAGGGTATTAAAATGGAGGGATGTGGAGAAGTTGATCTAGTTGAAAGGGAGCAATTCTGGTCAGAAGCCAGTGGACAGGAACAACACAAGTTACAGGAACAGGTGTTCGAAAGCTTGAGGAGAAGAGACAACTGGTGCAGTGTATCAAACAGACTCAGCAGAGTCAATGGCTCATCTGGGAAGTTACTAATGGTATTCAGATCGGTTGGTCTGATTGGTAGTGTCTCAGCATGGAACATTTAAAGTTTAAATTTCAGATCTGGAGTACAGGAGTCAGCCTCCCGCTGGTTGTGTGATGCATACGAAAACCTGCATTATATACTGTCATCCTGCCCTGAGGCACTACAGAATGGCTGGTACACCTTTAGACATAATTTGTCCCTGAAGGTTGTAGCAGAAAGAAACAAAGTATGACTGACACAAGGCAGAAGACCAGATTAGAGGATAAAAAATAAAAACACCATTGAGATCCTAAAAAGATCTGTCAACTGATAACATCAAACAATGCCAACATAGGTTTCTTGAGTCAAGAAAATCATCAGAGATTACCAACCAGGATACTTATATAGAAATATAAAAATACATAAAACCAGATACACACTATGACTCATCATTTCACAGATTCTAACACCTTTCTATGAACCTTAAAAATTCCTTAATACTACTACTACTACTCCATATCTATCAACCAATTTTAGAATCACTTCAACTCCTGAATTCTTTAAATTCTAAAAAGTATACAACCAAACCAAGTTTTTTAGTGTCATTCAATATTGAAAATTTATTTACAAATGTCCCCATCAATTAAACCATCAACATATTCCTTAATCCTGGATAAAAATAGTTTTATTCCATATCCATCAAATCAAATATCCTCAAAAAATTATTGCCTTCCTGCCTGCAGAACTAAAAATTTTTTCTACAATGGCACCTCAGTACCCCCACTAATCAATGAATTTGAGGTCCTCACCTCCTCAGCGGACAAGGCTGGATGCTTTGCTCGCAGATTCTCCACCAATTCAAGACTGGATTCGTCTGGAGTATGTACACCTGACTTCCCACCTAGAACCGAGGCTCAACTGAATGACGTCCACATTACACCCTTGCTCAAAACTCGACCCTCACAAAGCGAGCAGAGGGGACGGAATCCTAATCATAGTCTTGAAGAAATGTGCCCCTGAACTCTCCTCTATCCTCTCTAAGCTCTACAACCTCTGCCTATCTGCTTCCTGCTTTTCTGCCTGTTGGAAGTCTTCCTCTGTAGTTCCTATATTTAAGAATACTGGAAAACCCTCGGACCCTGGAAATTACCACCTTATTAGCCTTCTTTCAAGGTGGTTCAGCATTTCACAGGCTCCTCACAGACAAACAGTATGGTTTCCGCTTCAACAAATCTACTGCTGATATGCTAACGACCATCACTGAGTATATATACCAGGCTCTTGACAAGAATGGCAAAGCTCGAACCATTGCCTTGGATATCTCCAAAGCATTCGACAGAGTCTGGCATGCTGGCCTCTTACGCAAACTGTGGAGCTATGGTATAACTGGACATTTGTTTGACCTAATCCAGTCATTCCTCTCTAACCGCACATTGAAGGTGGTATTAAACAAACATGCCTCACAAAACTACCCTACGAACGCGGGTGTTCCTCAAGGCTCTATCTTAGGTCCTACGCTCTTTCTGATCTACATTAATGATCTCCCCGATGCCATAAAATCCCAAGTAGGCATGTATGCCAATGACACCACAGTTTACTCTTGCCTCGATCAAAATTCTGGTGTGGGCGACAAAGCAAACCTCACTGCCGAGCTTGAAAAGAACCTCCAATCCGTAATGGACTGGGGTAGGAAATGGCTCATAAATTTTAATGCTTCCAAAACGAAGCTGCTATCAATTAACCATCATAGACAATCGCACATACCTCCCATTAGCATGGAACAAGCTCGCCTCCCAGTAAAACACTATGCCTCCTTGGTCTCACACTCTCAGCGGACCTCAAGTGGAATGACTATATCGAATACATTGCTAAATCCGCTGCTATGAAAGTTGGCTCCCTGTGCAGGGCCCGGACGTTTTTCCCGTCTGAATCTATCCTGCACATTTATAAATCTACCATTCGCCCGTGTATTGAATACTGCTGCCACATCTGGTTAGGTGTCCCTGCTATTCTCCTTGGGGTTCTTGACAAAATACAATAGAGAATCTGTAATGTGATCGATACTGACTTGGCAGACCAGCTGCAGTCACTCTCTCACCACCGTGACGTGGCTTCCCTGTGCCTCTACTATAAATACTTTCACAGCTTTTGCTCAAATGAACTTAGATCACTGGTGCCCCCTAGGTATGAATTTGCATGAGATACTAGATTATCAACTAGGTCCCACCCTTTTACAGTGAAACAGATAAGATATAACCGCAATTTTTACTCCAACAGCTTCTTTTCTCACACTTCCCACCTGTGGAATTCCCTTACTCCAATTTTGACACCTAGGTGAATAAAATTTATAAAATTATAATTATAATTTTATAAAAAGTTTTGTAAAGAGAACACACAAGAATTCATCCTTTCGTCTACTTTTTCTTTCAAGAACATATGCTAGTTAACAATTGTTTTCCTAACTACATTATTGACCTCAAGATTAGACTATTTTTTTCTAAAGTAACTAATAGTAATACTGAGCATACAGCTAAAAACAATAACATCTTCTACAAAAGCCAAATGCAAGTTAACTATAAGCTAGAAATATAATAAAGAAATACAACACTAGTTAACCTCAACAAGAAAATTATCTATTTTAAAAAATTTAAAAACAGCTAATCTTATCATCAAAATAACAACACAGCTGTAAAATCAAAAGTACTAAGAACCAACATTATGAGATCAAATGTCCCTTATGAAACTGTGTTGTTGATCAAACCAAACTCATAAATAATTACATTGGTCAGAGTACAACCTCTAGATGACTCATGTTACATCTAGCAGAACATAGCTTAATTAGGACTCATTCAAACACTTGCAAAATCCTAACAAAATCCATTCGAAATATACCAGTAGAAAATACAAGTATAATAAATTTATTTACATGTAAAAAAGAAAGAAGAAATAAAAAGAAAAGATAAAAAATAATGGAATTCCTAGTAATAAAAAAGACAAATCAGTAACATTAGCTACAAACACGGCCACAATGTGCTGACCGTGTTTGAAATATAACATATTTCCATACCTTCAGACACATACATAAAAAACCCACACATCACATTCAGTTAAAAATAGAAAATAAAAGGCTAAAATAATAGCTGGAAGCAGTCAGATATTCAGAACTTTTGGACGGCTTTTAGTACACACTTTGTGTGCAGAAAAGAAAACATTTGTATGAACACAAGAAAAATGAAATAAAATGCTTTATCACAATACCTTTTCAGTCTTCTTTAATGAATTTAAATCCAAAACGAAAATAGCATGGAGGTAAAATCCCAAAACAGATCCTATTAATATTAATCACATTAATATTAAAAATGATCCTGGTAGAGGGATTGATGTAAATAATATTATCTATTTACAGAGCCAAATACGTATATTTTCAAATAAAACTATATATATATATATGATAGAATAAAGAACAAATAGGAAACATTTCAATCTCACATGTTTCACTTTTAATTTATTAAAAACTTCAGAGATTAAGAAAAAAATGAGAAGAAAAAGAGACAGTATACTGGCATGTCATGATTTGGGGTTAGTTCTTCTTATCAAATGTAGGTACCTCCACAAAATCGCTAAAAAAACAGCATAGTATGAAGGGAAAGGTTCCAAAACTAAATAAAAACAAAGTTTTATCGGCAAAATGTTTATATCATCATTAAGAGGACAGATCAAAGAATTTTTAAATAGTTTTTAAATTTTTTAATTTTTTTCAGACACATTCGAAATTTTTGTAGAAAGTCTGTTTTTTTTTCTTACGCAAGTGTGAGACCTAAATTGCTGCAACGTTAATTAGTAAAAAAAACACATAATATTGCACAATGCACTTTTTTGACAGTGAAAGACACATTAATTGGGAAATTCTCGCAAAAATCAAATAATGGTCGAATTTTTATGAAAATTTCAGGACTTATTCCTAATTGACCGAAATCAATGTTGAAACAATTATTTTGTATAAGATATTGGTAAAAATATTTTTTTTTACATATGTTACCCCCACCCACCAATTAATTTCGACAAATACTTAAAAATTTGACTTTTGGCCCCACATAGTCCTAATATAATTAAATTCAGGAGTCATTATGGAATTCCTAATCAACAGTTCTTTTTCTCCAATACAGAGCTTTTTCTAATAAAAAGGTCCGAATTGCGAAAAATGCAATAACTATGCCAATTTTTATGTGGATAAACTTCTGATTACTTTTATGAACAATATAAATTAAGTGTATCATAGTCTGAAAAGAAAAAAAAATTCAATGAATAATGAATTTTTACAAGAATTACTTTCATTTTTTTTAAATTTTTAATTATATTTAAAAATTATATATAAAAAGTTTAAAAATTGTTAAATTTCTTACTCTATTTGGCAGGCTAGAGTATTTAATTAATGCATGAAGACTACAATTACTAATCGAAAATTTAAAAGCTTAATACAAATGATTGTGCCAATGGATTTTTAAAATAATTAAAATATTTTACTTGTGTACATTTTTACTACCCGTATCTTTCTTTGTATGGATGGCCGTACATGATATTTATCATTACAAGGTCACGTGATTAAAGAGTTGTCTTCCCTTACATAAAAAATTACATTCGTATAATTTTGTTGCCTTTGGCCTCCCTACTTTAGCCTTGTTTATAACTTCCGGTTGTCATTATGTCACTCGGCACTTGAGATAGCCAGCGTATATCGGATTACCTTAGCTAATAAAATGCTATAGCAAATATTTCAGAGAGTAAGCAAGTACATTTGTTTGAAAACAGATAAAGGTAAATTTTAACTTAAAAAGTTCACTTCAATAACGTGTCAGCGTTGTATATTTTATTTTTGCCAGATTTTTAAAACAGGAATGTGGCTACTGTTTACAAATGTGTCAATCAATAAAAAAAAATGGCGGTACTTTTAATTCTTTTTTTTTAATCTGAAAAATTTTAGATTCCAATCAATATAATTTAGCTTTAAAATACGCCAGTGTATTTTGTTTACTGGAATTACTAAATTTAATCTCTTGACTTTCAATTAAAACTAATTTTAAACCTAAAATATAACTTATTTATTTTTAAAATTTCATTTTAAAATTGGGTATTGAAAATTTATACTGACAAGTAGAGGTACCTAATCAAATGTGCCATGTGTACTAAAGCAATAGATAATTTTAAAATGCATGTACGTGGAATATTTTGGATTTTTAAGTGTTTAATTGAGTGTGTGTGCATATATATATATATATATATATATATATATATATATATAGTGGAACCTGTCTTTTTGTGACCACCCCTACTGCCATAAAAAACTGGTCGTATACGACAGGTGGTCGCTCACTAAAGGCTCATGGTCATAACCTATTTACGCCAGGAACATATATTCCACTCATCAGAATGTACATATCAGAATTTTTAATCTGGTAATAAATAAATAAAAGCATAAGAAAATGGCCTAACTTTAAAGAAATTTATTCAGCATAATTAATTTTAAAAAACATACAAAGGACCAAAATATTTATTCAAAAAAAATATTTTTTTATTGGACTTAAAAAAAAGTATACGGTTTCAGGTTTTTTCTTAGAAGTGAGCGATAGCAAAAGAAAATCTGCGATAATGCATGAAAAAAAAAAAAAAAAAAAAAAAAAAAACATACAAAAAAACTAACAGCAATCATGGGTGGGGTAGAGAAACAGAGATAGAGATAGATATACCCAGATAAAAATACAGTAGATAGATACACAAAAAAATAAAGGAAAGAAAGAGATAGACATTTGAGAAAAGGACATAATTGTGATTTTCCCAATCCCTGAATTTATCCAAGTCAGTACAGAGACTGCGATAAATCCCTTGCATATGTCAAATGTAATACATGTTGTACAAAACTCAGGCAATGTACATTTCAATAAGAAATAAGTTTGATACAACACTACAATAACAAACTAATGAGGAAGTGTTCCTGACTTTGATCAAAGCAAAATGAAATAGATTACTCAGTTTCTCTTAATTTAGAAGTTGCAGTCTACAACCAACATGTTTTTTTTTTTTTAAGCGCTTGATTAGTGATGTTCACTCTTTGATGTTAGTCTGGAGGTGGTGCTCACTAACAGTCAATGGTTGTTAACAACAGGTGGTCGCTGACGAAGAGGGTTGCATACATCAGGTTTTACTATATATATATATATATATATATATATATATATATATATATATATAGATAGAAACAAATTTTTCATAAAAAATTGTATTTTAGTCATGGTTCCTTTTTTTCTCCCTATATTTTTCTTTTCTCACAGTATGAATTGTTATTCTGTCAATTTAATATTTATCAACATATTGTTCTCAAGAAGTGTTGGTTGAAAAGGATCCTTAAAAGAGAATGCATTCCTGCATTTTCAAATCTCTCTCTCCATATATTATACTTTAAAACATGTTCAAACTACAATCAACTACAAAAGTGTACATTTTGTTTTGACATTGAAAGAACAATGTCTCATCAAGTAGCAAACATTATTTAAATAAATCTCATCAGGTAGTTAATAATGATGATGGTATTAAGTACCTGATGAGACTTCTTTCAAGGTCCAAACAAAATGTACAATTTTGTAGTAGATTGCAGTTTGGACATGTTTTAAAGTATAATTTATAATAAATATCCATTGCTCTATTTCTATATTGAGCACTGTTTTAAATTAATGTTTTGAACGTTGTTAATACCTTCTTCGTTCTTTATTCACTTGGATATATATATATATATATATATATATATATATATATATATATTTCCATACATTTTTAAATTTTTATTTTTACTTTTGCAAGCACATTTTTGAAAAAAGAAGGAAAAAAAAACAGTGTGATAATGACAATATTTCTACATTGTTCTTTCATTTCACAGACTAGTAATTAAAACATTTTTATTTTGTGAAAGGTAAGCATTACTTTTAGAAAATCCTGTGAATTAATCTTTAAATTTATTAATAGATTTTGAAGCCCCTCTCTTGTACAAGTATTGAATATTAAGGAGAATTCTAAATTTGTTGCTTATATTTATCATATACAATGATGAGTCCATAAGCAACAAAAAACACTTCTAATGCTTTAAAAATGCCTGAAATGTTTATTTATATAGGGAAATTAATTTTTCTTTTAATTCACATTATCTTTATACCATTATCTTTTAAATAGAAATGAAATTTGTAGAAAGTATTAAGATTTTTTTTAAATCTGTAGCAGTATCTAATTTACCATCAAGTCATGTGGCACATATAATCTCTTCACTTATATTATAGTTGCCAAAAATCTGGGGATTTTGTGTAGAAAAAGTTCCAATGCAGTTTTGTGAATTGTATACGTTGTATTATGCATATTCAGATTTATTTACTAATGCTGTTATCATGTATTATGAATGTTTATTATTTTTCACACATTTCATAATCATTAGAAAATATCATGCAAGTGTTTATATATGCAGATTGATATGAGAATGTTTATTGCAGACAAATATTGAATTTCCTATTAAAAATGCTGTAAAAACATGAAAAAGGCTCAAGAGCCCCTTGTCTAATTTTAATAAAATTTAGCACTGCATTTGACAGGTATTCAACATACAATATGCTCCTAAATTGGTTGGGATATTATGTATTGCTTAAGTTGTATCTCAGAAACACATACAACATTAGTTTTATTAATACTTACATTTTAGCTAGTATATTGATTATATAAATTCCCAAATATTCATAAAAGTCATCATATGCTTACATCAAAGTTCTCATTCTAACTCCTTTTTATCCATAAATTTTTATTATAGAATAATTTTTATTATAGAATAATATAATAATATTGCATTATTTTTTGCAATGTTTTATTATTTGTATATTATCAGATATTATTTGTAAATATCTGTATACTGCTTACATAAATCTTTTGCCTAATAATACATTTTTTAATAAAGGGATAAAAATCTCATTTTTCCAATAGACATTTGCTTATTTTTCATAAATTACTTTTCATGGGAGATTATACATATGTCATATCTGCAGAATTTCCAGCAGATATGTCAGACAAAATACATATATATCCTCAGAATTTATCCGCTCTTTATGCACTCAAATGTGACTCTTCTGACCTGCTGCTGACTCACATAATTTACCATAAAACTTTGCAGGTTGTTGCAGATGGCTCTCAATGTAGACTGCTTGAGACTGCTTACTGTCATGAGATCGTCTATGACTAGTAAGTCATGCTTTGGATGTGAAGACACTATCATAGATGTTACATGTATACTCAGGATGAAGATTATTTAGGAATGAGGTCATATACTGCTTTCAAAGTGCCCATTTCAAGACTGCATTATCAACACTCTTTTCTTTGAATACATTACAACCATTTACCTCCACACACATTTTCAATCAATGCTTCTCAATATCAATACCAATATTTTAAAGACTGTTTTAAAAATTTTTTTTTTTTGGCTTGTGTTTTAGAAGCTTATGACATGGTAATTTTCTGTAAAATAACTATTTAAATAATATGTCATCTCTCATTCTAGTAGTGCGTTCTGCCAATTTCATCTGATTACTGATGAGGAGTTTTTCAATACTAAATGTATGTGCCTGCTGAACAGCAATGGCATAAAGTATAAAGGAGTGCAACTTGATGTCCAGAATTCTCCTAAGACAAATACTCTGGTTGAGTACAAGACGAGACTAGTGAGTATTGATTGGAATTATCCATAATGCATAGCAAGCAGAATGAAAACAATCTAACAGTGTGGATTGAGTAAAACGTCTGGTTCAAAATTCCCTGACAGTTATCAAGGACCAAGACTGATATCCAATCCTGAAACATAACCAAGATGAGCATGTTGATTTAAATAGCAAAGCATGTAATGAATACGTTAACATTTTTTTTACATTTTCATTTTTGCATATTAATTAGTTTTTAACAGTATATTTATTTTACAAGCAATCATTAGGAATAATGTGATTAATATCTTGTAAATTTTTAACTATTTTCTCAACTGAAGTATTCTATTTATTCCACTCATTTTCAAATTATCTTAAGCTAGTTATTAAAAAAATTAATTATAAGATTATCACTTATTTTATTATTATTTAATTACACATTGAGTAAAAAAAAAAGAAAAACAATCAATTTTTTAAAACTTTTTATTGAAATAGAAATAAAATCTTACATATGAAAATGAAACTAATTACTTTTTTCTCCTATGTTAAATTTATTTGGTTAAAATGAAGATAAGGGAAATATTCTATGTCATTAAGTAGTGGGAAGGTAGTGAAAGTTACAAAAGAGATTCTAAAAGCTTATTTTAACAATTAATAAGGATTAATATTGTGGATATTTTAACATATAATCTAAGTAACAATGGATAAATGTGTGCCTAATAGAGTATGTTACGGTTTGAGTAAAGTGAAGAAGATATTGTTACAAACACAAGAGCAATGCCTTTCTTATTACAACTCTAAATCTTTTTTATCGTAAAAATATTTTGGTAAATAATCCTGTCTTTTATATAATTAAAACATTTTTGTCTCCCCCTTACTTTTTATTTAGAAAACACATTGGCAAGTAGTTTTTATTGCAAATCTCATCAACAATATACTGGATTGTTTGGCCAAAAGTTGGATTGAATATCTTAAAGAATTAATAAATAATAAGGAAAAATTACAACTTAAAAATAAAAAATCTTTCTTGAATCTTATTTTAATTTCAAAGTAATTTAATATTTCTAATAAGTAAAATACTTTGCTGCATTTAAAAAGTATTTTAAATTGTCTGGAAGGAGTTTTCGTTTTGAAATTAATAACATCACTGATTTAATTAATCTGATTTGAAACAAATATAACTTAACATCTGTCTATATTTCTGAGATGAGGTATTACAACAATTTACACTATTTACATTGTTCAGACGGTTGTCCTCATTTTTACTGCCATATTCACGTTGCTAGATTGTTCTAATTCCACATGCCATGCCTTCTTTGGATATCTCAGTTTTAGTTAATTCTCTTTAGTAACTCGACTTTTAAAATTATTGGTTGAGTTATCTAAAGAGTGACTTGGCCCAAAATATTGAGAGTTCAATACCTGGCCACAGTAAAGGGAACAAAAACTTGGAGATTTGAGTTACTAAAGGGAATTAACTGAAACTGAGATATCAAAAAAGGCATGGTATGTGGAATTAGAACGATCTACCCCAGTGGATTAAATAAAAGTTCAGTTTGAAATTCTAATGTATGTTACCTGAAGAAAGTCCGAATGTACAATGACCAAAATGTGAATATAGCAATAAAGATGAGAACAACAGTCCAAACAATGTAAAGAGTGTAAATAAATATTACTTACTTTAAGGTTAAAATATCACAGGAATGCATTTTTTAACACAAAAGTAGCTGTTTATTGTATATGTGTTAAAAGGTTAACAACTGGAATTACAGATAGAATTTATTTAATGTTTTTCTACAGAAGATATATCTGTAACATTTATTTGAGGAATATAATCTTTTTATATAATTTTTAAATACGTAATAATCTTAAGAATTTAAGAAAATACTCTCTATAATCTAATGTTTATTAAATTTTAGATACTTTGTTTTTACATTTACTATAGTTATCACTCTTATTTTCTGATAATGTTGTGTATAGATATCTGTATTTACAAAAATTGGCACAGTTATAAACTTACAAAGACAATTTCAAAATTCTTTTTAAAGTATTGTTGTTTGATGAAATGTATTAAGATTTTAAATTTATAATTATCATGGTATGCTAATTTTTTAGCACATTAGTAGAGGTACCTACTTTAAAGCACATCATTTCTTCCACTGTAAATTGCAATAAAGATTTAAGAGAAAAATATGCAAACAACATCTCTATGACAATACTAACCTTTTTGCCTGTAAATTTGTTTATTACTTGCACTGATATTAACTAAGTATTTTCTATAAACTTTTATATTAATTTATAGTAAAATTCTTTCTAGTTTTACACAGGCTTTTATTAATATCTTTTCCCCACATACACAGATACTGGATATTTATTATAAGAGCTATTAGTTAAATACTTAAAGTATTAAGTTTAAAGTAATAAAATATGTTCTACCAATGATTTTTACTATGCGAAAAATTAATAGTAATCCTACACAGTATAAAACATGCTGATGAAGCAAAAAAAAACATTTATGCTTAAGTAGATAACAGAGCTTACTATAAATATTTTTTCTGTGCTTTGTTTATGTTGTCTGTGGTAATTTGGTTGAAGAGATGCACTGCTGAAATGTTTTTTTATAATTTGAACCTGTTAATGTAATCTTAATCGATACTCTCTCTAATAGCTATTTTAACACCAATTTTATTTTAGTGACTCAACTAAAGGTCTGTTCTAATAATACACCTTTACTATTCAGCTCACTACCAGCAAGCCTTTTCTTTTGTTTCTCTCTGCATTTTGAGAAAAAAATCATATTTATGATGGAAAAAAGAAAATATTAAATAGATATGGTCCTCAATAAATAAATTTAAAAAATAAAATAGGTAAAAAAATCCTGTCAGTATTTTTAAAGCTTGGATCTGATAGCTTTAAGTATTGTTAAGACTCTTAAGAGATAGCAACAGTTGCATCCAAGGTATAGTGTGTGACAATAAATGACATAGTTGAACTACTTTTCTCCCACATACTTTAACATGAATAAAATTAGCAAATCCTGATATAATCTAATCTCTTTAAATTGATGTAAAACAATAATATTTAATATTTAAAATTTTGTACATTTTAAGAGTAAGAAACAAAATTCTAATTTATAATTATTTATTAATGCTATTTCAATACTTTTTAATCTTCAAGTGTAAACATTTTGTAAACTGATAAATTGTTGCAGACTTCAAGTTTGAAGATAGGAATGCATATAAGCATGTAAACAAGTATGTTGATCAAGAAAAGTAGCTAATATTATTGTACAACCCATATAGCATTTTAGCTATTGACATGCAGAGATAGTCAGTCAGTCAGTTAAGTGCCATACGTGAAACACGCTTGGGCGATCATGTCTCTTTCGAGACATGATTGACTGGGCAGAAGATTATCCCACAGTAGGTTGCCATTGCTTTCTGCGGTAGACTGGTTGCCGACCAAGTCTATAGAACCCAATCTGTCCTGTTATTTAACCCATAACTGGAAGATGGATTAATACCTTTCCCAAGGGTATTTGCACGTAAGTGAATGCAATGAATTCAACTGGAATTTGAACTCAGCTCCCCGATTCCTCATTCCGAGCCGACATCCACTGCACCACAACGCACATCCGCAGAGATAGTAAGGAACTAAAAACATTAAAAAGTTCATTACTCCAATAACCTTCTATCTTAGCTTTTTTTAATGATCTTTTACAGAGTGAGTGGCAAGTTTTTTTTTTTTGTTTTTTTTTCCATTTATAAATACTTGTGATAACCCTAAAGCACCAAACTATCAGCAAAAATCTTCATAAGAGTTAATAAAATAATACATATACTTTCATGGGCTAAATAAAACCGAATGATTTGTTACAATTTGTATTATATTTTTATTTGGTTTCATACTAATATTGTACATAACTTTAAAACAACTTTTGAAAAATAATGTAATAAACCTGGAAAAAACTTTCTGTCTAACATTTGACAAATGCCAATTCTTATGTAAAAGAACAATCAATTGATAAGAATGTTCAAATAAATAATCAAACATAAACAGACAAAAAAATCACAACATAGTTAACCATAATCAGGTCCAGGTAAGTTAATGAAAGTTTATATTAGTGTAACATCTATTTCAATCACAAACTGGAATCTAATTTTAAAATGGGTTTATCAGAGCATCACCTACCTAAAGGCTAAATCAGACCAGCCAAAATTGCATTGCTTCACAGCTAAGGTATAAAATCACAGAACAGGAAGATGAAGAGTAGAAACAGCAGAGATAGTAGCAGGTATCCTTAGGTACCCTTAGTAAACCAAGGTGACCTAGATCATGATGACAGTACATATCCAATTAATATTAGGCAGGAAATGGTAAAAGTGTCCAGAAGATGGGTTCAGGTGTATTCCTGGAGAGATAAGAAAAAAGATTTCAGTTTATGGATATTAAACAGCACAAGTCAATGAATTTAACAAAATGGGAAAAGCACAATGTTGAGATAAGGTGAGTAGATTACAGATTTTCATTCAATTTTATAAAAACTATTTGTTGGCTATTGTGGCATTACTTATTACTTTATTTCTGCTGCTGCTAGTTTGAGTAATCAGCAGGGTACAACCCGCACGTCCCTGAGGTTATAAAAACCTTGACCAAGTCTTATTCAGCCTCTTTTCCAATTCTCACTTTCAGCAGTTCTCCCTTTGAGACAACTACCGAAGGACTACGTGCACCCCTCACTGCAGAAGACGTGCTTTGTCATGGCAGCTTGACGTTAGATTTGTTGGTCCTCCTGAAGGAATCAGTGAAGAACTCTTTTCAAAACATTCACCAAAGGAAACTAAACACAACCCTAGATGCAAAGACAAGGTTTATTCTACTAGTTTCACACATGGATTTCATGTTCTTTCCATGGCAAATACCGGAAAAATCTCTCTCAACAAAAACTATTACACTGCTCTCTCCGGTTGAGAAACGCTGCTATAAAACATTGCTAATTAGGAAAACGCCTTTTTCCCATGTAAATTACTACTGTTTTGCACCCCCTTTTCAACCAAATAAAAGTTTATCTCACTTGTTTTAGTGAAACCCGTAGAGATCTTTTGCAGAATCTTACAGTTCCAAGGTTTTCTAGTTGAGAAATGCTGCTCTAGAACATTGCTAACTGGAAAAACCCCTTTCCCCATGCAAATTACTACTGTTTTGCACCCCATTTTCAACCAAATAAAAGTTGTTTGAACAGTTTTATTCAAGCATTTGGTTTTTTTGTTCATTCCACTTACGCTGCCAAGCACAAACATTCATGCGACTAGGAAATTTTTATAATTCCTTACCTATTTGCTCACTCTAGTTCACCAGAACAGACATTTTGAGGAGAGAATAAAAACATTTTTCAAGTAACTAGAAATATTAAAACAACCATTGTACATACACACAAACACACACAAGAAGCTTGATTATCTTATAAGTTAATCAATTGTCTTCAACCTAAAAAAGACATAAAAAATGAGACACAGAATAAATAAACAATGATTAAGTTTTGTGACAGCTGAGGGGGGGGGGGGGGTGAGCTCATCAAAGATCCCTTATATTCTTAACATTTTTGCTTTTCTTTTTCTACTAGAAATTATATATTTCATAAACATGACAACCATAAGTATTCAATAAACAGTCAATAGAATACTTCCTTAACAGGATATGGTATTTGCAAACAAATATTTTAAGGGTCTTATCTTATAACAAGCAAATAGAATTGCTTCCGTACAAATCAATCTCAAAGGTGCTGTATTTTATTTTAAGCATCTTTATTTACAAATTTTGTATACAATTTTTTATAGACAGAATCATAAGTATTTGTTAGACGGCTGCATTGATTGATAAAACTTTTAAAGACTGTTCTGATGTTATTACAGCTAACTGATTTTAGTGGTACACACTGTCAAAAATGATGGCTTATTTTTTATCTGCTGCAGTTATATTGGCTTCAGTGAACAGAAGATTATTTACTCTATGAAATCAGTTTTGCATATTTTTCATGGCATCAGTATTCTCATTTCTTCTCCTTTTGCATAGCTCTTCAGTTTTTTAGTTGAAAATAATCTTCCATTTGCATTCTCATAATATTCTCTTCTATCATTAGCTTCTTCTTGTTTCATTTTGTCCTTTGTGCTGCTCTCTCACAGGTCTGCTATCCTTTTATTACCCCCTTCTTCTGTCTCATTAGTTTACCTCTGGGCCTTGCATTTCCTGGCTTGTGCTCTTATTGCTTTGTGGCATTCCTGCAATGCCCATGAATATATCTTTGCCTATCAGTCTCTTGCCATACCTGTATCTCATCCTGAGATGAGCATAATCACTGCTTTCACTTTCACTTTAATCTCCTCTTTTTTTTCATGGGTATTTCCCATTTTATGGTTTTACTGAACAAAATTTACTTAAATGCACAAAACAATGTAAAACAGGAAATTATTTAAATTTAATTCTACATTTATAGAGCAATCATGTTCAATCTTGGATACCAAATGCAAAACTAAAATGAAATAAAATAATATGAGAACTTGTAATTACATCTACAATATTAATACTAAATTTATCTTTTAATAGTTATTCAATTGTATATTTAGAGGGTAATGTGTAAAATCTAGGATTCCATAATTCACATTCTGATAAAATATATAGTTACTGGTGCATTTTCTGTAGCAACATTAATAAAAACCCTGTGATGAATTTGTTTGAAAGTAATTGTTACTTGTAAATAAATGCTTGTTATTACCACTTACATTTCAGTCTGTCTTATTAGGCTATCAGATGGGACAAGAAATATATAAGTAAATACACATTGATATTTATTGTTTGGTTTAATTTGATTGATGACAAAATTCTTTATATTATGTAACATTATCAAGAAAATGTGTTTATTTCACTTTATGAAGGAAATATAAAGTTATCTCCCTTTATCAAATGGGACAGGAAATATATAAATAAATACACATTGATAATTATTATATGCTTTGATTTACATGTGGACTATCTAATCTTTGTTATTGTTATATTTTAGCCATTAGGCCTTTGTGCCAGGTGGAGGATCAGAAAATTGCCAAGGTCTGTTAGTCGTATGTCAAGGGCTTATCAGAAAAGAACAACATTAGAACTATATTCAAAAGCAGCTCCACTTTTCACTTTTTAATTTTATAAAGAGTGCGCAACAGCCTTTGAGATTTGAAAAAGAAATCACTCGACCGGCAGTTGAGAGTGAGGGAAAATTTACTCACTCCAAAATCATTCTACTCGAGTGACTCCATTTTCTTACGTAAACATAGCGTGAGTCGCTGATGGAAAACAAAAAATGAAATATTAATTAAAATTTTGAAAGTGTTAGAAAGGATTTAAAATTTTTTTAAATAACAACAAAATTTGATCTTTCCTCTTAATAATAGCATGAATATTTTGATGATAAAATTTTGATTTTATTAAGTTTGAGCCCTTTTAACATCATGATATGCTGTTTTTTATTTATTTTTTTTTTTTGGCAATTGAGTGAAGGGACCTAAATTCGTAGTTTCTTTCTTCTGTTTGACTACAACCTCCATTTCATGGATGAAAAAAAATAAATCTGATTTTCTCAACGATTTTCTATAAAAAATGACTTAGTTGTATAATTTGTTTTTTGATGCATTGTTGAAAGAAGTATGCATATTTTTTTTCTTTCTTTCAAATGTTTGTTTTTACTTTCCGTAAGCGGGGAGTCAAGGATAAAGTTTCTAAAAATATGTGAGCGTCTTTAATCTGGGCGACAAAGAGATTTTGGCTTCACTCTGGAAGCGTTAATTAAATGAATGTTTACACTGACCAGGAGGATAAAACGTCATTGCAGATCATTCTAAGTAACTTGTGAATCTTCAATGGCATACCTTTGGGTTGTAAAAGGAATCAGATTTCCTTTTTATCATTGCAAGATTTTTAATTGACCATGGGCGAGTAAAGCTATAAACTTTAATTGCCTAATTAAGTTCTTAATCGACTGAGGCAATCGGGCAGGTGAAATCTCAAAGGCTGATGCTCAATACAAAGTAGAGCTTAATATTGAAATTTTGCTATTACACTGGTTTATATCACTACACAAAAGTTTTCATGTTTCAAAACAATATTGTTCTTCTTCAGGTGATATTTTAAAATAAATGGTGTAAATGATTGATTTAAAAAATGTATGAAAATGTATTCATGGTTATTTAGAAAATTAAGGAATGGTAAATGAATGACGTTAAACAATATGCTTGTTGGTGTGTCAATATTGTTCAATCAAAATGAGAATTGGGTTGAACTGTGAAGTTGAAAATTTGGGTCGTGAAAGTGAACACAGTAACCTAATATCAATGTAATTTTATTAAAAGTTTTGCTAAGGGGGTTATCAGTTGGGAAGTGTTTCTGAACTAAGTTAAGGAATTTATTGTCTAACTTTGTACTAACCATTTGGTTAAATGGTGGGGTGTACCAAATTATTTTTCTATTTCAATTGTTTGACATTATGATTAATTTGCTGATGATATTTAATATCATTTCATTTATAGCCACTGTTTTTTAAGGCTGTAATGACTGTTTATAAAAAATGTTTTCAGTTGAGGAATCTGTAACCTGTTCCTCCCTGTTCTCCTCATATGTAGCCCTCTGTGCATCAGTGGCAGTATTGCCATGCTTGGGATGAAATGATTATCTAAAAAAAAAAAAAAAAAAAAACACTCAATAGTAGGTACATATATGTTGCCATCATTTTAGATAGCATATTGATATATTTTGATGGCACAGCCCACTCATACAAAGTTTGTCACTTAACAGATTAGTGTTACCTTCAGTATCCTGACTAGTGTTTTGTAACAATCTCCAGCAATCACTCCATCCATTTCTCAGGAGATATCAGCAATTGACTGCTTATATTTCTTGCTTTTATTTTATATCTACATGCTTCATTGGTGCAAACTTGTTTATTCTGTGTTCAACTGCGTTGGTATATGTTTAATAATAGATGGCGGGTGATTAGATTTAGGATGTATGTAAATAGGGTGAGCATTATGTTTTACATAGGGTGAGTAAGTATTATTAGCTAAATCAAGGGTAACATCTAGAAAGTCAACTTTTTTTTATGTTGGCTTGTTTAATTACTTTAAGATTAAAGTTCTTCATAATGCTATGTATGTACTTACATATTCTATCTATTTAGAGTTAGAGGAATTATAGACAATCATGAAGCTATTGTCTCTTTACAATCCAATATCTGCTATATCAATATCACAATGTTGTAGTGAGATTGTACAAAATAAATAGACCTACAAGATCCGATGATGCTATGGAATCCAGTGCTCCCATGGTAATGTCAAATGAATCCTCGGAATTAGATTTTATCCACTGTTCATTGTTATGAATGAGGACATTTAAACATTCAAAAGTTTTTTTTATATTATTATTATTATGTCAATAATTAGCATAGCAGAGTATGAGTGTGTGATCGGATAGGGATGAGGTAGAACAAAAAGTGTGAGAGAAGCAACACACCACCGACATGAGAGGGATATTGAGGAGACCTCAAGGACCACGTTTGGAGGGGACCCAAAAAATTAAAGGATTGACTGTTGTCAGTTCACAAGTCCCAGGTTGTCTTTGGACTTTCTAACCATGAGATCATATACGTTGCATGGAATGCCGCAAAGGGGAAGGCCTCTTAGTTTATAGGGCAGCTCCTATAAGGGAATCTGCAGATACCCTGGGAAGCGGTAGAAGAGAGGATCATGAGGGAGTTTGCTGACAAAGGTACGGTAATAGAAGTGATGAGGACCCTCCTCAAGCTAACTCAGTTGAAAGATGAAACCCCTGGAGAGTTGGGGGGCTAGAGCAAAGAAGCTGTGGCCGGTATAGCCTTCCCCTGATGAAGTGTGAGAAAATGGGGTAATTCAAGCCCAGTTCACCGATTTGTATATAGAAGCGCTTAGGGAGGAGTCTGTTTGTCACAATGTATTAAAAGGAGGGCCCACTGAGTTTATCGGCTGTGATAGCCCTAGATAAAAGATAGCACTGGAGTCTGGTGGAAGGCCAGGAACAAAGATCCAGGGCAAAGTTCAAGTCGTAAAAGTAGTTTTCGATGATCTTCAATAAAGAGTGAAGAGTGAAAGGTTCAGGAAAGAAGATTCTGGAAAAAGGTATAGATTTTATGAATCCCTGCCAAGTAGATACGGCTTGGTTTGCTGAACCTGTGTCCATGAAGGCCACAGGCCGATGAATTGTCCAACAAAGTGAGAAAGGCCCCTTGACTTCAAGATATCGATACTTGTGGAAGGTATGGTGAAAAGGGGGCACAGAGCTTGGTGATGTAGGCTTGACAGGAGCACCCCACTATTTAGAATCAAAAAGGAGACAGAAGAAGGTGGGGGAAGTAACAAGAGATTCACCAGTAGTAAGAGGGACAGTGGCCCTTATCAGAACAACTAGAAAGAGGTGCTGGGCATGTGGCCATGAGGGTCATTTTGCAACAAATTGCCCCATAAGGAGGTGCTGGTATTGTGAAAGCCCAGGTCATTTGAAGAGAAGCTGTCCTCAGCAAAGGGGAGCAAGTGAAATGAGTAGTGTTCGCTTTTGGTCACCCAGATGAAAGGGGCCAAATTGAAATCCTTGTGTGGATGACCCTGGAGATGTGCTACCGCTGGTGCCCATGGCTGGTTGGCGTGAGAGCCAAGGTACTAGAAGATGAAAGAAGACAGCTAGGGTGCCTCCTGTGTTAGTTAAAGAAGAAAGACATCAATGTGAGATATTAGTGGAAGGATCAGTAGTAAGATAATAGATACAGGGTCACAGGTCTTGATGCTGAATCAGAAAGATTATTAGCACTTTAGATATAAAGGTAACTTAGAGGAGGCAGACATTGAAATTACTCAAGTGGCAGGAACCATGGGGATAGTGAATCTCCCAGTGGAAGTAGAGGAGATGAGCAGCGTCCAGAGGTTTTATGTAGCCTCAGGTTGTGTGAAACTTGCTCTCAGTTCAAAAGACTACTGGAAGAAGAAGAGACCAGGTGTATGTCCAGAGTTACCCCTCAAGAAAAGATTGAGAGGAGCAGAAAAACCTGAGTCTCATTAAGGAAATAAGATATGGTTAGAAGGGCATGAGGGGTGGAGAAATTTATGTGTCAATTCCATTTTCAGGCAGCATACTGGCCAGATGTGTGCCCGGCAGTGTCATTGATAAAACATCCAACCTTCAAGACAGGAGGACCACACACCTGTCTAAAATTCAACAAGCTTAATAGAAGATGGTAATAGAAACTATGGAATTTTGTAAGTGTAAACGAAAGGGACATAAATGGTTAAAAAAATAAAAACTAGGATATCTTGTGGCCTTGTGAGGATGGCCGGCACAAGAATGTTGATGCTACTAACAATGATGATGATGGTGATGACAGCAGCTTGGAAACAGCTAAAATACAATTTTCAAGAAAATGAGCGAAGTAGTAATAACTTACTACTTAACAAATTACCCCACAGAAACAAGATACCTTAATTTGTTGTACTCTTTAGAGTGGGACACAACTATGTTAGAGGACCAATGTAAGGAGATGAGAAAACCTGAAAGGAACTGAATTATTACAAACCAGAAGGAAGAGAGCAACAGTTACCATTGTAGGGAAAGCACTGGATGTTTTATTTGGAACCGTATTGAAAGATGAGGATAGAGTCATAAAGCGTAAACTGGGAGCGTTGGAGAAAAACCAAAGAGTCCTAGCCAAGGTGACAAAGAATAGCCTAGCAATATTGAACGTAACAAGGCTGGAGCTAACAAAGAATAGAGTGAAATTATATTGGCTATAGCAAGATACTGTAAGAGATGGTAAGTCCAAATTCAACCAACTGGAAGTTTTATAACCTATGATCACATGGGGACATAGAACATTAATATTATCGTGCTACTGAAATACCAGCCAACAGATATTTCTTTCTCATCACTTTATTTTCATTTGCTTCTTGGTTGGTTGGTTGGTTGATTTAACCAGCATATCAACTTTCATTAGGTTATTTAATGCTGAAAATCATTTTGATTTGTTTTATTTAGTTTATTTGTTTTATTGTTTTTATTTGTTTATATTTCTTTTTCAATAAAGGTTTTGTTGCTAAGATTTTTCATTCAAAAAAGGTTTTGTTGGTAAATACTTTCATAGCATTTTGACCCCAGTTTGGGGGTTAACTATTTACCCATAGCTGGAACCCTAACAGGTGCTACCACTCTGGGTCAGGGTGGACCTGGGAACAACAGCAATTAAGAGGTGGTTCCATGCTCCTCACAACCTCCCAATCAGAGGCTTGCTGCCAGATGCAGTTTAATGTCATACCCAGGACCTCATTTACTTGTAATCTTGTATTTATTCAATATATATAAATCTATACCATGCCATCGTGGAAATCTGGTTTTCATTATATAACTATTTCTCGCATATCTGGGCCAACCTTGTCAAGTGAAAACAAGTGATCCTGCATTGGCTAAAAGTGAATACCCTAACTACTACAAAATAGCACTTATACACAATTTAATTAAGCAAGCACAAATCAGTACCTCCACAAAAAAGATATTTTAGTCTGAACTAAAAAATATTAAGCAGATCCTCATTAATAATGACTTCCCAAACCACATTGAAGATGAACAAATAAGACAATATTTCAAAAACCTCAACAAACATCAATCAGAATATGATACTTCCAAAAAAGACCCTAAACTTTTATTGCAACCAAATGCACGATAACTACAAACAGAATGAAAATATCATAAAAAATCTCATTTGTACTAATGTATCTCTCGTTAATCGTAATAAAAAAATAAAATTAATAATATATTATAAAAAATACAATACTACTAATTTTATTATCCATAATAACTCCTCCCCACAAACTTATATGTTATGTATAACAAACATTATATACCAATTCACATGTCTGTTAGGAGAATGTATCTCAAAATAAAAAAAATAAAAAAAAATAAAAATATATATGTAGGTTTTACAACAGCTACATTAACCAGACGTCTTACATTACACATGTCTGACCATTTGTTCATCCTAGACATCTACAACAACATTCACAATATAAAAAATAATGATTGATAATACAACTATCATACAGCAAGAAAATAACGAAAGCAAACTACAGATCCTCGAGTCAATATTCATTAAAAAACTTAAGCCTATGATTAATAGAATCAGCTATGAATACTGTAGTAATGTTCTAAAATGTTCATTTTTTCATGTTTTAACACAACATTACAACATATAAAAAATACCATTTTGGAAAGCTTTCATGTTCAAGTGAATGCTAAGCAACTTGTCAACTTATATTTAAAGCAGGAAGAAAATTTACAGTAATTTTTAGCAACACAGTTTTACAGTTATTTTTTGTTACCACAACTCACACCTTTGAACATGACCTTGCAAGGAGATTGAAAGTACTTGGGAACATCGAGAAATGAATAATAAAAGTATGAATGGATTTTATTGAAAAAGAGCAGACGCAACATTTACAATCTATTTAATCTGACATATATATACATGTACATATACACACAGTTATATATACACATGTATACTAATACACACACACACACATACATGCATATATATATATATATATACATGTGTGTGCATATATAATATATATATACATACACACACACACATATATATATATATATATATATATATATATACACACACACGTATATAGAGATGGTAAAAGAGAGACCAAAGAGTTCAATAATGTAATTGTAGGTCATTCTAAATAACTTGTGAATCTTCAATAGCATACTTTTGAGTTATAAAAGAAATAGGATTTCATTTTTCTATATTTGAAGGGACACGTTTCATTGCAAGATTTTTAATAGGCTGCAGGCAAGTAAAGAAATAAACTTTAATCACCCAAGTGAAATCTCAAAGGCTGTATGTATGCATATATATATATATATATATATATATATTCTTCATTTGTAAATGAGTTATTGCAAATCATCTGAAGACACCACATGGTAGAAGCCTAGGTCCGTAATAACTCGTTTACAAATGCAGAATATTCAAAAGTTCTACAATTGTATTGAAAACTTTTTAATACAAATGTGCACTGGTCTAATTTTATTATGACCAAAAACTAAGTAATTAAACAATCATATAAGTGCAAGAAATAAAGTAAATTTGATACTTACAGGCATTTTCAAAGGTTGAAAATAAAAAATAAGACAATGAAAAATGACTGACTGGTTTCACTCCCAAGCTTCATCAGGGTCAACAGGGAATTTATTTCATCTTTTTGAAAATATTTAAAAATGAAGATGAAAGGTTAAGGGGGGAAAAGGAGGGGGCAAGCACTAGATAGTAATAATGTGCAGTCCAAGTAGGCAATCTCTCTGTTTACAGAGAGGCAGCCTCCTGGACCTAATGTGCAAGGATTCTAATGCCTGTAAGTGAAATGCAGTGTGTGATCCAGACAAAACAGCAAACTGATTCACACTGAAATCTGCCACACAATTTCTGCTATAAGGTGTTCAGTAATTGCTGACCCAGAAGTGTTAACCAGTTGACTTGTACGAGCATCCGGTTTAACAACTCTTAATGGTACATGTTTAATTCTGCAATCTAAGCGTTGCTACCACAACTACAGATAAACTTATAAATATTAGATGAAATATGATGAGGAGGAAGTAAGTCTTTTTGCATAGATGGAAAACTAGAATGAGTACCAAAATTAACTAATTTGAGCAGAGAAATAACACAAGCGAACAGCTGTAGAAATCTGCCTCGCCAAAAGCTCACCATGAGAACCAATGTAAGGAAGCCATAAATAAACTGGGCATTTCTCCACAATATACAGCTTATCCTTAGAAAAACTGTTAGTTTTATCATGCATCACACTATTCACAATATCGCTTGGATATCCATTTTTTGATAAAGTGCTGCAGATAAAATTTAATTCTACATCCAAAAATCATTTAAATACACACACACACACATATATATATATATATATACACACACACACAAACTTACATGCATTTATTTAATATGTTATTCATAATAAATTTAATATAGCAACTTAATCAGCTCCAATAACACCTCTCTACCAACTAGCATTTTGTAAAAACAAACATTGTATATCAATTTAAATGTCCTTTGGGTGATTTTATCTATGACAAAAACAGTAAATATAAATGTTAGTCACAGAACAACAACACTATCAAAATCCTTACATTATATATGTTCAATTCATCATCATTTGCATACCATTTAAATGAACATTCCTGTTCACATTTATGATTTAGTGAACTATTAATTCAGAATATATGCATACTCTACTATGCAAATAATAAAATCTTCAAATTTTTTACATCATCTTTATCAAAAATTAAAACTGACATTAAACAAAAGTATTCATCAGTATGGTAACAATGTTCTAAAATGCCAATAAGTTTTTAAAATATCTAAATTTTTGCGTAGTTTCAACAGGTTTCATTAAAATTGTTGGATTCATTATAAAAACTGCAGTCTGAGTTTATTATACAAAATAAACTATAGTTTAAGGTCTCTCAAATGTTTCAAAATCTTGTCATGCAACACAGACAGTTGAAATTGGTATTTATACTTCACACAATTATATATATATATATATATATATATATATATATATATATATATATCCCTTATCTTTCACTTATAAAAACTGAAAAACTATTATTCAATTTTAACTTAGTAAACAGGACAGTGAAAATGATTCATGAAAAGAAAGCTTTTGCCTTAAAATTTTAAAATATTTTGGCCTTTCACAGTGAATTTAATATATTCTTACTTTGAGATATTTTAATCTCAATCAGGGTTCTGTCTAAAAACTAAAATAGTACCGAAAATTTAAAAATCTAGCAGTTCCAAAATATTTTATTTTTTTATTTTGGTTCCATTTGTGCACTGTGAAATAAAATTTGTTTTGGAAACTTTTGTATAATTTTTCAAGTTCTAGAAATGATCTAGCTTACAAAATTGGTACCAAACAATTATTGAAGGAATCCAAAAAGGCTATTAAAAAGACTTCAAAACCAACCAATTTTGAATTATTGATGATTTCTAGTAATTATTTTTACCAAACATGTGAAAGTTTGAAGAAAGAAATCATGTGGGTGCCTACTTATGAAATAAATATTTCACATTTTTTTTTAAATACATAATAAACTTTATCTGATCCTGAAATTAAGTTTAGTTCTTAGTTATTTTAAAATAACTAAAAATAAAGATTTTTTCTTCAAAAAATCTGTTTAGACACTATTGAATTCTAAAAACTTCACATGGAGCCAAAAAAAGAAAATAAAAATACAAAATATATATATATATATATATATATATATATATATATATATATATATAATGTTTTTCCAGACAAAAGAATTCACCAAATTTCAGCAAAAATTATACAATTCTTCTCTGGTTGTGTTTTCACAAATTTCTAAAAACATGTTGAATCAAAAACTTCTGTAATTTTTCAAATCTTTCTTCTAACATAATCCTCTCCATTACAATAAAGGCCATTGTGTGTGTGTGTGTGTGTGTGTGTATATATATATATATATATATATATATATATATTTTCCCTCCTGTCATGTTCATCAAGAAAGTGTCAGTTCAGTTTATTCTCTTTACTAACAGTGTTGTTTGCTCTTTAACAGTGGCTTATTATTTTATTTTATTGCAATAATTATGTCAAGTAGTGAAGAATATATCCTCTCTATTATAATAAAGATCATTTTGTGTGTGTGTGTGTGTGTGTGTATATATGGGGTTTTTTTTCCAGAATATTTGACAAATGAGGTTATGAACATTCAAAAATTGTGCAAGAACAGAAAATTGACTTTTAATGCAATTGTAATCACAGCATTTATAATATGTTATATAAAATGGAGCCAACTTCAGAAACTTTAAGGATTCTGTTGTACATGTATGGTTTATGTGTAAATGTTTTCTTTTACCTTTTCAAAATTTGTGATCATTGTGATAAATAGAATTTTTTTTCATTTAATTGATTTAAGAATATTTCCCAAATGGATATTAAAAACATCAGAAGTAATCTAAATTTTAGGATTATGGGTCAAGTTAAAAAATACATTTTATTGAATGTGTGGTGGGAGTGGGATATTTGTGGTATTAGTTTACCATTGCAAATTTCTAAATCCTAATGAGTCTGTTTGGAGTATGGTTCAGTTGAAAGCTAAAATGTCTGGTTTTCTGCAAATTGAAATTTTCAGAAACACAGTATCACTGCAGTTTTCATCTATAGTGAGGTCCTCAACAAAGAACTAACACATCAAGAGAAACATTTGTCTTAATTTTACACATTCACCCTCTGTGTTTATTTAGCACAACAGCTGAATTTATTTTTCATTGTCAACCCTATAAAAGCAGCCTTATTAGGCTGCTTCAATAATTACATAATATTCATTTCAAGGAATTTTCAACCACACACACCCATTTGTAACATTTCTTTTCTTTAAAGCAATACGTTAAACAATAGGCATAATAAAATGGATGAACCTACTCACTTTTTTGTGTTTTATAATTACTGAAAGGTCCCTTACTACAAGAAGTGACTTATTATTTATTGAAAATTACCTAGTGGCTCACCACAGCCTATTAAATATCAGCAATTTAAAAAAAATGAATGAATGAAATTAACTGTTTGACCTTGTTGGAAGCCATGATGAAACTTTTTTAATTCAATAAAAATACTATATTGAGAAAAGTTAGATATTTACTTCATTGACTTTGCATATAGCTTTAAGCCACAAACTAAAGTCTTCAAAACTAGTGATGTGGCACTTTAGTGTAATTAATTACCCATTCTATATTTAATTATTAACCATTTTCTTTTCACACTAACCAAAGCTAACATTAATTCAGTCAAGCAAACCAATGACAAAATTACTTCATGATAAGTACCCATTATTGAATAACAGCATATTAGACACTAGAGACTTAAAAAATAAACTGAATACATCCTTGTAGTCCTTAGTTTCAACTTACACTTAATTGTTTTTTATAAATGAAAAAAAAATAAATCTATGACTAAAGTTTTTAAAATTTATTTAATAACTCATGAAGTGTTTTAGATACCAATCTGAGTTTATGAAAAATATAGTATCAGGTCTTTCATATAATCCTTGTTATATTTGTATATCTATTTTATACATCTACTATTAGATTATTAAAAAAAATCTTTTTTAATTCACTAATAAGATGAAATTGCTCATTCTATGCTCATATATAAAGAACTGTGCGTATAATAAAAGGAATTATTCAAATAGAAAGACTGCTAACAAGTTATTTACAAAAAATGATCAGCGAAAAGAGAAAACTCATTAACATTTACAAATGTTAATGATAAAATTTATACCAACCAATTATTTTTTTAAACTTTATGATAGTTATGCTTCAAATAGATCACAGAAAACTAATATTAATATTATATCACTTGTCTCAATTTATAGTAAATAAAATAAAAATGAAATATCAGCATTAAACTTAATATATTAACAAAAAAAAAAAATCAAAATAACTCTATCAATGCTTTTTTAACTGGGGTGTTGCAACAATCTGCATTACATAGAGTAGATAGAAGTATCATAGGATTTCAAAGTAACAAAATTGATGAAAAAAGGCAAAGTTTAAAGAGAGTGAGAAAACCCTTAGCATAGCAATTTTTTTAAGATTTGTAACTGGAAAACAGTAAAATGAAGGTAACTTTGTCATTATTAGTTATTCTATCTATAAATGAAAGACTGAAAAGGAATCCTGTAAAAGCATTTTTTTGTTTGTAAGTTGTATATCTAAACTTATTTATAAATGGAACTTTGTATGTGTGTATCCATTACCTATAGACTCCGAAACGGCTGAACTGATTTTCTTGAAAATTTACACAGTTGTACTATAAGCATCTGCGAGTGTTCTTATCTAGGTTTTGTGTCGAGGTACCCTCGATAAATATCAAAAATCGATAATCGAAAAAATCGGGTTATAGAAGGAGTGGTCCAATTTTAATCAAATTTGATACGCTCATAGACAAAGACATAAGAAACGATATTCAGAAGTTTCAAGGTTGCAGTTCTTACAATAGTGCAGAAAATCGATAATATATATATATATATATAAGGCAAGATGTTTGTGTGTGTGTCTGTTTATCTGCCTGTATGTCTGTATTCTTTCAGCCCTTTTATTTTAGTTTTTGCTTCGGGTTTGGCACTAAGTAGGTATAATTGTAGTTCTTAATCTCAGCCATGATACCATTTACTCAGAGGGCTTATTTAGCCTTCAAAATTCTGTTTATGATGAAAAAACTTATTTGATATCGATACCAGGAAATCAAAATTTGACTCACATCCATTCATTTTTCTTTCAGTCTACGGTTTCACTTTAACTGGAAACAACTATTGCTTTTTAGTCTTTCATGCCAACGTCCAAAGAGTCTGACCTCCAGGACCATGGATTAGTTTTAAAGCTTTCATTACACCCAAGCAATGCCAGGCTAAACTGCTAGTATATATATATATATATATATATATGTGTGTGTGTGTGTGTGTATGGATAAGTTTCAAGGCTAGAAATGAAAAAGCATGGATTCATTTAGAACTAGTTAGAAAAAAATTCTAATATTTCTGAAACACAACATAAACAATTGATACTCCAGTGTTCATAAGATTCACCAACATATGAAAATCTTCACTAGAAAAAAAATAAACAAATGGTAGAGAGTCTGTTAAAACAAAATTATCACTTGGTATCAGAAGGAAACAGGCTTGAGTAATTTGATAGGGTCAATGAACAGGTGTACTTCAGTATCATATTACATTATGAATCCTAATTTGGATATTGACATCAACCATCATAAAAGAAGAAATAAAGAAGATGTAGCAGGCTTGAGTACTTTTTTCATTTAACCAGGAATTATAAGACCCAAAAAATTATCAAATAGAGAAAAGGGATAGAAAGGATCACTTTAAAAACATTTTTTAGTAAAAATTTTTGCCTCTTACTGACCATAGAAATCTGAAACTGCTAGGTATTAGAAGTCGCTCTCCTTTTCTTGACAAGTAGTTTGTAAACTTTCCTGAAGTACAATGAAAGTAGTCAATTCAAACCATATGCATTGTGATGTTTAGCACTACAAGAAGGAACTTCTCACTTGGTAAAAATATATCTAATTCAATTTTCAGCAAGAGGCAGAGACAAAGCAAGTATAGAATACAGGTCCCAAGGTAAATAGATGTGATGATGCAAACTGACTGTCCACAACAATTATCACCAATTGTATAAAGAAGTTGGTAGTAGAATCTCAAACTTGCAATCTAATATAACTGCAATAGTTGAAATGAGCCTGTTTAATATGATCAAAGGCTCTGAGATTGTCAACAATTGAGTCAGAATGGGTGGTAGTATCAAGGTAGGCAAAGGGAAAGTCATGTTGCTTGTTACTCTTTTTTCTTTGAATTAATCCCCCTTTCCCATTTTCTTGCTAACCTTACCACTTTCATTGCTTTAATAACTTCAGAAATATTATAATAATATTTCTATGTTACTTTGACATACAAATTTTGCATTTATTTTTATTTGTTTCCCTCACTTAACAAACAACACAGTATATTTTATACACACTATGCAAACATTACCTGAAAGTTAACTAAAACAATTCTTGTTAGTTGGCTATCCAAAAATATATTCCATGAAAGTTTTTATTTGATTAGTCCTGGGTATGACAAACTACATCCAGCAGCAAGGCCTCTGATTGGAAGATTGGAGGTTTTGAAAAGTACCAAACCACCTCTTGTTATTGTTCCCAGGTTCACCCTGACCCAGGTTGGTATCACCTATTAGGATCCCAGCTATGAGCAAAAAGTGAATCCCTAAACAAAAATAAAACACTATGAATGTATATAAATACATTTTTATAGTAAAATTACCATCAATACACTTTTATATTGAAAAAAATGACCAGCATTACCTATTTATAGCAAAATGACCGACAACACGTTTCATAGCAAAATGACCGACAATACATTTTATTTGTCGTTGAAGGTATACAATATATTTAAAATATATTTAATTGCAGTCATGAAATTGTGTTAAAAATATTTAGACTTTTACATTAGAGGTTGATATGCCCCTAGAAAAAAAAAAAAAAAAAAAAAAAAATCAAACAACCGACATGAGAACTCTTTCATGATATTAATTCATATATCCTAAAATTTCTTGAGAAATCAAACTGTATTCTAAAATATAACTTCCACAAAACTACCAAATAAAACATGCACGTCACTTCTAGTAATTATGTCCACCACAAACATGTATATGCACAAAAGCTGAGTATCATCTACCATGTATTCAATTGTGAAAGCAGAATAACATTTTTATTACTTCAAAGCTCTCAAGAAAATATTTAATTTTGATATTAAATGCCATTAAGAAAATCATTTTCATTTGATGAGTTCCTTGTTTGAACCATTCTTATCTTTTTGAGTTTTTATTGCAACTTCAAAAGACCTTCTTTAAATCGACTTCTATAGTTGTACTTTTTTAATAATGATTGTAGTTGCATCACTTGCAAGAATATATACAAGAATGTTGTCACTACAATCTGTTCATCTTATGTACAAGAAAACACACATTTATATTTAATATACTCAAACCAAATGTTTTTTAAATGAAACAAATAGTAAGAACAACAAAATCCAAAATCTATTCAATGTAGAAACATCAAATGCAAATGTGTCTGGTCTAAATCTAGATCATAAAAAAAAAAAAAAAACAAAGAAATGGCAATTATATAGTAAAAATAATTTAAATTATTTAACAATGAATTTTACTTGGTGTAAAGATGAAAACCATGTCCAAAGGGCTGAGAAATTGTCAAATGAAAGTCTGGTCTTTCTGGTTTTCAAAGACAGTTTTGTTTTTACAAGACACTTATAATTGTCATTAATATTTTTGTATTTTAGAGATTTGGTAAATTTTTTTTGAAATGTAGTAAATTTATTAAAATGTTCAGAGCTTTAAACAATATACAAGAAAAGAGTTGTATAATTATTGAGTTTATTGTATAAAAAAAAAAAAAAAAAAGAAATTAAATTACACACAACTGTATAATCTTTAATTTTACCTGCTTCAAAATAATGTTTGCCTAAAATGTAAAAAATGAAACAAATAAAAGGCATGTGTATAGAAGGTTACTGAGTAAGAGGCACAGATTATACGAATAGGGTGGGGAAGATAATGGTTAACCTTAGACTTGAACAAGTTAAGATTTTAGTGATTGGGAAAAACATCTTCTTAGGAGTTGGTTCCACAGAGCAGTGAATCTGTGGGAAGAAGCTGCTTGAGTGGAACTTACTTCTTCCCAATGGAATCAGTGAATGTAGGTAGTTTTCTACAATAAGCAAAACATGGCAAGTTCTAGCTGTGAAAGTTAGAACTGGTAGAACTAAGAAATGTAGTTCACCTGAGCACTTTCCATGGAAATACTGATAGAGCAGTGAGAGACTTACTACATATTGTCCGTGAGAGAAGGTTTTGTAGTCAGTGGGGCTGTGGAGTTGAAACACAAAACCTCAGACTCTGACTGGCTCCTCTATTTTTGGCACCTCCAACTGACTCCTCTTTATTTAATTAAATAATTATTGCCTACATATCTCATAAAGCCTATGTATACACTCCTAACTTAAGTATGCCTATATTATTATAAATGGTTTATATCAAAGAATATCATACCTATTCAGTCTTTAATATTTTCTAACAAAATTAGAGACTAAATCTTTGAAAGGGTATAGAAGAAATAACAAAATAAAAATACTATAATATAAGGCTTTTTACATATCTTTGCAAATAAAATTTGCAAATATAAAATAACTACAAATAATAAAAGGACTTTAAAAAAAATTGAGATGAATTTATTTGAAGGATATAGTAAATATACAGTCGAAGAAATAGCAAAAATAAAAATTTTATAGTGTAAGACATTTTACATATATAGTATTGTACATAAAAAATAAAAATACTCTAAACTAGGGCCATATAAAGTGTAAATTCAACTGAAGTCAAAGTTGGCATAGTTTTACAAACAAGCAACTCCATAGACCCCTTTATTGACTGACTCCACAGCCACGGTTGTAGGGTGGAAAATAATTTGTCACCCACAAGGAAACAGACAGTTTTGGACTATCAAGACTGGAAAGTGAGGACTTCCAAAATATGACAGCAGTGCTCCATTTTAAGCCTGATCTGTAAAGGTAGAGGGAAGCACAAAGAAAAACAACCATTTTTTCTTCATCTTTAGTAATGGATCATATGCATGAGTTTCACTTGAGATCTGATTTGAATTTGAGGCTCAATAGTTGCACACAAGGCCTCACAGGGGAAACATCCATTCATTGTGACTAGTGGTGGTTCAAGATCCAATTGGCAATGATGGAATGTAACAAGTTTGGTTTTCCAGGCATTGAATCTAACCAGCCAGTTTTTCCCTCACTGAAATGTTAGAGTTAGATTGAAAGACAGTATATTACACGTTTATTATATTACAAGTATAATGAGAACAATGTAAAAAAAATGTCAGGAATGACATGTACATAGATCATGATAATAATGGAATAGCAAATTTTCTATTGTATGTTCACTTCATTCATTCACACACACACAGAAAGCAAATTATAGAACTGTAATAATGTTGAAAAGAAATTCTGCAAACTACTTATAGTGAAAATGGTTTAATTTTCTGAAAGATTACATTATGTCCATAAACTTATCTTGGGAAAATTTATATTGGCATTTATACAGATGAAGCCTTTTCTAGGACTGTAAATATACAACAGTAGAACAGAGAAATTATATGTTGGTGTTTTTACTGTAAAAAAAAAAAAAAAAAAGATAGATCAAGTATTTCAAACAGATATGAATGGCAGTGTAAATTTCATTAAAGTAGTCCTTTTAAATTATGCGTGTATTTTCAAAAGCTCCTGATGAAACACATTCTAAACATAAAATACTTTTCCATACTGGAGTTTGCTAGCTATAAGTTGTATCTATGAACTTAAGAGACAAAATGTTCCTGATAATAATACAACATTTTGTGAAATATTACATAATGAACTCTATCTCATATAGTTGAAATTCTAGATAAATTTTAACATGCAAGGAAAGAAAGAAAATCTTTTGACATTGAAATGAGTCATATCATCAGAGACTATGCTAGTTTCCTCATCCTGTGGGTCATACACTTTCCGCGACAAAATCTTCCCTTGTCTCTATCTTTTTTACCTCCAAGTGAATCAAAAAGACAAAAAAGACAAAGAAGTTTCTATACTAAAAACTCAGAATAGACGCAACTCTTAGAAAAAAAGAAATGCAAATCTATAACACCTGAGAGACTTGAGGGTCCTACAAAACTTTAAAACAGTAGAAACAGAATCAAAAAATGTGAAGGACCCCAAAATCTTTACTCAGGTCAAGCATAAATATGGTCATCAGAAGCGGCCTAGGGTTAGGGTTACCCTAACCCTAGGTACGTGACAGACAGAACTAAATTAGAGCAGAACAATAAAGCCTTTACATTCTTGCACCTGCTTGACAAGAATAATAATTTGGAAATAAAAAAAAAAAAACTTAATAGTTCTGGTAAAGTGTCCTATCTTTATTTACCCTACCCTCTATAGAGTTGTAAACTGACATCCCTTAGACATCAAAGAGCTGTCCCAGGACAGTACCATCAAGGTTGAAATGGACCAAAGAGCTATGAGACAGGCCATTGGTGTCCTCACACCTAGCATGTTTTTTGCAGCTGAACAATGCCAGTGAACAAACATCTCTATTTAGCTAGTTTGAATGGCCAAATGCTGAGCTTGAAGTCTAAAAGGGTTAGACATATCCATGACCTTCAGCACCTTGATGTAGATATCTAATTCCAAAAGACTATGAAGATCTACTGTTGTGGAAACAGTATTCTGATGGCTATTCTTTGAAGGTGACCTGTTCACCAGTTTTTATGGCTCTGGCAGACAGAATGTGCATGTTAAATGTTGCCATAAAGGAGAAAGATTTTTTAATGTCATTGGGATTCTTATAGCCAATCACAGAAAAGAACAAGGAAGCTTTTTTGCTAGATTGGTTTCTTCAGCAGTCCTTTATCCTAATCTAGATTAAGGAGAAGGTATGAACCTTTTTTTTTTTTTTTGATATGAGAAATTTTAGTGAATCTGTTACCAAATCTGATTTACTTAATAAATTCCGAAATGAGTATCCAAAGCGGAGAGACTGGATTTGGACAGAATTTGAGACTCATCTTTGAAAGCCACTAATAAAGAGAAATGACAGAAGAGAAAGTCCAGTTTCATAACAAGTCTTCAGCAGTAAGAAAAGTAATGATAAAAGAAAATCAAGTGTAACAGCAGGCAGGCAATAACGTTTAAGACTCTAAGTTCAAGATTATTGTAGATTAAAGAGTTGATTTGTATATTTAGTGGCACAGTAATTGAATTCAATCATTGGACTGAACTGGTTAGTAAAAACTCAGTGAAAACAGAACAAGCAATAACTCAGCATTACTAAAAGAAGACAAGATATCTCTAGATATATACATATGGTGAAACAAGAACAATCTACCTACATAGAAGAAATAAAGGGTTCAATTTGAAATTCCATGGAGATAACCCAGGCTGACAGACACCTTAACAATTGCTACAACAATGATGGTGGGGGTTGCACTAATTAAACGTAAATAATGGTAACTCCTCATCCTAGAAATTCAAATAGTAATAGTAGCAATATATTATTGATAAATCAAAAGAACATCATTAACAGCATTAAAACCGAATTCAGATATTATTAGAATTTTGATTATGGTTAGCAATTTACAGTAAATTTCAAATTTATAGCATCTTGGCATTTCAATGTTGTTAAAATATTTGTGCAAAGTATCATTTATCAAGTTTTCTTCCAACTTTGTAAAAATAAAAAAAAATTAAATAAGAATTTCTTTACTCCATGTAAGCTTTATTGATGATTATTCAAATTGTTGATTCAGCTTTTTTTTACTACAAGTAGTTTTTGGAACATTGAATTAGCAAATTAGAATTAAAAATCTGTATGTCTTAGGTGAGAAGTGGTCTTTGTTCTTGATTAAGATCTGCAACAGTTTTTGTTCTGTTTTCATTGTTAGATCTTTCTTTACTGCAGCTTCCATTTCTAATGAATTGCAATTTTCCTGCATATTCCATTATGTCCCTCACTACAGTCACATTACTTTTGTCAGCTAGTAGTGTAACTCGTTTGCCCAGGACTGCTCGTTCGTTGTAACGCTCGTTCTCATCGATGGTCATGATGATCCCAGTTGTGACACTGCCACCCGGCTGGCTGGTTGGTTCAGTCGCTGTTGCTGGTCATGATGGTCTGTCCAATGATGTTGTCACAAAAACTGGTTTACAAGACATCTCTTGCAACAACGCGCCACTGTCCCACGTTGTGAATTGATCCCAGAGGTCACGTCATGCAATTTTAGTAGTCGCCTTTTAGAGCCAGTCCGGAAACTGATGCACACTTGTGGTTAAAAAATAAATACAGCACCCAAAAAAATTAATAAAATAAATGAACAAGGTTGAACACACCTGGAGAGTTAAAAAAAATGTTTTTCTTTTTCACAGGAGCAGATAATACAGCCGTTAGATTGATAATACAGTTTACAATGGAGAGATAGAGAGTTCGTTTAAAATATCAGAGCTTTCAATTCTTAATTAAAAATGTCTTTCACATATTCTCTATCATCAGGGCTGTCAATTCTCTATGCAACTTTTAAAATAACAAAATCCTTTCAGGTCCTTATCGGAGTTTAATGAAGTTTACTGAAGTAGAGTGAACGAGGAATCAGAATTTTCAATTCTCCCGTGATTACAAAAAAAAAAAAACAATAATGTTCTTTCGGGATTCATATCGAAGGCGCATTATTCCAAATTAACTCTAAGTTAATCGGCAACAGGCTTCATTCGAAATTAACTCTTTAGCCATGAGTTCTATGGTAGGCAACCAGCTGTGGTTCATGGCTCCCCAGTTGGGAACCTTTTCCACAGTTGTTACATTTCGACTGATAGCTACTCAGTTCACTTAAAACTGAAAAAAACTAATTTTTCTCGCCGAGTCTGGATTTTTATAACCCTTTTCAATCTTCTCGGGGCATCTAGACAACTTGAAGCCTTCAGCCAATGAAATTATTTTCCGTCCACTCGATCTGCAGAAGGGGTTAGCTCGATAAATGAGATATCGCCAGCTCACATCATTTCCAATTTCCCAGACTTCTGCTCTCAGGAAATATCTGTTGAGGGACTTTAACCCTACCTGACCCCATCAAATAATCCTGATATTTTATTATGACTGCAACCATTTCATCAATTTTCCACCTAGCCCAAAATAATGCGTACCATATATGAAAAAGAAAGAAAATCATATTTCTCTCCTTCCCTCAAACTGTCAGCGAACTTATCTATTCCCGGATTTTACAAGTACATGATAGTATTAAAATAGCTAACTTTTCTATTCCCCAGACTTTATACAAGTATATGATAGCATTAAAATAGTTTTTTACACAAGCTCATATCGCGAATTACAATAAAGCACAACCAATAATACTACTAATATTAATTCCTCTCTCACCACTGTATTAAACCAACAAAAGAAAGTATCCCCGCGGGAGATAGTGTCACAGTAGTATGATGATGATGATGATGATGATATCATTCCTCTGAAGGGTTTTGATTGCCATCCTCTCTAGTTTTATGATGTTTGATTTGGGTGGTTTGGCTTTCTCCGGTATCTGTCTCACTTGCCACCTTAGCTCACTGGCCTGAGCTAAGGTGGAAAATGTTCAAGGATATTTCTTCAATTCAAGTAATGATGTTCAAGTATGGTATCCGCCTGATGGTCGTTGTGAAGTTGAGACTCTTGTTTAGTGGTACTCAGCTAATGATGAGTGATTTTGATTACTGCCTTTACTGGGGGTTGATGGACATTGTGTGTCAACCTGTTTAATTTTTGTAGTTGGAGGGCATTGGTTACATCAAATTCATGTCTGAAGGATTTATCCAGATCATGCAGGTGTAATGAGAAACATGACTTACCTCAAAATTCAAAACGAGCGCGAATATGCCTTGCCTGTAAGATAATAATGAAAAAGAAAGATGGCCGCTATTGAAGACACAATTTATGCGTGCCTATCTTGTCCAAAACAACACGATATTTACACACATGCAAATTTTGGCTGTCTTGGAATGACATAAAAAGCAGGTGCCAGCGCTGCTGTCAGAATGGGATTTTCTTGGTGGATTGTGTGTGTCTCTCGAAGTGAAGTTTGGATTGACAGTCAGACTGACAAAGAGGAAGAGAAGTGGATTAGTATCTGTTTCACAACTGCCCTGTGTAAAGGGCCAAGAAAAGGAAACCTGAAATCCATTTCCTTGAGGTGATGAAAGAAAAACAGCTGGTCTGGCAAGTGAGCACTGCACTGCACCTTTTGTCCCCCCCCCCCGCCCCCAGCAATCATCATTCATCTTTTTTTTTATACTACACAGGATCTTCTTTCAGTCTTCCTTGTCTGTCATTCTATTGAAGAAGGCCTTGAGACTCTGGGAGATATTAGATTGCAGTTTTTGTTTTATCCACTGGATTTCATGTACTGGATTGTTTCTTGGACAAAGGCATGTTCCACATTTTCTGTGACCTGATGGTCTCTCCTTGAACTCATGGGAAGTCTTTGTGCTGAGCCTGAAGGGATTTTTTTTTAATAATCATATTGCCCCAAGCAAGGCATTTTACTGCCACTGTTGTGCAGGGGGTTACATAGGAGGAAAGTCATGAGAAAGAGTAACAGGTTATAGGGGATGTCAGAAAATGGGTAAGAGAAGGATGAGAATACTGATGAGAGTGGAGTGGACGGAGAAAGAAGCATGAGAGAGAGGATGCAAGTTAATGAGATAGGAGATGACTATTGACTTTACAATTAAATTCTTGAAGATTGTAGCTGTCGGGAAAGCAAGTAAATGGAAGGGAATTCCACAGGCGGGAAGTGCGAGAAAAGAAGCTGCTGTGTAGGAATGTTAGATGGTTCAACATTCATGCCAGCTTCTGGTGGAATTTTTCTAATTATCTCCATATTTTTGGTATATTGGGTCTGTACTGATCTTTCAATATTTGTCTATATTTCCAAAGTATTGTTATTATTTATGCTATTTACAGTGCTCAGAATGTTATCCTCATCTTCATTGTGATATTCACAATATTTTGGCCATTCTATACTCCAGCCTTCATCAGTTAATTGGAATTTCAAACTGAACCCTTTTATTTCATCCATCAGGGCAGATTCTCTTTATAATGTCTGAAATTTGTGAAAATCTCAAATCCTCCAATTTCCTTGTATACACTATGACAGATCTTTCTGAAGGCCTCAAATCCTGCCAAAACCAGAAAGAGATCTGTAATCTTGTTCTTACCTTCTTCAACTTTGTTGTCTTAACTTCTTGGCCCATGCTTGAGCAGCAAAATAACAAATCCCTATTTCCACAAAGTCCTGCTCATCCAACAGTGTTAGAAAACCTATTGGCAACATCATATCTTCCAGTCTGTGACATAGAAGTTTTTCCTCTGTGCCATATGACTTATTAGTAGTTGCTCTACTCTATGCAAAATAGGGCCATTTTGTCCATATCACTACACAAACCAAATTTGAATTAATTAGAATAGCAAGTTTATACACAAATAATGAAAATTCAGAATTCTTTTTAAAATACTAGGGGTTGGTGAATTGTAGTGATCTTTTCCATTTATGATTGTTACAGATATCGATAGCCACACACACCTACACACATATATTGAGATTGGTCTCCGCATGGTAACAAGGAGATGGTCACATGGGAACCTGAAGTCAGTTTTGGGATAGCAGGTCAAGGTTGGTTGACCCAGACACCCTTAGTAACAAATGTCTAGACAGGAAATAAACAGAGGCTAGACATGAGGTTGTGAAGCAGCAGGAGCTAGAATCTACGCCAAAGACAAGTCACGTGGAAAGCAGAGATTGAAAATTAGTTGCAGGTCAGATCTTGGATTAGCAAGTCACGATTGCTGAGCGCTGATAACTTATGAATGAAAAGGAAAACGCATTTGAGATAATGGCGTAATTTGACCAATTCATCTTAAGCAACTCCGGATAAGAAAAACGAACTTATAAATTCTTATTCGTTAAAAGAAGACGACGGCAAATTGTTTGTCAAGGAAGAAGGAAAGATAGTGACAAAGAGAAGATAAGAGAAGAAAATGTAATGTTATTTGTATGCTGATTCTTATTTCTTAAAAGAAGAGAAAGGAGGTGAAGCCGATTCGTTCATCAAGAAAAGAAAGATAGCGACGCGGAGAAGATAGTATGGACAAAGAGATATTGAAGAGAAGAAACTGCAGAATTGTTTGAATGCAGAAAATGTGACGCTTGTTTGAAGACAGAAATAAAGAAGAGTGCAGATATTTCAGAAAGTTTGTATGCTGAAAATACAACAGCCAACTGAAAGAAAATAGAGACAGTCACAGATGCATAGATTTCAAGTGAACTGCGTTTGAGTCTGAAGTTATATAAAGAAAGAAAAGAAAAGACAGTAAAATAAGAGAGAAGGAACTGACATAAAGATAAGTTATTATATTCTTAGGCCCATATTAGAACACGCATACACTTCCACAAATATTATGTTACCACAAACATCATATCACATGTGCTCATAATTATATGGTTCTCCCCATTTTATTTTGTGTTAATCTTTTGCATTCATATTCACCTGTATTCATTCATATTTGTTGATATTTGTCATAAATTGTTATTTTAACAGAGTTGGGTATCCAAATATAAGTTTTGAGGTTCAGGTCATTGGACACTCTTATTCATACTCATATATATATTTTTTATTTTAATACTTTGTTACTTATTAAAACTTTAAATCAAAAATTTATTTTGCCTTGCTGTTCATCCTTAAATTGTTGGTCAGCACATGTGTTGATATTGAAGCAGACCTGGGAAGATTACAGTTCGATTATATCAATCGAACAATGATCTCATTTTCTTATTCTTGTTTATCATTGTCCATTTGTTTAGGAGAGATAACCCGTATCTCTCCATAGATGTGAAAATGTAAATATTCCCAAATCGACATGTAATTATATTAATGGTTATCGTCGAGGCAGGCATATGACATTAGTAAATAGTTTTAATATCACATAACCAATACAAATTAATAAAGAATTTTAAAAAGATTAAAAAGTTGATAAATTATTCTAATTAAAATTTTAAAAAAAGGAATACTACTATTTCTAAAGACAATTACATCAATAATGAATTTTATTCATGAAGGCAATTAAAAACTTTTCTAATTAAATAATGTCTTAGTTTTATTGTAATTTTTATCTTACAAATAAAAACACATTTTTTTATAACTGGGGGTCCTGTTTGACCAAAAAATGTGATTTCTCAGAAGTCTTGTCTTTATAACTAATATGAACATTTTATTCATAAGTCATGAAAATTTAATTAAAATCTGACAATTATTTGATTTTTGCAACAATTTCCAAATAAATGTGTTTTGCCCGGTGGAAGCATGCTCAACTTCCATGTACAAATTTATGGTCTCATGTTAATGCAAGATAAACAAGATTTGCAGCCAAAATTTCCAAGGTTCTAAAAGGGATTTTAAAAAAATGTAATTTTTTTATAAATATCCTTTTATCATTCATCTTAATAATAAAGTTTTAATGATACAATTTTGTTTTTATTATGCTTTGTGCATTTTTTCTCATGTATCATTTTTTAATGAATACCACATGGCATTTTAGAGCCAATTAATAATAAATACAATAATTCTGGAGCTGATTTCTTAGGAAAAAAATGTATAAAAATCACAAAGTCTGGCCCCAACAAACCAACTCAAAAATGCCATCAAGGTCCACATTACTCTTGCTGCTGATATTCAAGACCCCATTTACATCAACACATCAAAAGCAATGCTTGACTCAGCAGCACTGACCAAACTACATATAGACTGCCTCAGACTATGGCATCACCGTCTACAACAAGAACTAAATTCTACCTATCTCCTTTATCCTTGCTACTACTATGCATACATACACACAGCCTTTGAGATTTCACTTGCCTGATCAACTCAGTTGATTAATAACTTAATTGGGCGATTAAAGTTTATTGCTTTACTCGCCCATGGTCGATTAAAAATCTCACAATGAAACGTGTCCCTTCAAATATAGAAAAACCCAACCCAAAAGTATGCCATTGAAGATTCACAAGTTACTTAGAATGACCTACAATGACATCACTGAACTACGATCTCGCTTTTATCATCCTGGTCAGTTTAAACATTCATTTAATTACTGCTTCCAGAGTGGAGCCAAAATGTCTCTGTTGCCCAGATTGCTTATGAAAAGTAAAAATGAAAATTTGAAAAGAAAAAAAAATATGCATACTTCTTTCAACCACATACCAAAAAACAAATTATACAAGTAATTTTTTTATAGAAAATCATTGAGAAAATCAGATTTGTTATTTTTTATTATCTATGAGATGGAGGTTGTAGTCAAACAGAAGAAAGAAACTACGAATTTAAATACCTCCACTCAATTGCAAAAAAAACAACAAAAAAAACAAAAAAAACAAAAAAAAACAGCATATCATGATGTTAAAAGTGCTCAAACTTAATACAAAGTTTTATCATCAAAATGTTTATGCTATTATTAAGAGGAAAGATCAAATTTTATGCTTTTTTTAATATTTTAAATCCTTTCTAACATGTTAGAAATTTTAATTAGAATTTCATTTTTTTTTTTCCATCCTCTATGTCTTTTAAATATCATGGCTACCAAGTATGCAACTTTAGTCTTCTTTGCATTGCTATTATGTCACCCTGTTTTCTTTTTAATATGTCCCTTCTCAACACTTGTGGAGCTACTATTACATCTCCATTGCATATTATGTCATTTTCTATAGTTAGTTTGTGCTTTGTTTCTTTAAAGGGTTGTTCTGCCATTAAACAATTGCTCCATTTATTATTTTTTGTTCTCTCTAATATTCTGATAAATATTGGGTATTTCTTTGTTTCTCTTTTGAGGTTATTTAGAGGAAGAACATCCATTTCCACCCAGTGTATTATTTTATCTTCAGTATTTTCTTGTTTTTCTTCGGTATCATTCTTGAACTGCAATCTTGATAAAGCGTCTACAAGAAGAATAGTGTTTCCTTTTACGGATACCATGTCAAAATCGAATACCATGACTTTTATTGCCCATCTTAAAATCCTTGACGATGTGACTTTTGTCAATTCTTTTCTTGGGTTAAATAGTAATTGTAATGGTTTGTGGTCCAATTTTAATAAGTTTTTTCCTATCAAAAAGTTTTGTGCCCTTTCCATGCTCCATACTATTGTTAATATTTCTTTTTCAAAATTTGAGTAGTTAGTTTCTGCTGATGTTAACCTTCTTGATATGTACATGATTGGGTGTTCTTCTTGTAATAGAACAACAGTAATCGCCTTTTCACTTGTGTCAGTGGTTAACATTACTTCTTTTCGTGGATCAAAAACTTTTATTATTGGTTTGCTTCTCAGAATATTCTTTAGTGTTTCAAAAGTGATAGTTTGCTTTTGAGTCCAAATTCAGTGTTTTTTTGTTTGCAAACAGCTCTATTAGATTGTTGTATATTGGTATATATTTACTATCAATCCCGAAAAGGATTTTAATTCTTTTTATTTGATAGAGCAGCTATTTCTGTTATTTTCTTTGTTAGTCTATCATTGGGTTAGATTCCTTCTTTTGATATTTGATATCCTGATTATGTTATCTTTTTATAATCAAAATCATTTATCTTTGTTTATAGTCAAGCTTGCCTTTTTTAATCTCACTAAAATTTGCTGTTTTATATTTTAATTCTTCTTTAGTTCTTGCCCCAACACCTATACCATCCTGGTATATTATATTTTTTTTATTTTTCTTAATCAGACTCTTTCCATTGCTTTTTGAAAAATATGGCTGAAAGTCTAATGGCTGAGTCCATCTTAATAAGCCTATAGGAGTATTTATTGTGGTCATTTCCTTGAATTTCTTGTCAATTTCTTTTGATTGTATGCTGCCTTGAGATGAATTTTTGCAAAATACTCCATGTTTGCTAACTCGTGGCTCGCAGTTTCAATATTTTGCAAAGGAAGAGTCTGAACATATCTGGTGATTTACCCCTATCTTGTAATCACCACATATCCTTAAATTTCTGACAGGCTTCTTTATTGCTACTATCAGTGATGACCAATTACTAACACCTTGAGTTACTTTTTCTAGTATGCCTTGCTGTATCATTTTGTTTAATTTGGCTACTACTAAAGGTAGATATGAATTGGAACTTTTCTTGACTATATACTATATGGGTGATAGTTTTCCTTTAGACAAAAGCTTGCTGTATAGCCCTTCAATAATCCTATTTCATTTCCTTCTGCTTCCATGGAATTGATTAGTATCACTGTATCTACTTTTAATCCTGATAATCTGTGATCTTTTTAGCATGCTACAACTATAATGAAAATTATTTCAAAACATTCTTCAGTTACAAAATTGACTAGATATGTACCCATTGTTTTATGGTTGTTCCATCAAATTAATTTAACTGTACGCTGCTATTTTTAATTTAGGTTATCCTAATTTTATTCAGAATTTTGGGATGTCAATGTAACTTCACTGCCTGCATTAATTTGCATGTTAAATACATGGCCATTCTTATTTTTTCTCTACCTCTTTTTTGTGTATTCAGTGTAAATATTTCAGCTTCTTTAGAGGTGGTTTGAACTGTATTTGCTTTTTGTATTTGCATACATTCTGAAAATGATCTTTTTTTGCAATTTGAGCATATTTTTTTTCTAGAGTTGGACATTTGTACTTGTCTATGCTGTGATTTTTCCACAATACCTACACTTAATTATGGATTTGGTGGGCTTGTCCTGTCTCACTTGAATTCTTCTTTTGGTTGATTAAATTCTCTAATCAATTCTACTTGTTTAAAAAACTCAATACTAGCTTCCAAACTCATTCTGCTACTCAGTAGACACTAGTATTTTTCATTTGTGGTTTTGGTCTTGCAAGCCTTCAATAAACCTCAGAAGAATTAATTTGTCTTCTATAGTTATTTCCTGTGCTTCCAATTTTTAAAATTCACAATACTTGGTTTGTTCTTTCAATCTATGTAAGTATTGTATAATGGACTTATTTAGTGCTTGTCTTGTTTCTAAAAACTTGGTTCTTTTCACAATTACCAATCTTTTTTTGGTCTAATGTTCTTTTTTATAATTTTCACTTTCTTCTAATGTCATTTCTATTTTGCTCGGTTAACACATTGTCAAAGTTTTCTTCACCTCTTTGCACCCAACTGTAGCAAGAAACAAACCAGTAATCTTGTTTTTCCTCCATCAGGTTTTGTATCTGTTAATTTTTTTATTCTTGTAAATGCAGCAAAAGTCGTAGCACAGCTCTCCATATCCATTATGACAAGATTTTGTTTCTTACTTTTCCAGTTATTCTCTATTTATACTTGCCTCTTAATTTACATATGATACTACTTACTCAACACAAGAATGCAATCATTATACAACCAGGCTTCCACTTAATACTGACATTCATTAATGTAACTTGATTAAATTATAGTTTTGTTCAATAATTTTACGAAGGTCAAATGATAACTACAGAGTAAAACCAACAATCCCCCTCTCCAATCTGGCCATCATCCTCACCCACTCCAAGGTAGCAGGATGTTGATCTTGACCAGGAAGGAGAATATTTTAATCCTAACTCAGTGGTGTCAATTTCCATATCCTTATATAATGTATTTATTAATGTAATGTTAATTGATTGGAATCACAGCATTTAATAAGTTTTTTTTGGTGGAAACTGACTAGGGAATATGAGAATGTAGTTACAATGAGTGGGTATTTGAACTTATAAAAGTTAAAAATTAACAATTATTTCATACACTTCTTCCCCCTACCCAAACTCACTAACTCCGATCAATAAACTCTTTCATTGTTAACAGATTGGGGAGTAGGGAGACAAAAACACACAAGTATGTATACATGCATGAAGGTGTATATATATATATATATATATATATATATATATATTTTCAACCATCTGTGTGTTGGCGACTAAACTGGCTACTCCACTCAATCTTCTTGCAAGTGAGGTGAGTTGTTCGCAAGCCAATATGATGAAAAATAAGATCTAACAAAAGGTGGAAGAACTTTCAATGAGACAATGACTAGCTAACAAGAGGCAGTGTCTCAATAAACCACCATTTGAAAGGAACAACATATGCAACAAGTGTCACCTGACTCTCATCCAGGGACTGTTAGCATAAACGACATAAAAGGAAATAAAATTCCTCACCTGGACACAAGTGACAGGTATCACTAAGCCATCATCCAGCAACCGTTTGCATCAAACAAAAAATAACTCACAGGACATGGAATGTTAAAATGTTAACTGAAAATGTCCAACAAGAGAGGAGTAGGTTAAATGTTAACATTTTAGGTGAAAATGAAACTAGGTGACCAAACAACAGATTTTGTCAGTAACAACCACAGAATTAGTATCATTCCAACTCCTTTTTTATTTTCCCTCTGCCTGCATAGAACATGAAAAAGGAATTGGAATGATACTATATCAAGACATAAAGAAATGCATTCTGGGATGCTGTCAGTTATCTGAAAAACCTTTTGTAGTTAAACTGAAAGGAAAGAATTTCAACATGTCTATCATAATTGTGTATGCACTGACAAACACAAAGTACAGAAGAAATTAAACCTTTCTATTCTATGCTAGACAACATCAAGGCTCATTGTAAATCACAAGAAATTATAATTATCATGAGAGACATGAATGCTAAAGTAGGCAAGGAAGAGAAAGGGAAATATGACAAATCTGGACTAAGAATCCACAACTTAGAGAAAAAAGGGTCAAATGGTGCCCTGCAAATAGCCAACACCTGTAAAATTAAGAATGAAACATGAAAACTGAAGAAGCCTAACAGAGCACTGAAATTGCAACACAATGGACTCCTGAACAACACAAACCTGAAGGAAAAATATATAGAGAGCGTGAAAAGAAGATACAAGACAAAATAGAAATGGAAACATGAAATGAGACTTGCTAAGAGAAGCTTTAGTGACATCAGCAAATGACATCATCCCAAAGGAAAAGGGACAAAGAAAAAGACAACTGGATCACAAGTGAGATTCTCAACATAATGCAAGAGACAGAAAACAATGCAAATACATGGAACAGAATACAGAAAACGACACAATGAAATAAAGAACAAATGCAGAAGGCTAAAGAAGGATGGTTCAGAAATAAATCCAAGGATGACTCAAATTAGAGAAAGAAAAAATACTTCAGCAATGGAATCAATATATCAGAGATCTCTTCCATAATGAAAGAGCACAACCAGCAATATACAGAAATACCAATGGGCCAAAAATATTAAAACCTGAAGTGAAAACTACACTGGCCAAATTGAACAGAAAGAAAGCAGCAAGGCCAGATGAAATTGTAATATTAATGCTGCCAGCCTTAAACAATTTCAGCATAGACAAGATTACAGAAACAATAAATGTAATCTACAACAGTGGTGACATACCAGAAGACCTAAGCAGATCTATTTTTATAGCAATGCCTAAGAAACCAGGTACAAACAAATGTGAACTCCATTAAACAATCAGCCTATCAGGTGTATAACAAAACTCATCTAAATTCTGATGAATAGAGCAAGCAGCAAAATCAGACCAGAGATAAAACAAGAACATTGCAGGTTTGTTAAAGACACTGAAACAAGAAATGTGATGCTTATCAGAATGTTATCAGAAAGAGCAATACATATAGAAGGACATGTACCCGTATTTTATAGACTTCGCAAAGGCATTTAACTAAGTACACCACAAAGATATGATCAAACTGCTTGACAGTCTATACAGAGAGGCAAAATTGAAAGAACTAGAAATCCTGCCAGGATTCATCATTGGCAACCACAATCTTAACAACATAGGATATGAAGATGACACAATGCTGATAGCAGATACAAAAAAGAAACTACAAAACATCCTACAGAATGTAGCGAATGAAAGCATGAAACTATAAGAAGATAGAATGCATAGTCGTCAGCAAAAAGATGTGCCCAAAATGCAAATTACATGCTGGGGATACTAAAATATAAAAATTAAAAAAAGCTTTATTTACCACTCCCCTCCCTCTTCTGACTGTTCTGTGCTAGATAGTATTTCAGATAATATAGACAAGGCTATTTCTTCTCACCCATTCTCTATTATATTTGTGCTCAGTGACTTCAATTCTCACCATGCCGAGTGGTTGAAAAGCTCTGTTACTGATCTTGCTAGCATCCATACCCTGAACTTCTCAATCACTCAGTCTTTCATGCAAGTGGTGGAGTTCCCCACGCATTTCCCCAGTAACCCTGAAGGACACACTTCCCTTCTAGATCCCTGCTTTACTTCTATCTCAGACTCTTGCCATACCATGCAGCTCTGCTCTGATCATGCAGTGGTTTCTGTTACTGTCTCTTTCTACTCTCCTTTCTTCCAGGAACGTCTTACCACCAGAATATCTGTTACCAGAGAGTGGACTGAGACTTGTTCCGCAATTTCCTCTGTGATGTCCATAAGAACAAATTTTTTTAACTTCCCTGTTCAAGACTGTGCCTCTGAGGTCTTCTCCTGGGTGAAAGCTGGCATCAATGCTTCCTTCACAGTCAGGAAATTCTGATTTAAGCCTCATTCATCACCTTGATTCTTTCTTGCTTGCTCAGTCACCATTGCCCACAGGAATCACTTCTTCAGGCTTTACCAGAGTGATGCATCTGACTACAATAGGCACCTTTTTGTCTCTGCTTCTAATGAATACATGTCTTAAGTAATGCTAAGCAGCTGTTTGTTGATAGAATGAAGTAGCATAGTATAGCATTTCACAAGTTTAATTCCAAAGACTACTGATGGCTCTACAAAAGTGTGCTAAACAACAGCAAATCAATCACCCCCTCTAGTCAATCAATTTGAGGTCCTCACATCCACAGCAGACAAGGTTGAGTGCTTTGCTCACAAATTCTCTTCCAAATCCACACTTGACTCATCTGAAGTACCCACACCCAACTTCCCAAATAGAACTGAGGCTCAACTGAGTGATGTATATAACACATCACTTAATAAGTCCTGAACTTAACTAATAAAACAAAAGCTTTTAGGCAAAATTCAACTTTATTCATCAACATAATCTCCTTCTAGGGTGATACACTGATTCCAATACTTCTCTAATAATTCAATCCCTTGTTGTAGAACAATTTCTCTTTGGCCTCAAAATACATCTCAGTTTTTAATATCAGTTCTTCATTGATTCTTCAAAATTTCTCTCCCTGGAGCATTCTTTTGAGGTCTGCAAACGACCGGTAGTTGCTGGGGGCCAGGTCTGGAAAATAGGGTAGATGCAGAAGTTATTCGAAGTGCAATTCATGTAGTTTTGCCATTGTTACGATCAACTTGACACAGTATGTTGTCTTGTTAAAAGATCACTTTTCTCTTCTTCATTTGTGGCCATATTTTGGAGATTTCTTCCTTCAAACGCACCAATAATGCTATATAATATTCACTATTGATGGTTTTTCCTTTCTCAACATAATTGATGAACAAAATACCTTGCACATCCCAAAATACATGGCCAAAACCTTGCTGCTGCTGTTTGTGTCTTTGGTTGCTTTGGACGGCGTTCACCTGCTGCTGTCCACTCCGCTAACTGCTCATTTGACTCCAGAGTGAAGTGATGGATCCATGGTTTATCTATTGTCACATATTTACACAAAAATTTCTTGTTGCATTGAAACAGTTGCAAACAAAGCTCTGAATTTCCAATGCATTGTTGTTTTTGATCAACTGTGAGCAAATGCAGTACCCACTTTGAACATCTTTCTCATTGATAAATGTTCATGCAAAATGGTGAATACACTACCCTCTGATATGTTCAACTTCTCTGCTATCTGATGCAACTTCTATTTACAATTGGCTAAAATGAGTTTGTGGATTTTTTTTTTGTGTGTGTGTGTGTGTTTTCCAGGACAACTGCTGATTTGGAACAACCTGAACGTTGAGTATCATTTGTGCCTTTACGACCACGTAAAGACTATCTTCAGCATACCACCTCTTAAACGTTTTCAACAAAGCAATCCAAATGACACTTATCAAGCCATTGCTTTGCTTGAACAGTATTTTTTCCCCATCAGAAAGCAATGCTTTATCAACACACAAAATTTAGGTTTTTCCATTGTTTTTAAAATTTACAACAGTAGCTTCGCTAAATAACTATAATTTGTAAACTACTAATTTGATTGGGCCCAAATTTTGTCACGTGCCATTTGAAGGTTACTACTTCATACAAATAAAATGGATTTTTTATTAGTGGCACCATCTATATGTCAGGCCCAGGACTGTTTGAGTAATGTGTTATAACCCTGATTCTGGGCTCTATCAATTTCTAAGCAGAGGTGATGGAATTCTAGTCATCATCCAAAAGAAAATGTACCCTTCAACTGTCCTGTCCTCTCCAAGCTCTATAACTATTGCCTCACTGCTTCATGCTTTCCTGTTTGTTGGAAGTTCTCCTCTGTAGTTCCTGTTTTTAAAAACTCTGGAGAGCCCTCTAATTATTGCCCTCTCAGCCTCTTACTGCGTTTTGGCAATGTGTTTGAGGCTATTATCAATGTTGAAATGGCTCATCTCACACCCCACAGCTTACTCTCTGAAAAGCATTATTGCTTCCACTTCACCATGTCTACCACTGAAGTGCTAACAGTCATCACTGAATATATATATATATATACATATACACACATACCAGGCTCTTGATAAGACCGACAAAGCCCGATCTGTTGCCCTGGAAAGTGTTTGACAGGGTTTGGTATGCTGGCCTTGTACACAAGCTACAGGTCTATAGCATTTCTTGATAATTGCTCAATTTAATCCAATTGTTCCTTTCAAATCATGAAGTGAAGGTCATTTTGAATGAGTGCATTTCCAAATCCTTTCATATGAATGTGAGCCTCTCTCAAGGCTTTATCCAAAGACCTATGCTTTTCCCGATCTTCATCAATGATCTTCCTGATATAATCAGTTCCCAAGTAGGCATCTATGCAGATGACACCACCATTTACTCCCATCTCAATAAGATATCTACCAAGACTGACAAAATAAACCTCGGCACTGCTCTTGGAAAGGACCTCCAATCTTTGATGGATTGGGGTAAGAAATGGCTCAAAAATTTTAATGCTTTCAAAACAAAGCTCTCCTTTAACAACCATCGAGAAACTTTCCTACCCATCATCAGTAAGGATGACTAGTCTCCCAGAAAGCAACACACTGCTCCTCCTTGGCCTTACTCTCTTATCCGACCTCAAGTGGAATGACTACATTGCATCAATAGCTACATCTACTGCTAAGAAGGTTGGGTCACTATGTAGGCTAAGAAATTTTTCTCATCAGAATCAATCTTGCACAATTATATATCTAGCATTCAACCGTGCATTGAATACTGTTGCTAAAGGAGGATCTACAACATAACTGATCCTGTTTTAACAGTTCGACTTCAGTCACTTTCTTACTGATGGGATATAGCTTTCCACTATCTTTTCTACAAATATTTTTATGGCTTCTGCTCTGATGAGCTTCTTTCTGGTGTCCCAACCACATGAATTTAATCGTGCTACTAGGTTGGCATCTAGGTCCCACCTTTTTGCCATCAAAATAGTCAAATGTAACTGCCATATCTACCCTATCATTTGCTTTTCTTGCATTTTCCACCAGTGGAACTCTCTTTTGTATACTTGCTTCTCTGATAGCTACAATCTCCAAAAGTTTAAATGCAGCATCAGTTGCCATCTCTTACCTCCATTAAATCCAATCCACCCCTTATTCTTTTAGACATCCCCTGTACCTTTTTTTTTCTTTCACTGTAACCCCCTATGCACCAGTAGCAGTCCTGCCATGCTTGGGGTGAAATATCTGGGAAGGGTTCTAACAGAGGACAGAAAGTCAAACTGAAATCTGAAGACATATTGAGATGTCCAGTAAGGGTTCTAGCTACCCCGCCATCCCTGAATTTTGTCTGGCCCCTCTGTTGCCCTTCCCCCAGCTTTTATAAGCTCCAAAAATTTATGAAACTGATCAGGCTCTGATTGAGGTCTTCTCAATCTTCAGAACTTTTCCTTCTGCCTTTTCTTTCACATTTAGCTTTTTAAGGAGACATGCAAAGACCAGTTTGAAAGAAAAAACAAACAAAATAAAACAACCAGATAGATAGAAACAGACGTTGATAGGGAGGGGAAAAAAACAAACAAAAAAAAAACAATAGTCAAATTTTCATATCTGAAGGAAGACATTAATTAGAAATAATGTCACTAACTTGATATGTAGATACATAGGCAGTCAGTGATTTATGGCTGAGTGAAAGAATTGGTCAGAAATTTCTCCACTCTACTGAAGACAATCAGCACCAAATTTCTATGTCTCAGAAGTATGCAGACTGGCTTGTCAACCGCTATATAGAGAGCTACACACAGCAGGTGGCCTGAATTGTTTATAAATAGTTTCAACCAAGATCACCAAAACTCATACATCCTACTAAGATAGCATTTAGTAAAAGAATCAAAGAAAAAAGGGTTGGTGAAAAAAAAAAAAAAAAAAAAATTAGACATCTTTCCCTATTTATAGTGATCACCCCTGAACACTGAAATGATTCTTTTTTAAATGAATGACCAAGTGAACGTCTTTTTGTCTCTCATATTCAATTCCTTATGGTTAAACAGTTATATTTCCAAACATCTTTTTTACAAAACATAACACAAACACAACACTACAACTATAAACCGACTCTGCATTATAGATAAATTTTTTAATTATAAAAAATGCACTTCAACAACAGCAACACAGAAGAAGCAGGAGCATCTGCAAAAATGTTGAAGTCAGATGCTGAATATTCTGCAACAGTTATTGGGTATTCATCTCAAAATCAAAGAAGAATGATACCGCACCAGCTGACATATCCCAACCCACTATTCCAATTCAACCACGTTTATGAGAATATCCCAAGCACAGTGAAAAAAAGAGCCATGCTCGGTCATTTGTAAATGCTTAGTTTGACAAATACCAATAGGCCAGATATTCACAAAAACATGATGTGATGTTCTGTTTTGCGTGTAGGCACTTTGCACCACCAACATATGACAATGCAGATGACACATTTACTAAAACTGGATTTTGATGGAGAAAAAAAAAAAAAAAAAAAAAAAAAGCACACAGAAAATGGGGTAATTAAAAAAAGAAAAAAATTCCCAGTGCCACAAATTCTCCCATGTTGCAGGAGTGATTACCAACATAATGTATCCGAAAAGACATCTTTTGCACAAACCATAAGTTTGGCTTATCAAAATACAGTTCAAGAAAAATCAACATCACGAAAGCTATCCTGTTGACAGTAACTCAGAATATCACTCCGAGAAGATACAGAGAAGGGGATAATGAACTCAACCCAGGAAATGTCTGTAAAATTCTCAAATTTGCTACCAAACATGATGCAATCATTGCTGACCATATCAGAGACAGTCCCAAGAATGAAAAATATTCCTGTCCCATTATACAGAATGAGATAATTACTCCTTTTAAAAGCAAAATCATAATGGTTAAAAAATTTGGCAACAAAAAAGAAAAATAAACGTACTTTTTAAAAAAAAAAAAAAAAAAAAAAAAAATACATCTTAGTAGTAATTTCATTAATTTTATCAACATGCAAACAGGCATTCTCAGTTGGCTAGCGAATGAATTACCCATCTGTGAATTATTCAGTTACCAACTATACCTCAAGTTCAACCATTTGATCAAGTTTACATTTCTGAGCTAGTATTAGCATAAATTGACTGCTCTTTAAGAAATAAATTTCTTTGAATACTGATGCAAAATAATTTACATTAACTTTTAATTGAATCTAGAGAAATAAGTAAAATCGAAGCAATACAGCATGCATGTTAACTTGGGTTTGTGTCAAGCCAGGTGTCCTATATGATGTTTTGTTTCAGGGTCATGGAGAAATGATATTTAAATTATTTTCAAGTAACTTCTTCATCGTATGGTCGGACTTTGCCAAAAAATTAATTTTTTAGCTAATTTTTTATGGCTGTGGTGCCCACAGCATTACGATTGATTTTGTTGCATTATTTTATTTATTTTTTGTACTTCAGAAAAGTTTTATAGAAGAAAAAAAAAAAAAAAAATCAAACCAGACAAATCACACTGTTCTGCTAGTATTGAAGACGCTGATTGAGTTTGCCTACCTCCTCCCTTCCAGAGTTCCAAAATCGCCACTGGGGATGGCCAAAGAGATTCATTCCAAAGGCTAAGCAGAGTATTTAAGAGGCAGTAAAATTTCATTGGAAAAAAAAAAAAAAAAAAAAAAAAAAAAAAAGAGTACTCGTCAATTATGTGATATCAGTCCTTTTGTGTGGCAGCAAATTGTAGACAATCTCCTCAAAGATGAAGAGACGCAAAACAAATTTATTTTTACAGAAAGATGTTGAGGATACCATGGACCAAAGATGTGAGCAATGGCGTGGTTTTGGAGAGAATGGAAACAAAAAGGAAACATCGGGAAGCCGCAGTTGAAATTTCTTCGACAATTAATGTGGAAGGAGGGCTTGAAAAATTTGATACTCACAGGACGGATGAGAGAAAGAGGCACAGGAGAAAGCAACACGTGGCATACTTATTGAGCAAATAGACGGCAGAAAAGGGTTTGAGAGAAATGAAAATTATGAAACTTATTAAGAGCTACAAGAGACAGGAAGATGTGGAGGGCCAAGATTATCTACGTCATGAAAAGACACGGCACATAAAATTTGAAAAAAAGAAAGAGTCGTACGGTAAAAAAAAAAAGGCTTCTGTTTCCGCATCTTAAAACTAAAAAATAAAGCAAAAAAGCCTTCGCTTTTTCTACATTTTCATTTTCAAACGAAAAAAAAAAAAAAGAAAAAGTGAAAAGTTTTTCGTTTATCAAAAATTACAAAAGTAAAAAAAATTAGAAACATATTTTACAATACATAGTAACTAGTTGTTTTTTTTTTTACGATAAAAAAAAAAAATTAAAACAATATCAGCTAAAGCTTTAAATTTTTTTTTAATTAAAACTTAAGCTGAAATTGTTTCTTTTATTTTCACAAATATTCCAAATATCAAGAATTAACTTGCCAATAAAATTCAGTAAAGTCAATTTATGTAAACTTGCCAGCTTTTTGAAGTTGGCTATCTTATTAATTAGGCTACGAAATAAAAATATGAAGAGTGAAGAAGAGTTAAAGATTCTAAGTGTCAAATAATGTCAATAACTTGTAAGTAGTAACAAGTTGCAAGCAACTCGTAATTATCAATGTTTTTTTGTTTTTTTTAACTTTTTAGATAGTTTATTATTTTTAGAGAAAATTAACCCTCGTTTACAACACAACTTAATTTAACAAAAAAAAAAAATTCTCTGAAGCTGTTGGAAAAAAAATTTTAAAATGTTAGATTTTTTTAATTTTTGTAGCATCGAATTCGCCTTAAAAAAAAAAAAAAAAAAAAAAAGTGTTTTAAGTTTTTTAGCAGAAGAAAAACAATGCAGTTTTTTATGCACATTTTTTTTTTTGGAACATTACAAGTAGTAGAGAAACTACTTTTTATTCACCTTCAATTTTTAAAAAATTGAAATAAATCCTGGTATTCCGGAGATGAAAATCACACTTTGAAATGCTCGTTTTATTTGACCTCATTGGATTGAGATTTTCATTCTGAAGTTTGAAGTACGTAGTTAAAAAATAAAATAAAAATGCATAGCATAAGAATAAATATCTATATGGGTAACTTATTTTCTTACAGAAAAATGGATCTAAAAATCGATCGTCTGTTCGAAAGTTTCAACTTTTAAATACTTTTTTTTTTTTTACAATTCCAATTCCACTGAGTATAACTTTCCTTTTTGGAAATTAATTGTGTTTCCGTAAAAATTGATAATAAATATCCTCGATGTTTCTTAACTTTTTATTTATCTTTTTGTGATCCACCGTTGTTTACAGTTGAGTTTGAAAGGGACTACAATACATAATCACTACATTGTACAAAAACATTTCGAAGTTATTTTTTTTTTTCAAATTCCAAACTCAGAACGTAAAAAGTCAGTGAAAAAATGCATGCGTTAAAGAAGTTACGTTTAATTAAGTCAGTGATTGTCAAGAAGAACAAGGGGGGAAAATACTTCCCCAGGTGATATTTTCAATGTCATTTTTTTTTTTAATTTCTGGTTTTTATCATTCAGAGATAGGTTAAGTTTTGTTTTTAATTTAATCAAATGAGTAAACTCTAGAATAATAAGTAAAACAAAACAAAGAAGACATCGTCTGTTATTCAAAAGAATAAAGATATGAAATAAAAACATTTAAACTGTTAATTTGTTAGGTGTGTACGAAAAGCAAAAATAAATAAAATTGGCTATGCTATGCAGTTGTGGATTGTACTTTTTAAGTAACATTACTTACCATAAAAGGGCAGCTTGTCTCAGACCGTCTATACTTTTTAAAACATGCAGAAGTAATATTTCCACTATTGTTTTAATCTGAAAACTTTTCTCTATTTTCCAAATCTATTTACGTGCAGATTGGGGTAGGGGCCGTTTTAATAATTTTCCTCCATTAAGTGTCCGACGCTAAAGAAGTGTTAGTTATCGCTGATAGCGTGCTTTGGTTGATAAGTAAAACTATGGTAGACAAGAGAGAGGAAGATCCAAAATTAAGAACTTCATTACTTTATTTTACTCCATTTATATCAGTACATTGTAACTTACGTCCAAACACTAATTATAGCAACAATCCTGAGTTTGTAACTTTTTTTCGGGACGGATAGACGACTGGTTTGTCAATATGGCGGAATAATATTGTCACGTGATAATGATGAAAGTTAAAGGCCTGGGCTAGTTTGACGAGTTTCTCTATAAAGCAGTATAAATAAATTCGTCAAGAAGATGGGCAAAATTCACTAAGAGGGAAAAAAAACTATTATCGAATTATCAAAGTAAAAGATATTTTTAATAAAAATGATTTTTTGATAATTTTTGCTGTTATCAGTAAAATAATAGTTAAAAAAAAAAAATTGACACTTGTGATATCTACAAAAAAAGGGAATAAAAAAAAAAATTGTCTTACATTAATTAAACTATGTCATTACTGGCAGAAACATTCAAGGTTAATGTTTGCTTCACTTTCCTGGACAGGCATACAAAAAATAAATAAATAAATAAATAAAAAATTAAAAAGAAAGAGTATGGATGAATTTGTAAAAATATTAAAAAATTTTAAATGAAAATAGTGTTAAAATAGGTGTTGTCACTGTAAAATAACTGTTTACACATTCCCTTCAAATTTAGAGGACTGAGGCGAAAAAAAAAAAAAACACGAATTCGCAAGCCTATGTGAAATTTTCTTTGGACCAATGAAAACTTTGCCTTCAAAGATTAGCCGTCGAGGGGAGAAGAAGGCGGAAATAAATTTGTGAGCCAACAGGATGCTATGGATAAACTTATCTAAATTACACAACTTATTTTAACAGATATATTTACCAAAATTACACAAAATATCTTGAAATACTAAATAAAATCACCATTGTGGAATCCACCTCGAAAAGTTTAATTAAAAAGCAAATACGACAATTTACATATCGCACACGTTTTTCTTTTTTTATCGAGATGAGTCCCGATAAAAAAAATTACATCAGCACAATAAATATCCCTAATATCACACTTGTTTTAAATTGTATGACTTAAGTGAATAACAACGAACATACGGACAAATAATGAACGAAAAAGATTCAAGATTTTGGTAACAAACCAAATAATATTTATATTCATAGCAAGAAGTTGAAAATATGCTGAAAGAGTGGTGAAAGAAAGTAATTTTGACTTTAAAATTCATTGTTCATGAACTAAAGAATAAATTCTCTTCTGTTATGTTCAATAAAAAAAAAACATGTACTCAAAACAGTTTGTCGAAAGAAAGGGTCTATGTAGAAAATGTTGAATGATTGTTCCTTTGAGAAAATTAATATAAAATGTGTAAATGAGTGAGTAAATATATTAATTGTATGAATGAGTGAGCGAGTATGTTGCAATTTTGGTATGTTTGTTAAGAGTTACTTAACTTGACAAAATTCAACAAGTCGTAGTTGCGTAAATTTCAGTGACGCACGGTTGACATTCAAATTTTCACTAAGGATTTAGTCGTAAGTTTCTTACTTTTATGTAAGTCAGGTGGATCAAAACGAAAGTTGAAACTTTTGGCGCAAAATTGATCTAAACACGTTTTCACGTGTCCTCGGTTTATTTAGCCAATCAGTGACGACTTGAGCGAGCTTCCAATTTTACGTTTTTACTATCCAGCATTTGTGCTAAACAAATATGAGTTATCTTTCAGGAGTAAGTTTTGTGCTAATGTATTTTTTTTTCTCGAGACTCATGAATAGTGCGATATGTAAATTGTCGTATCTGATTTTTAAATTAAACTTTGCAAGATGGATTCGACAATAACCTTCTGGAAGTTCCTAATAGAGTTTCTTTGTTAGGAAATGATACATGAGAGTCTTAAATGTAGTAATCTTGATGTAGTTTAGCAGGCCAATAGACACTCCTACCAATTTTAGTTGTTGCAGTTGTTTGGTGTTTTTCCTGTGTATTTTGTTTAGGGTTCGTATCTGTTGTGGTATCCTCCATAGCGTCAAGAAAAGCGTGTTTTAATTAGTCAATACTGATCGTTATCTCTTTTCCATTGACTAATAAAGTAAAGCTCTTTGGTTGTCGTGCAATTACCTTGAATGGGTCAGAATAAGTGAGTGAAAGTGACTGTTTTACACCACCCTAGCATACGACAGTATACTTGCAAGTTTGTAGTGATTTAGGTAAATAAATATTTCTGTCTTGTGTGCTATTCGTTGCTTTAAGTCTTGCACAACTTGTGTGGTGGATCGAGTTTATAGGATGCAAATGCTATATCATCCAACAGTCAACTAAAACACACAAAGTAAAATTGCACACCCGAAAGAGTGGATCAAAACGACTAAAACATTTAGGAAAAACCCAGACCAAGGCAAATTTCGCAAATCAGTGTGAAAAGCAAAATTCTGGATCCTATTTAGACAGGAAATCGAAAATTGATATATGACATCAGTCCAATTTTTTTCACACCTAAAGAAGAAAATACCCCCCCCCGGAGCCGGTCACATGACGATAATGCACTATTTAACCAGCATGGGAGCGGTTAGTTGACGGACCTTGTGGCAATGTAATAAGAGAAATTTCAAGAAGTCGACCTGGATGTAAGGGCGCGTCACATATTCATTCGATCTTTCTTCATTTTCACTCTACACCACCAAAGAAAACAACAACAACAACAGCAGGACACTCTAAGAACAATTTCTTTATTTGTTTATACCTTCTTTCTCACCCTATCGCCAACCTACCAAAAAGGGGAAGGAACATAAAATTTCACATTCTGCTACTATCAGAATATGCCGGGGACACTTAGCTACTTACTACTATTGACCATGAACTCTTAATTTCTGTGGACATTTTAAATACTTACATTTCTCTTTTAACAATTTTAACTACAAAACTGCATACATTTTCTCTATAAACATTTTTTCTCACAAATATGTTATAGTGTTCAGTTAACGAAATTTCACTTACATTTTTTTCTTACAATTTTGTCATTCTGTGAATAAATCTTTACTTTAATGTAGAAACGAAATATTTTATCCTACCATATTTCAACATCCAACCTTGAACTTTCTGATATTTAAATTGTGAGGACTTCGATCGTGTTTGGCACAAGGCCAATTTATCAAGCATCACCGAGGCCCCTACAAGTTCGTAAGTTACTCTCGATGAACTGAGAAGGTAGCGTTAATGAGCGACCGAAGACTAATTCAGCCGTCGAACATTGAAGGTCCTCCCCCCATTACGGTGACTATCGATAGAATAATGAGGTTAATTTTTTAATCCACGACTGCGAATTATTGATTGCTGTTAAGGAAGTCTTCAGTTGTCTATGCAGCTTCTCAACTAGCCGTTTGCACAGGGATGATATGCTGTTGTTGATATGTGCTTGGCATGGCACTAAGCAAGTTTTAAAATTCTGTGAATAATATGGATTGAAACTGGGTACCATGGTCTGTAGTGATGACTGTTGGGCATCCGAAAATGGATATCCATTCTCGTAAGATGGCTTGTTCTATGACTTCCACTTTGGTAGTTTTTAATGGTATGGTTACTGGCCATCGCTTAAAGCGATCAACAATAGCAAGCATACATTGGGAGCCGTCCACTTCTGTGATGGCCTCACTTGGTCAATGTGGATGTACTTGAACCGACCATTAGGAGGTGGAAATTGATTAACTGGTATGGCGTTGAATTTTGACACTTGATGCATCACTGCGTCCATTGTTTGGTATCTGTAGACGAAATTTTCAGCTATTAGCTTGGTCGTAGCTCTACGACCTGTGTGTGATAACGAGTGAAAGTGGTTAAAATATTTCTGCACATGGAAGCAGGGACATAAGGACGGGAATGACCAGTGCTCACGTCGCAGTATATTTTCGTTGTGCTGAAAGGTAGAGGTCGTTGTTCCATTTGTAGTGATGAGTCTCACTGAAGTTTAGGTAAAGTTTCGTCGTTTTCTTGTTCCTTGGCTAGACGTTCTAGATCCAAGGATTCTAAACGTACGAAACTTAAAGTTGATTTCAATAAGGTGTCTGCAACTATGTTGACGTTGCCGTGTATGTGCCTAAAAGCCAGATGTAAATTGAGAGATGTAGTCGAGTTGCCTTATATCTCTGGGGTTGTACTTGTGAGACTTGGAATGTAATGAATTGACTAACGGTTTGTGGTCTGCAAATATTACAAAATTTCTGCCTTCTAATAGATGTCTGGAATGTCTGACAGATAGGTAGATTGCCAGTAACTCTCTTGAAAATGCGCTATATTTCCGTTGAGCAGAATTTAGTTTTATTGAGAAGAAAGATAGTGGTCGTTTAATATCGTTAATAGTTTGATGAAGAACTGCTCCGATCGAATCTGATGATGCGTCCGTTGTTAAAATTAATATAGCGTCGTCGTTTGTAAAAATGTACGCTAATTTAGTGCAATTAGCTTGGGTGTCTTTATCTTGCGAAAATGCTAGAGCAGCTCTCATAGTATCGTCCGATAAGGAGATTTTGGCATTTTTTTCCGTTGACTTTTCAAAAGGTTGGTAAGAGGGGTTAAAACTTCAGAAGATTTCGGAATGAAGCGCCTATAGTATTAGGTTGACAAGAAAGTTCTTGCGGAATTTTTTATTTTGATTTCAAATGATGAATTTTCAAATAAGTTTTCGTCATAATACCTTTACTTTATATATCATTTTAAAGAGCGTTTTCACTCTATCTAATCGTTTAAATTACAATCATTTTAAAACAATTATGTCTTCTTTTCAGAACGTTGAATACAAGATGGAAAAAAAGCAAATTTGCACAATTTTCTTATTTCAATTCAAGCTAGGCCGAAAAGCTGCTGAAACAGCTCGCGATATCAACGAAGCGTTTGGCCCAGGAACCACTACTGAACGCACAGCACAAGGTGGTTTAAGAAATTTCGTGGCGGCGACGAGAGTCTTGAAGATGATGAGCGTAGTGGTCGGCCATCGGATGTTGACAACGATCAATTAAGAGCCTTAGTCGAAGCCAATCCACGCACAACTGTTCGAGAACTTGCTTCTGAATTAGACGTAACGTATACAACGATTTCCAACCACTTGAGAGAGATTGGAAAGACAAAAAACTTGATAAATGGATGCCTCACGAATTGAAAGACAACCAAAAGAAACGTCGTTATGAAATGTCATCTACCCTTCTTTTACGCAACCAGAACGACCCGTTTCTCGACCGGGTTGTGACTTGCGATGAAAAGTGGGTTCTTTACGACAACCGGCGACGCTCAGCTCAGTGGTTAGACGCCGACGAAGCTCCACGACACTTCCCGAAGCCAGAGTTGCACCAAAAGAAGATCATGCTGACTGGTGGTCTGCGACCGGGTCTCATTCATTAGAGTTTTTTGAATGCAGGCGAAACCATTACGGCGGAGAAATACTGTCAACAAATGGATGAAATGCATCAGAAACTTCGACAACACCCAGCATTAGTCAACAGAAAAGACCCAATTCTCCTCCACGACAATGCCCGACCGCACGTTGCTAAACCGACCCTGCAGAAGTTGAACGAATTGGGTTACGAAACTCTGCCTTATCCGCCATACTCTCCCGACCTCTCACCTACGAACTACCACTTTTTCAAGCATCTCGACAACTTTCTACGTGAGAAATGCTTAAAATACCTAAGCGATATCAAAAAAGCCTTCAGCGACTTCATCGCCACCAGAACGCAAGATTTTTACGTAACTGGGATAAATACACTCGTGTGTTGATTCTGATGGTGCTTATTTTGATCAATAAATATTTGTTTGAGCCGAGATATGTTCATCTGAATTTAAAAGTTAGAAACCGCAGGAACTTTCTTGTCAACCTGATAGTTAATTATTAGTTCTAGAAAACGTCGAAGTCGTCGTCGAGTTCTGGGTTGTGGAAAGTTTTTAATTGCCTGGATCTTTTCTGGAATATGAGTTATTCCGCTTTGATCGATTTCGTGTCCGAGGAAGGTTACTTTTGGAACAGCGAAAAGGCATTTTTCGGGGTTAATTTTCAACCCCAAATATTTCAGCCGTTCAAAAACTTGTTCTACATGATCTTTATACTCTTTCATACTTCTACTTGCTATTAATACGTCGTCTATATAAGCGAATGAGAATTGCAGTGCGCGTAGAGCTTCGTCGATTAACCGCTGCGTTACGTAGGCCAAAGGCCGTCCTAAGGAATTCATAGAGACAGAAAGGTGTAGTCATTGCGGCCTTAGGAATGTCATCCTTTGCTATAGGGACTTAGTGGAATGCTTTTCGAAGATACAATTTTGTGAAAACCTTTGCTCCTTAAAGTGAAGTAACAAAGTCTTGGATGTAAGGAACTGGATATTTTGTGGTGAATACGGAATTAAATGTAACTCTCTTTACATTTTTTACAAATTTCGCAATCCAGTGTGAAATCTAATTTTGACCAACAGAAAAAAGATTGACCTCGTACTATAAGAAAAAGACGAAGCTAAATTTCGCGATCCGATGTTAAATTAATTTTCTAGCCAATGAAAGGAAGCTATTTACAAAACTTGATAGAATTTAACGACTCAGTGTCAAAAAAGTCTTTTGCTATAAAACTAGAGAAAGAAAGTCAAATCAGTCAGAGATGGAAGCGAACTCAGATACCACCACGATGTGACAAAAGAAACTGCAATTCACTGACCCGGATATAACGTTCCAACATACATTTGTTCTCCCTTTTCTTCTTGCATGCTCTTCTCCTTTATCTCTTCTTCTTCCTCTTCCTCTTCACCATTCCCGCCGTCAACAAAGAAGACAACAACAACAGCAATATGACACTTCAATTGACTCCTAAAAATTATCTTCGATTAGTACAATTTTCCTTTATTGCTTTACCTTCCTTTTCACTTTCTCACCGGCCATAAAAAAAAAGGAAAAGAACACAGACTTTATTTGTAGCCTGCAAATATCTTCTGCATACACACATTTTGCTACTTACAACTAGAACTCTGGATTCACTTAACTCCTACAAATTGATATTATTCTGTTCTGTTAATAAAATTCTACTTCAACATGCAAACGAAATACTTTTATTTTTCCAAGCTTTGACCTTCTGATGATTCTGATTATCCTTAAATTGTAGGGAGCTCGGTTATGTTTGACACAAGCCCAATTTAATAAAACATTTGACCATCTCCCTACTTCAATTTATCAGGGACCGTTTGTGCGTTTGGTCGCCTGAAATCGCCGCATGGCCTCCATGCTCACTGCTCATTTTTCGGTACTATGTAGACTGTGGAATGGTGATGCATAATGGCTCGAGGAAAATCGGATTATTCCTAAGTCTAGCATGTGTTGGAACTCCTCCTTTGCGATGTTGTATTTCTCGGGATGCAGTCGTTGAGGTTGTGTATATAAAGGGTATCCGCTAGTTTGGATGCGGTGTTCTGCATTGTGCCTTATTGTCTCAGTGTAAGTGAAAGGTTTTGTGATATCAGAACATTGTAGTAGTAGGTCTTCCTGTCCGTTTGCTGCAGGTAAGCTGTGCTAATTTTGGTTGAGTTGACATGAGCTGTTATTCCTTTAATTTTGAGAAGTGTCGTTTTGTCAATTAAAGACTTGGGAGTCAAATTTACACTAAGATGAAAGTGTGAAAGTAAGTCCTTCCCTATTATCGGCATCTTAACTTGGGCAATGGCAAAGACCCAAGAAAACTTTCTCCTTAAGCGAAGATTCAATGTCATAGGAGTCTCGCCATATGTAGCAATCCTGGATCTATTTACCGCTTTCAATATTAAGCTTATCTATCTAATTGTTGCTACTAGTTTAGGTGGAATTACGCTGAACTGTGCGACAGTATCTATCAAAAATGATTATCTCGTAAGCTTATCATGAATGTGAAATAGACGGTTTTTGCATCCCCGGTAGCTAGCGCCGTCTTTACGTGTTGCCGGGAAACTCGTTTCTCTGTTGCTGGCTATTATTGTCTTTTAATGTGTCTGCTGCAAACTTGCATGTCTTCAGGCATCTCCGAGCGTCTGGCCCAAAGGTATGATGATATCAGCACGTGTCGTAATGACGATTGTCTCTTGACTTGGATCTGCGTCACCGCACATTAGGACGCAACATGCGCCTGAATTTGCCGCTGAGCTGAACAGGCTGCTGTAATTGCTCTGGTTGCAGGTTTAATTCAGTGATTTTCTTCTCTAACTTGAGCATTTCATTGTAGTTGTGTACAGTTCTCGATAAGAGTGGCATTGCATTGTCGGCTGATTTGTTATCTTGAATTTTATCGGCAATTTCAGCCAGTCTCTCTAATTCAATCTCTTCTGGTAATGATGCCAGAATCTGTGTAATATCAGGACCTAATTTATCCATCCATAGTTTCTTAAGAATTGTATTCGACATTGCGTTCGTTCCTAATAATGCCTTCATTTTTCTGGGTAACTGTGAGTGCTTGCTATCTCGAAGTTGCAGGTTATTAAAGAGATTGTCGAGTCTTTTTTTTCTTCTGATACTCCAGTCAGTCAGTCCAGTCCTAGGAATAATTGCGTCCCGTAGTGCATCGTACGATTTTTCTTGGGGGATGTCTTGCAGGAGATCGGATACTTGCAATGCCATGTCGGTGGGTAGCTTCTTCACTATGTCAGTGGAGCGAGTATTCTGAGAAGTGATGTTTTGCAGCGAAAATCGCACTGAGTTGTGCGAACCATATTTCTATATTTGTTCTATCGTACATTGGTTGAGATGATTGATTGAGATGATTGATTCTATCTGTGCTTCGGCCATAGTGATGATGTGCATTTGCGCGCTTTTTTTCGTCGGTAGGATATTTTAGAATAGCACGTGGTTATCTGTTTTACCTGTAGAGTTCACCGAATAGATTTTCGTGTTGGAATGGTTCTTTGAAGATTGTTTAAGCTGCTTCTGTTTTAGTCGTCCAGATTTAATCAGGTTTTTACTTCGTAGTTTTCCTCGAGCTGTCTTTTTGCTAAAATTCACAATCGGCTTTGCCGTCAAAGTTTAGTCGTAGTCACCTAATTGTTTTTCTTAAGATGTCGGGATTACCAACTCTAGTGATCGAATTTAATCAGGTTCACCAATGCCTAGTCAGAGTCGCCAAACTGTAGTTTTAAATAAAATAAATGAGTGAATGAGTGTGAATAAACGCACGTGGTGGAAAAAAAAACATTTTTGCGCGCTAAGTTGATATGCTGATTTTGGAGTGTTTTTCAACAATTCTCTTACTAGGTTCACTGGCAAAATTTTGTGTTTAATGTCGTGGCTACCAATCAGATATGGGGGGTACCAGTGAGATGTTGGTGCTTTCTTGAAAAGCGTGGTCACCAATGAAATGTAGCGATGAAAGGGACTGGACGTAATATAGCGGACTTGTCGGGCAGTTCACCACATTAATTTAATTTTGATTAGAAAACATCACACAAGACTCACGCAAAAGAATAACCAACGGCAAATGTTACATAAATACATGTATTAACAAAGGTGCAATCAAACAACATTGATAAAGAAAAGTATGCATTTAAGTAAGAAAATTTAAATTAGTCAAGAGTTGCCTCTCTTTGACTGCAAATTAACAGTTCCAGATAAAACTCAATAAATGTTCATGAAAATTGTTCTTGTTATACAATTGTTGGGAAATATGTCGTCGAAAGAAGTTTCTAGAGAAAGTGTGAAAATTATTATCAGCACGTGTGTGCGAGTTTGAAGATGAGGAAGAATCTTGTTTATATAGGCGACTATATCAACCAATCAGCGAGCGTGCTTTTTAGCCAATGATCATTTGGCATTGTATGTGTGTTTTGTGTGAATGTATGTGTTCGTGCGTAAGTAGGTTCACACAGGAGTATCAGAAGAAAAAAGACTAAACAATCTCTTTAATAACCTACAACTTCGAGGTAGCAGACACTGACAACCACTTTGGCTTTATTCCAGATTCTTTTCTTTGTAACTTCATTAAATCTTCAAGAAGAGTTTCAATGTTAGACACTTCCACATCGAGAGTGGCATCTCTAGCCTGAATTATCTTGTTGCAAATACCTATTGCAGCCAAAATTTCATACCAAACTGCCGACATTAGCACACAAATAAATGTTCTTAGGTATGCCAATACTCCATTTAATTCATTTCTTGTCTTTACTGTTAAATTAAGCTCTAACAGATGAGATGCAAAAGGTTTAATACATTGAAGTCTAGCAGACTATCTGGTTTCTAACATGCCACGAAGAGAACAACCTATGCCTGTCTCAAATAATTCCCATCGTTTTACACTAGAGCTGAACAATTTATATATTGTTTGAATTGTGCCAAAATATGTGATTGCTTCCGGTAAGCACTTGGCAGCCTCGTTTCCACATAAATTGGGAATATGGCAGCCAAAAGGAGAAAAGATTGCCACTGAATTCTACTCTTGTTTTTTGCTTGAGCGCCTTTATACTTTCCTGCCATGTTAGCAGCATTATCGTATCCTTGTGCCTTACAGTCGCTGAGAGGAATGGTGTGCTCTTCTAAGGTATCCATTATTAATTTTAGCAATCTCTTCTCCCCCTCTTACTGTTGCAATCAGCAAACATAAGAAATCGTTCTTGTATCTCATATCTATCATTCTTTAAATTTAAATACCTCAAGAGAGTTGTTGCTTGCTCAACATGAGAAGAATCTGGAGTTGCATCCACAATAACTGCACAATATTTTGAAATTCTTCTTTCCAGCAAAATGTGTTGTTTCACAATGTTAGAACATGCTGAAATACATTCGTTTTGCGATCCTGGAGAGAGATAATGAACTTGAAGGCGTTCAACTTTTTCCTGGTATTCCGTAAAAGTTTTGTACATGTTCTTGTATTATAGGATCCCACCTTGATTACAGCTCAATCAAATCTAGGAAGTTACCATTGTTTGGATCCCCGAGCCGATGTAATGATCCACTAAATACCAAACCATGTTGCCCCAGCAGAAAAAGAACGACATCAATTATATGTTTTAACACATTGCGCCATTTCACTGCTTCGGATTGGTAACTTGCTTCTAAAGAGACAGCCCCCTTCTTTTTTTTTTTTTAGATAAAAGATGTCTTTTGAGCACTTTCCGTGCTATGTAACATTCCTTATGGCTTTTACTCTTTTCAAGTTCTCGGACCCTAACACTTAGTTTTCGCCACTTTGTACCAGCTATCCAACCTCCAGGAGATGCGAGAAACCTTGAAGATACTACGCAAATGGTGTGTCAAAACAGTCGACATGACAAACAGTATAATGCTTGTTTCAGTTGATTCCAAACAAGAAACACTCTCTTATACATTTCTCCATTGGTACTACAATTGATTTTCAAAGTAATTTCTGGAAAAGCTTGTTTGTCGAGGTCACTTTGAGATTGTTTAGGTGGTGGCTGATGGTAAAATGTATTTCTATTTCTGCTTGAGTAGGAATTTCATCTGTAATGCAACCAATGTCAAGACCAATAACTGACTTTATCATTTGTACTTTCAGAACGAACATCATGTAGCTTCTTCTCTAGTCTTACTTCCATCAGAAAAAGGAATCATGCTTATCTTTGCAACAAGTGAACTTACTGAAGAGTCTGGCTTTTCACCGGCTTCTTCTAATTCTTTCAAAGCAGAAAAGTTTGGAGAGTCTTCTTCCCGAAGTGAATTAGGCCCCTAATAGCCCAACTTGGAAAAGTGTCTGCTACGCAGCCTGCCCTTTTTTCTGCTTTACCTCTCTTGCCATCCTTTTTCGTCGATTTTTCCATCCTGATTACTGAGGATACATTCCCAATGGGTTGTTTTACTTTTACTGTAAAACAAAAGTAAAAAAAATTAACAATGTTTGAAATGAAAATACTCTAAATGAAAATACCAAATACTAAATAAGAGAGAGAGAGAGAAAGAGAGAGAGAGAATGAGTGACAGAATAAGATAAAAAGAGAATGAGATAGAGAGAGAGAATGAGTGAGAGAATAAGATAGGGAGAGAATGAGATAGAGAGAGAGAGAATGAGTGAGAGAATAAGATAAAGAGAGAATGAGATAGATAGAGAGAGAGAATGAGAGAGAGAATGAGAAATACAAGTGATTAAGCGGAAAAAATTCGTACACTATTTGTCTGAGTTAGACACTGAAAAAGAAAGACAACTTGCAATGTTTGAAATAAAAGGACAACATGTCTTAAATTCGACTAAGTAGGCAAATATTCAAGTTCAACAATACTAATTACTTCTAATAAGGATCAATGCCTCATATCCGGAAAATTTACCGCTAGCAATTCACATTAAAATGCATCACATTAGCTTACCAAATACTTAAGATCTTGTAGCGGATAGGAAATTAATTAAAATCACCCATTTTTTTTCACTTTTATAAAAATTCACAACGATGTGTGAAATCCTGGTTTTCCCAAATAGAAAAAGAATTGACCATCTGCTTAAAGAAAAAGTGGAAACCAGATTTCGCAAATAGGTGTTAAAATGATTTTTGACCAATGGGAGTGACTTGCACTACTTGAGGACTTAGCGATCCAGTGCTAAATTCAAAAAAGACTATATAAATGACCTGGCGTCAGTCAAGAGTCACAGATGGGAGCCGCGAGACGAAACAACTAACATGTAACGCCAACTTCAAATCAACACGGAGATAAGGTCAGGTCGAACCTTGTTCTCTTTCTCCTTATCTTTTTCAACAATTACTACTAGAACATTTTGTACGAACTCTACCCTTAGAACATTTTGTACGAACTCTACCCTTAACCTCTTAATAATGTTTGTAATTGCACATTAACTTCTACAACTTGTTATTAATTTCCTTTTAATAAATTTCTATTTAAAATGAAAAATGCATATTTTATTATTCCACTCTTCTACACTAATCCACACATTCCAACTGACAACCAACCTTCTGATAATAATTCTGATGATGATAATTCAGCATAAAACTTGTAAGCTGTAGGGAGTTCGGTTAAGTCTGACACAAGGCCGAATCAAAAAGAAAAATACACCAGCTCCCTACTACGCTACAACCTCAGCGGGTAGTATTCATCAATTTAGTACACACTTAACACTTATTCAAATAGACTACAAAATGAAACTAAAAAAAGCATCTGATGTCCAAAGCTACTGCCCCTACGGGTGATAGGCTACCGCCACCCCCAAGCTACGCTATTTCTACACCTAACAACTTGTTTGTGTTCGAGTTAAGTGCTTTTTAATAACAAACACTTCAATGGCCCTTCAGTCATGAGCCCCTCCGTAGCTCTTGGGTCCCGGAACAATGTAGCTTCTGAATTCAGCTCTCATAGACCCTGCCTGAAGCCATGCAAGTTTGCAACGAACTCATTAAAAAACAATAATAGCTAGAAACAGGGAAAGAAGTTTCCCAGTAGCACATAAAGACTGCACTAGCTGCCGGGGATGCAAAAAACCGTCTATTTTACATGATAAGCCTACGAGATTCTTGACTTGGTCAAATCAACTGTTCATTTTCAGCCCGAAGCCCCACGCCACTATAGCGTCATGTAAAATTATATATATATATATATATATATATATACTTTCATTACGCCCGGCGTTGCTCGGGTGTAATGAAAGCTTTAAAACTAATCCATGGTCCTGGAACTCAGACTCTTTGGACGTTGGCACGAAAGACTAAAAAGCAATAGTTGTTTCCAGTTAAAGCGAAACTGTAGACTGAAAGAAACATGAGTGGATGTAAGTCAAATTTTGATTTCATGGTATCGATATCAATTTTTCTGCTTATTTTAAGAACTGCAACCTTGAAACCTCTGAATATCGTTTCTTATGTCTTTGTCTATGAGTGTATCAAATTTGATTAAAATTGAACCACTCCTTCTATAACCCGATTTTTTCGATTATCGATTTTCAATATTTATCGGGGGTATCTGGACACAAAATCTAGCTAAGAACACTCGCAGACGCTTATAGTACAACTGTGTAAATTTTCAAGAAGATCGGTTCAGCCGTTTTGGAGTCTATAGGTAACGGACACACACACACACACACAGACAGACAGAGACACACACACACACACACAGAGACAAAGTTCCATTTATAAATAAGTCTATATATATATATATATATATATATATATATATAAAGGCCAACATAAATACTGGACTGTTATCATGAGAATATGTTTGCAAAGGAAAGTACACACAATGGTCTGAATTTTAACAAGCATGTAGCGCAATTCCACCTAAGCCAGGAGCAACAATTAGACGGACAAGCTAAACCTTACAAGCGGCAAACGGATCCACAATTGTATGGCGAGATTTTTATTATACTGGACCTTGGGGAATTTCTCTTGGGTCTTTAGCATTGCCCAAGTTAAGACGCCAATAATAGGGGCGGAATTTCTTTCACACTAGTGTAAATTTGGCTTCCAAGTCTTTAATCGATGAATGACACATCTCAAACTTAAAGGAATAACAGCTCATGTCAACTCAACCAAAATTAGCACAGCTTACCTGCAGCAAACGGACAGGAAGACCTACTACTACAATGTTCTGATATCACAAAACCTTTCACTTACACCGAGACAATAAGGCACAATGCAGAACACCGCATCCAAACTAGCGGATACCCTGAATATACTGTTGCGGAGACAATATAAGGCGTGCGTATCGACCACGCGAACGTTTTGTACGTGTGAAAACAGCAAAGACAATGAGGAGACGGAGGCGAAGATGTTGATTTTCAATGTCAAATTTATTGAGGTAAAATCAACGAACAAACAAGTAGTAAAAATTGAAAAAAAAAAAAGGCTAGAACGTCGGCAGCGGTTGGCAGTATCAGCTTCGTCGGGAACGTTGTCAGTGTCTAGCAGGATCGACACAGGCTAGAACGTTGTCGTCGTAGTCGGCAGGAACATCGTCAGCATCTGGCAGGAACAAAATTCTCTTTCCTAAGTAGCATCCAACAACCACTCCAGGTCAGCACCTTCCATCCGCACCAGGTACGAAACTTTTACCACCCCACCTACCTTTTGCCAAATTCCGATGAAGAGAGTCGCACACTTTTTGCTCTGATTTTCACTTTAGGCTGGCGCTTAAAGCAAGCGATCAGTTGAGAAGAGAACACTAAATACTTCAGAGATGGGTGATCTCTTCCATGACAAGTGAGAGCAACCAACAATACACAAAAATACGGATGGACCAGAAATATTAAAGGCTAAAGTGGAATCAGCAATGGCCAAATTGAAAAAATAAAGCAGCAGGACCTGATGGGATTGTAATAGAGATTTACTCATGCCATCCATTACAAATATGTCAATTAAAAAAGTGAAAATTTAAAAAAAACTCTCAAAATTTTAGATTCCAATGAATATGATTTCTGTTTGAAATACACCTGTATTTTACATAGTGTAAATTGTAAATTTAATCATTTAGCTTTCAATTAAGCTAAAATTCAAGTTTCAAGTAAAAGTTTTTATTTTAAAATATTCAGTTTAAAACTTAGGTGCCGAAAATGGAGTGGAGGTACTTATAGCCATATAACTTTTAAAAAGTGAGATATTAGGCCGTGTCCCACTACAGCATTGTTTTCAACCATAGCCTCCAGAAGATTTGGAATCTCTTACGACTCTTCTGGATGATCTCCTTGTTTAAGTTGGTGAATGCTGCTAAAATCTTTGCCTTCAATTCATCTTTTGTTTTACAAGCAGTTTTGTTGATCTCTCGCTCAACTGCGCCTCACACACAATATTCAAGGGTGTTGCAGTCTGGGGAGTTAGGTGGTCAGATGTAAGGCGTGATGTAGTAGCAGAAATTGTCTGACAGCCATTTTCTACAATATTTACATCTGATTATGGATTTGGTAGAGCTCGTCCTATATGTCTCGCATTCTTCTTTTGGTTGATTAAATTCTCTAATCAACTCTAATTGTTGCAAAAACTCGACATTAACTTCCAAACTCATTCTGCTACTCTGCAGACATTCTAGTATTTTGCGCTTGTAGTTTTGGTCTTGCAAAACCTTCAATTATTTTAAGAAAAATTAATTCATCTTCTGTAGACATTTCACGTGCTCCCAATTTTTCAAATTCACAATAATTTAGTCGTTCTTTCAATCTATGTAAGACTTGCATAACGAACTCTTGTGGTGCTTGTCTTGTTTCCAAAAACTTGGTCCTTTACGCTATTACCAAATTTTTTTTTTTTTTTGATCTTATGTTCTTTCCCGATTTGCTCAAATTTCATTTCTTCTAACTCGCCCGGATAACACATTGTCAAAATCTTCTTCACAGCTTTGAATCCCACTGTAGCAAGAAATTAAATCGGTTATCTTGTTTTCTCCTCCATCGGTCTTTGAGTCTTTTACTTTCTCTACTCTTGCAAATGTCGTAAAAGTTCTCGTCCATGTTTCTGCGTGTTCTGGGTCGTCCATTAAAATCATGGATCTTGTCGGCGACGCCATTGTTATGTTTCGCATATCAATGTGAGTAGCAGTAGTCATAACACAGCTCTGTGTGTCCTCTATAGCGACGGGCTGTTTTCTGTCCTACTTCTCCAAGTACTCTCTATATATACTGGTCTTTTCATTTGCATACAATACTACAGAAGCAATAACTGACATCACAGAAATCGTCAGATATACCATATTCAAAAAGAATCTGCACTAGTCTGATGATACCCAAAGGGTACTTGGTAAAATGTTGTGTCTATAATAACTTCTATATCAACTAAGTTGAGAACAACAGTTTGAATTAATACAAGAATCAATAAATTGCAGTTTAAAATTATTTGAAGTTTATTTATTATATTAATTGTGGCAATACTAAAGTCTGTAGATTTTTACAAAATTAAATAATATGGGAATTTTCTCATATAGACAAAAAATAAAAATGTTAGTAGGGTTATTAGGTGCGCAAAAAAGTAAGAACTCTTATTCAGTGTGAAATTGAGCAGAAAGAATTTGCTTGCTTCCAACAGTATAAGAATTTTGTGTGTGTGGGGGGCGCTCTTGGCAATGAGAGTGGAAAGTGCAAAATAAAGGTATTTAGCAGAAAAAAATTGGTTTCCCAATTTACAAAGTTCTTCCCTTAAGCAGGTGTTTTGTAGAGAGAGATTTTTTTTTACTTGTTCCCAAGAGATCTGTGTGTAAGCTGATAGGACTGGTATGTGTCATCTACAGCAAGGGTTGTGTGTAGTTTTTCCTCATGAGGAATGTGAAATGCAGCCAGGACAGGCCTTATGTGTCAAGCAGCCAGGACAGGCCTTATGCCTTCCACAGCAAGGGTTGTATGTAGCCCTTTGAGCTGTGCCTTGAAGGTTGCATCAAACAAAAAAAGAAAAGTGAAAAAGGCTGACCTTAAAGGTAGAGGCCACTGAAAGGGAAAATGTAAAAGTGACCAAATAGGGCTCAGCATTTTTAGGGTTTCTGAGACTTTCAGTTGTACCCTGCTGATTACTTCTACTGCTGCTATTGATAAATTGAGCAAAGAAAGGAAGCCCCACATGCCACAATAGCCAACAAGTGAGATAATTATTATAATACTTCAAATGCAAAAGAAAAGAAACCTATAAAAGATTGCTCAAAATACTCTCTTAAGTGCCTAATAAAAGTTAAGTTGGATAAAGAGAAAGTGTTCAGGAAAATTGGAACTTATACCTGATATAATCCAAAATGTTCTTGTTTAAAGGTTACTGTGAAATTTTTCTAATAACTTTTTTCCTGAAGAATAGATTTTTATTAACCTGAACCAGACATAGCATTGCCATAAATAGGTTCCAAATTCAAGGTATATCAAAAAAAGGCTATCCAAACCCCCGTTGGTTATTAAAGTTTTATCAAAATTTTCAAGATTATCAAAATTTGATATGAGTTAAATTGTTATATAAATATTAATTTTGCATTCAGGTTACCAAATCAAGAAGATAAGACATGTATTCAATGTGTGAGGGCTGCATATTTTTTTAGGGTGGCTAAGTAGTAGGTTAAGTTACTGATTAAGATTGGGGGAAATTCATTGTACACAGTGATATGTAAAATATTGTAGTTTATGAAAAAATAGGAAATAAGATGTTAAAATCAATTACAAGTATTTATTTACTTCAGGTTGAACAAAAGATACTCAACTTTTTTCAGCAATAAATGGCATAATCTTGCATGACTGCTGAGGAATAAACATGATCACTACAGTGTCACTCACTCAGTTAAGTGCCATAGGTGATACATGCTTGGGCGATCCTGTCTCCCAAGAGTCATGACTGACTGGACAGAAGATTTTCCCTTAGTAGATTGCCATTACTTTCTGCAGTAGACTGATTGCCAACCAAGTCTATAGAACCCAATCTGTCATGCTATTTAACTCATAGCTGTAGGGAGTAGATTTGGATTTGTACCTTTCCCAAGGGTATTTGTGCATGCAATGAAGTTAACTGGAATTTGAACTCGACTCTCCGCTTTCTCATTTTGAGCCAATATACACTGCACGGCAAAAGCACAAGTGTCACTACTGATTATTAATTCCTTTTTTTAATAATCATGCTCACTTTTCAAAAGTCAAATAAAAATAATTTCACTTTTTTTAATGATAAAAAATCAAAGGACACTTTCAGACATTAAATCAGATCTCATGGCAAAATTATAAACTATATTTTCCAACCAATCAAAATACATCACTGAAAAATGAGTTCTTGACTCTTTCTTTCTGTTTTGTCCAAGCCTTTATAACCACATACACTTGTCCGAGCCTTTATAACCACATACACTTGTCCAAGCCTTTAAACCACATACACACACACAAACACAAGTTAAATCAGTATCTCATCTGAAGTGTCAGCAAAGCCATTCAGAGCATCATATCTATAATGAAACACCAACACCATGACCCAATAACTCACTTGAACCAAACAAACATGCATTTATCTCAGAGTTACTTAACAAGGGATTACCAGTTGATGCTAATTTCTAATTATGTGAACTGACTGTATTAACTACATCCTATCATCATTCCTTATTTACTCAAGCAACAGTGAAATTCAACAAAGAACTTTATTCCCACTAATGAACACTTGAATATATTATGAACAAATTGAACTGTGTACAGAAGATCACTTCAGTCATGTATACAAAGTAAAATAAATGCCTTGTTATTATAAATTCCACTGCCAATTTAATCTTATTTCTTGTTGGTGATACATAACAATAACAATGTATCTTTTCAATGACATAGTTCACAACTTGCATAATAAACTTTGTCCTTGTCAGGGAACAATACCCAATATAGCTTAATACTATAAAAATGACATGTCTATATAAAAAATGATCAAAGTCACAAATACTAACGTGATAGAAAAATATACAGCTTCTCAGGAGATACTTTTTATATTAACCACAAAGTAGTAGACCCTTCATATCATAGGGTCCTGGGTATGACAATAAACTGCATCCAGCAGCAAGGCCTCTGATTGGGAAGTTGTGAGGAGCATGGAACCACCTCTTAATGGTTGTTGTTCCTAGGTCCACCCTGACCTGGGGTGGTAACACCTGTTAGGGTCCGAACTATGGGCAAATAGTATATCCCTAAATTGGGGTCAAAACACTATCAAAGTATAAAAACAGACTTTTATAGAAAAATATACGTTTTTGAACAAAAAATATTTCCAACAATACATTTTTGAAGGAAAAAATTTATTATCATAACAAATGTTTGAAGGAAAAAACTAATTATTGCCATAATAAATCTTTGAATACAAAACTAGAAGACATCTTCAGTTTTCTAAAATAAAAAAATAATAATAAGAAGAATTTTTCATCAAAATTTTACTAAATCAACCTTCTCACTATAACCGCACATTAAAAAAAATACCTTAAAACCCCACCTTTTTGGCATTAAATAACCCACAGAGGTGTTGATATGCCATTAAACAAAACTCAAACTCAAACTCCATATCATATTTTAATTGTAAACATAAAAACATACATAGTATTCTGCACACAATTCATCTAAAATATTTACATTGCTTTTAACACAACATTTTCAATCAAACATACACAACATATTCAATCAAACATACACAACATTTTCAATCAAACATGCACAACATTTTCAATCAAACATGCACAACATTTTCAATCAAACACACACAACATTTACAATCAAACATACACAACATATTCAATCAAACATACACAACATTTTCAATCAAACATACACAACATATTCAATCAAACATACACAACATTTACAATCAAACATACACATTTTCAATCAAACATGCACAACATTTTCAATCAAACACACACAACATTTACAATCAAACATACACAACATATTCAATCAAACATACACAACATATTCAATCAAACATACACAACATATTCAATCAAACATACACAACATTTTCAATCAAACATACACAACATATTCAATCAAACATACACAACATTTTCAATCAAACATACACAACATTTTCAATCAAACATACACAGCATATTCAATCAAACATACACAACATTTTCAATCAAACATACACAACATTTTCAATCAAACATACACAACATTTTCAATCAAACATACACAATCAATTTCTTATATAACTACAGTTTTTAATATATTATGCCAGATGCTGTTATTATTTTGACTATGTTGCATATTAAATATTCAGCATAAATTTAACAAAAATATTCAACTTTGAACATTATTGATTGTTCAGATAAATTCTTTTAAAAACTCAGTTCTTTATAAGCATTGCTTTGCTCACACACTCAATTTTAAAAGACAAAAATTTACAAAAACTGATATTAACCCAAATCTCTGTCCTTTGTCATTACATGATTGGTTTAATAGGGTGAGGAGTTGCTTATCTCCCAACTGACATGATAGCATAAGTCAGCTTTCAGTAGGAAGTCCTTTCAAGTCTTACAAGTTGGTCCCATTGGTCAAAAATCATTTTAACACCTACTTGCAAAATCTGGTTTCAAAGGACATGGTCAATCCTTTTTCTATTTAGGAAAACCAGGATTTCACACATCGTTGTAAATTTTTGTAAAAGTGCAGAAGAGAGTTGATTTTAATTAATTTATCTGCTACAATAAAACCTGTTCATTGGCTCATCTTCTGTCCTGTTAATTATTTTATTCTGTTGTGCATACTTGCTATATTTGTGTTGCTCATCCTTTCTATTTCTGTGACTTTTCATTCAGTCATTTCACTTTAGCATGCCAAAAACTTTGTTTTTATTTTAGGCATTTAGTGTTTGGCATTCTTTTCCATTCTGCTATTGCTTGTTAATTTTTTATCATTTCTAGAATTTCTTCTGTCACCCACTCATTCCTTTCTTGCTTTGTTTTCCTAAGGATGATCTTAATTGACAGTATCACTAGTGTTTCTCTCAGCATGTTCTGTGGTGAATACATGTCAGTAGAGATGCAAAAGAGGCCTCGGATTACATGTGGACATGTTTGTCAACACCAGTTACATCCGTGTTTTTCCCGTTTGGCATGTCCAGCTAGATACAGGCTTTTCTCTGCAACTGATCAAGATCTGGCTTTTTGTAAGAGGCTACATGCCAATAAAAGCTTAGGGTAAAGACACAGTGTCTTGTGAAGTCAGTCCCCTGGGCATTTTGTTCCTCAAGTTTTCTGTGCTTTCCAAGGCAGCATTATTCCCATCTCTTTTCCCTCTGTTTCTATTATTCCCATAGGTGCTGACCCTGATGTTATTATTCAGCAGAATGTCTTCTCACTATGTGGAAAGCTAGTAGACCATCACCTCAGATGACTGTGTGTTGCAACCAGGTTCAGCAAGGGGTGGGCAAACACAGTCACAAAGGGATGGGATGCCCAAGTTGACAACATAGGGATGGAAGCCATGGACAGAGTGTGGCAGGAAGATCCTGCCGAAGGTGATTGATGTATAAACAGATATGAAATCAACATATAGGTTGATGCAAACTCCCTAGTGACAGGAGTGGTGCTGGAAAACAATGGAGCAATGTTGGAGGATGCTTGCTGGCTTCAGCCAACAAATGATGCACAACATATCTACTTGTCCAAACTGGATGTGGCAATCAAAAGGCCAAAGATTACTAATGTGTGTACTACCACGACCATTGCTATAACAAGATATTTTATTTCATGTAGATTCTTGTGATGATGGTCATAATATAGAACAAATAGAAAAAATGTTGGTGTGGACTTCTACAAATGCTATATTAAATAATTTTTGCAAAAAGAAAAATGACAATATAATGGGAAAAAATGTAAATATAAAAAAAGAAAATTGGAAACATTTTATAAATAAATAAATAAACAAATAAATAAAACATTTTTATATATTTATTGTGTTTTGTCATTCTTTTATTGTCATTAATTCAATTTTGAAAATTTTAATCACTTGGCAAAACATTGAACTTAACAATCAGTATCTGCCCTAAAATAAATTGTCTCCCTTTAGCTTGACTACACTTGATGACGTCATATTTGAGTGGAGAGACCTTCTTGTTATTATAATGAAGGTCATGGTACTACTGGTTGTCTGACACTCTCACAGTCAAAGCTCAGGTACATACTAAGGCAGTGAGTGAGAAGCTGGTGTGAAGAAGGTTGAGCACAATGAAAGAACTGGTTCAAGAATATAGGTTGTCTACATCAAACCAGAACTTAACAAACAAGATGACCTGTGTACCCCAATTATGGCTCGATGTGATCAAAAAGAAGACTGAACATGTGCAGCAGCTGTGTGTTGTGACCCTTGACATCATGAGTCCCAGTCAGATAATGGAAATACATCAGCGCAACGGGAATCCAGGAGTATAGTGTGCCACATATCTTGTGACGAGAGGTTGTCCTTCCGTGATAAAAGCCATGGTAAAAATCATCCATTGGAACTTGTATGGAATGCAAAACAATAGTCATTCTATTGGAAAAAGGGCAGACAAGAAGTGAACCATACTTGGTACCAGCTTGGCATGGATATCACTCACTACAGTGGCAGTCAATTCCTGGCACTAACATATTGTGACCCATCACATTTTTTCTGTGTGGTAGTCATTGTTAAGCCAAGCCTTACTGAGTATAATACATCAGCTGAAGTCTGTGAAAGGGGACCACTACATGAGATACTTACAGACATTAACACCACATTCCGCAACAGGGAGTTTCAGGCCTTTGTTCATATATGGGACATGCATTTGTGACTCCTATGTGCACATGTACCAGCAGGAAATGGAATAATGGAGCAGCGTCACTGTAGTGTCAATAGAACCTGTGACCAGGATGAAGTTCAGTGTTGAAGAGGCCACCTACTGATACAATGTAACTCCTTACCACTGACTATGCCTGCAAATCAAGTCTACAGATATGAGGTTTGGCTTAAAGGAATTGATTCAGAGCTTTCAACAATGCCTGAAGTTGGACAAAATGTTTACCAGGTGGAAAACATATTGGGATTAAAGGCCCACATAACCAGTGTACAACAACTTTCAGAAAAGTATGAATTACTGGACTCCACAGTCTTGGTAGATGGAATGCCTAACCATGTCAGGGATGTTCGTCCTTCCCCGAGTTCACGATCAACAACAAGTAGTGAAGATATGTTCAACAGTGAGGAGGAAATCCTTGTGAACATAGATAGACCAGATGGTCTCGCAGAAGAGGAATCACATGGAGTTGAGGTGGAGGAATACCAACCAGTCCCACTTCAGAGAAACACTTGACAAAAGAGACCTACTTCAAGCTGTCATATGTCTAATCAGGAGATAATGAGGTGTGTGGCAAACTTGCCTCAGTACAGGTGCAAAAGAGGCCTCTGGTTGCATGTGGACATGTTTGTCAACACCAGTTACATCAAGGCTTTTTCTTATTAGCAGCCAGACAGTTTAGCATGTCTAGCTGGATATGGACCTCTCTGTAACTGGTCAAGATCTGGATCTTTCTAAGATGACTCATGCCAAAATAAATTGGGGGAAAACAGCAGTCAGCATTTATGAAGACACTGTGTCTTGTGAAGTTGGTTGCATTGGTGTTTTGTTCTTCAAGATTTCCGTATTTTCCGAGGCAGTGTTATTTCTTTGATAGCTCTTATCTCTTTCCCCTCTCTCCCTATTATCCCCATAGCTGCTGGGTGAGAAATCAGTTAAGTGTTTTCCCTCCAATCTCAACAGACTCTTTACTTAAAATATAACAACTTTGATTTTCTAGTCTTATTCTGGTTAGTTACTCTAGTAACTCTAGTTACACTTTGTTGTTTCTTTTTTACCTGAACCAATATTTTATTTATTTATTCAGTTTTTCAAATTTTCAATTTTGAATATTTATTACAGCTCATTTTTCTTATTATTACTCAGTTTTCTGCTGTTTAATTCTGGTAGGACTTTAGAGAATTCACAGAATTCTATACCTGAATTGAGAAAGAGAAAGAGAAATTTTTTTTAAATTCTTTACTTTAAGAGACAAGATAAGCCAAATTGGGTTTCTACTAGCAGGAAGTTAACAATCATTTTACTTCTAATGAAGGCAAAATGTCTTTAGATATATAAGAAATCTTCCACAGAAATTGGCATTTTTAATTTTAATAAGAAAGTCTCAAGACATTTTTTGCTTCCTTTCAGTAGAATTCAAATGAATTCTGTAAAAACTGCAAAATTACATGCTTTAAAACCAAGTCCTAGTAAAAAGGAAATAAGCTGTCATAAATTTTTTAATGATAGCAAACAAAATTTGACAAAACTTACAATGACAAACTTGTTTTCATTAAATAAACTCTCTCTCTCTCTCTCTCTCTCTCTCTCACACACACACACACTCATGCATATGTTCCTCCACTACCCCAACAAAACGATACATATAAACACCCTGACCTTATTCTTGGTCTTTCTCATAAACCTGGTCTTTTGGTTCACTTAGTTATTTGCTCTAAATTCTTTTACAAACTAAACCAATCCTTCTTTTCAACATTCTACTAATCACTACTCATCTTAATTAGTGAAGAGGTGCAGACAATATGTAGAAAGTCATTTTAATTTGGTTGTGAATTATGACAAATGATCACTTGAACTGCTGCATTAATGAAAAGAATAGGAAACTCTTAAAGTAAATCTTTTAAACACAAAATGACTTAGAAAAGATTGTCAGATTCAAGTTTTTTTAAAAATAATTTCACCCCAAGCAAGGTATTCTACTGCCACTGTTGTGCAGGGGGTTACGTAGGGGAAAGTAATGAGAAAGAGGGGTTAGTTATGAGAAATGTCAGGAGGAGGGTAATAGACAGATGAGGATACCGGTGTAATGGGGGTGGAGTAGATGAAAAAAGAGCTTGAGAGAATGGATGCAGGTTAGTGAGATAGGAGATGTCTATTGACCTTACATTTAAATTTCTGGAGATTGAAGCTGTCGGGGAAGCAAGTATATGGAAGTGAATTCTACAGGTGGGATGTGCGATAAAAGAAGCTGTTAGAGTAAAAATTGCGGTTACATTTTATCAGTTTCACTGTAAAAGGGTGGGACCTAGTTGCTAATCTAGTAGCTTGTGTAAATTTATACCTAGAAGGCACCAGTGATCTAAGTTCATTGGAGCAGAAGCTATGAAAGTATTTATAGAAGAGGCACAGGGAAGCCATGTCACACTGGTGAGATAGCGACTGTCAAGTCAGTATCGACTACATTATAGATTCTCTATTGGATTCTGTCAAGAACTCCGAGGTGAATAGCAGGGGCACCTGACCAGATGTGGCAGCAGGATTCAATACACGAGTGGATGGTAGATTTGTATATGTGCAGGATGAACATTTTTATTTATAATTTTTGACTAGAAATGAAAATAATGTTTGAACAATCATGCCATGAAAAAAATTAATTTTTTAAACCAGAATATTTTGAATTTTCAGGATGCTGAGTAAAGCAGGTATAAATACTAAAAGGGTATAACTTAGCTCACTGGTACCCCCCATACATGAATTTACTCGAGCCACAAGATTAGCAACTAGGTCCCACTCTTTTACTGCAACACCAATAAATTGTAAAATTCTACTCCAGCAGCTTCTTCTCTCGCACTTCCTGCCTGTGGAATTCCCGTCTGTTTACTTGCTTTCCCGACAGCTACAATCTTCAAGAATTCAAATGTAAAGTCAATAGTCATCTATCTCACTAACATGCATCCTCTCTCTCTCATGCTTCTTTCTTCGTCCACTCCACTCTAATCAGTATTCTCATCCTTTTTCTACCCTCTTCCTGACACTTCCTGTAACCTGGCACTCTTTCTCATAACTTACCACCTATGTAACCCCCTGCTCAACAGTGGCAGTAAAATGCCTTACTTGGAGGTGACACAATTAAAAAAATAAAAATAAAAATAGCATAAATTTTACTTGTATTTTGTTTTGATTAATCTTTACTCATGAACAATAACATGCAGGTCATCTCCAAAGTTTGGTTAAAATAATGTTTTAGAAGTAACATGATTATATTTTCCTTGATTTGTATAAAGTTACTGCTATGGTGTTGATAAGTGCTCATTCGAACTTAATCTCATGAGATACTAATCTGTCCGTTATCTTAGATACGTCATATATATAAGGGTGCGGCTATGCTAATTATTATTAGCTAGCCAATCCCACTACAATATATATATATATATATATATATATATATATAATAACTATATTGAAGGGATCCCTTTTAGTTTCACGAAAGCTCTCTCTGTTGTTAATATCCTCAAACACATCATCTAATATTAGTCTAACCTTAATTTCTCTCACTGTCTGCTTTGATTATGTATTCATTTGCTTATGAAATCCACATTGTTTTTTGTTGCTTATTTGTTTTTATTTTATTTGTTTCGGCAACGCCATTTTGTTATGATGCTGATAAGTGCTCATTCAAATTTAGTCTCACGAGATCTCAATCTGTCCGTTATCTCAGATATGTCGCATATATATAGGGGTACGGCTATGCTAATTATTATTAGCTAGCCAATCCCACTACAGTCACATCAATTAAGAAAGAAAATTAATGTAACAAAAGGAAAATAAAAGGTGCAAATGTACCGAACACTACACATGAAAAAAAATAAAAGAGCACTGTAACGACAAAAGGGATGAAACCAAAATTACGTTACTTTTATTATATATGAGCATAGTCAGTCAGTACATGCTTGGGTGATCATGTCTCTTTCAAGACATGACTGACTGGGCAAAAGATTATCCTGTGGTAGGTTGCCATTGCTTTCTGTGGTAGACTGGTTGTCGACCAAGGCTATAGAACCCAATCTATCCTGTTATTTAACCCATAACTTGAGGGAAGAGATGGATTAATACTTTTCCCAAGGGTATTTGTGCATAAGTGAATTTAAGAAATTCAACTGGAATTCGAACTCGGCTCTTTGATTTCTAATTCTGAGCTGATATCCACTGCACCACAACACCCATCCTGAACCACAACACATCCGGAGCATAGTAATCATACAAAATGATGAGATCTTTACATATGGACCTGCACTTCTGCATAGTATCAGTGTAGTATCTGTGTACTCCATGGAAAGTGTTAGGCAGAAGAGCTCATTATTCTAACCTCCTTCACTAGTCCAGTAGTTTCAATGTTTCTGATGCTCATTTGTTTATAGTGAGGAACAAAAAATTTCAGTTGTAAGTCAAAATTAAAAAATATCTGCATGACAGTTAATTTTAACATCAAAATCTTTGTGTCATTAATAAAGGAAAAAATTGGTGAACACTTTACAGAACTAGAAATATTTGTGAAAGTGTAAAAAATTGTTTACCTGTCATAATCATAATAATTTGCATTTAAAATTGTTAGGTGAAAAATCCCTCAATTTAAAAAAAAATCTCACAAAAATCTGTTTATTATATTTGGATAAAACTTTTGTATTTTTTAAGTACTGTGGTAATAAAATAAGTACATCCTATCTCCTCTCTCAGCTATAAACACCTATTACTACAGAATAAAACAATTTCAGTGCTAAAGCAGATTTAGTAAAAATAAACATTTTTGGCTAGTTCCTGTTATTTGTGACCAGTTGAAGTCTTGTCTCGCATGGGAAATATTTGTAACCGACTATTGTCTTTTTTAATTTTTTTGCTTATACCTTTGAATTTCGGAGTTAAGTTTGACCTTATTTTTATTAATTTGACTATATTTTGTTTCTATTGTATATTTTTTTAAGATTTTTCTTTTCAGTTTATTTTCATTTTTCTGCCCCTTAACAGTAAGCTTATTTTATTTTCTCTAGCTCTTTTCTGAGTTACACAAGACTTTATTTTTTTTTTGTCACTTGTTTCAGCAAAACTTTATTTTCATATCTTGTTAACTTTTTTGTGTCAATTTTTTTCAACAAACTTTCTAGACTAGTGTCTTATTTAAATTTTTATTGCTTATATTTCTTTATTTTACTTTTTGCTCATCGATTTTTGCCACAACATTTTTTATTTGTATTTTTCTTATTACACATTTTCTGTGTTCTTTTTTAAATCATCCATTCTTCCTTTTTATTTGCTTTTTTTTTCTTTTTGCATTATAACCATATTTTTACTTGTAGTTTTTCGTATGATGAAACCAGTGTTCGGTGTTTTATGTTTTTCAATTTCTTTCGTTGTGTTGTGTAATTTTTGTTGTAGTGTCTTATTTCTTTCTTTTGCAGAAGTTAATTTCATTTTTGTATCTTAAGTTTATTTGAATTTTATTTATTTTTTACATTTGTTATTTAATATATATTTTTAAAAATACACACACACACACACTTTGCTAGGAAAAATGTTAAAAACAATCACTCATCTCAAAATGGCTGACAGACTTTAGGCAATCCAAACATAAAGAAAAATCCTACAGAAAATCCTAGCGTTCTGGATGCTGAAAAGAAACAAGAAACAAGAAACAAAGGTCAAAAACCGACCAAAATGCCAACGACAAGAAAAGCATGAATAAAAGTTATAATGACAATGTTAAAGCTAAGAAATTGCCCTCTTGTAGAAAGTCTCCCACTAAATGTGTAATCAATATCACAGAGTTTTGGCCCAAGAGTTACACACACTTTATTGTGTCAGTCTTCATAATTGACAAGTGTACGCACAAAATTTGTTGCTCCACAAAAGACACAGTGGTTAAGTCATTGGAGTCCTTGGGAGTTAAGCCTCAAGGAATAATTAAGGGACCGGAATTATTTATGCTGGAGAACTGCATAAAGACAGCCAGTTATGATCTGATCATGAAAAATTTGATCTCAAGAATTGAGTACGATGGTTGGCGTAGTACCAATATAGTGGCTTTCAAGGTCTTTCCTCAAATTTTATCAGGGTACATAGTGTCATCTACCTGTCTCAGTACAGGCACCATCTGTGATAACCTGAACAAGGGATGGAGTCTTGACATAATATTCGATTAGGAAGCCGTCCTCTCTATCCTCAACTGTCTCAATGTAGTGGGCCTGAAAATGCCAATCATACAACCAAAACCTAACGTTCTGTAAGTGTGAAGAGACTGGTCACCTCTCCTTTTTCTGCCAAGAGAAGAAAACCTCTAGCGTTCAGGCCTCAAGTGACCAAAACTCCCCTCCCTGCTGGCTGAGTCTTTTATTTCCAGCTGGCGTGCCAGCAGGTAGGACCAGTTGGGTTTTCTTTACAGCCCACTAACGTTTCTGAAATAATCACATGAAATCTGACAGGAATAAAAAATGGATAAAAAGTCATTGTAGGCTAGCATGCTAGTCCGGTGAAGGGGTTGAGTTGATACTGGTCAAAATCAATATCCCCATGCTGGCCTGGAATCGTAGCTGGCCTAGTCCACTTCTGGTGTTGCGTAGATGCCGATCAGGTCCAGTGGTGGATCTTCCGTAGAGTTATAACTATAGTGTACAGGTTACGTTTCGAGAGCCTGTGATGATGTGCATGTTGCAATTAGCAGATATGTAGGCGGAAGTTTGTGGCTGTCGGGTGCAGGTCAGTTAACACTGTTAAGTTGAAGTAAGCGTATTGAAATATACTCTTTCTGCATTCCTAATAGAGTGACAGAGGAACTCTTTCGTACTTTTTCTCTAAACATATACATCCGTTCCCTGTTTCAATTCTTCCATATTTCTGGTAACCTAGATTGTAACATATAGCTTATGTGGTCAATTGAAGCCATTCCAAAAATCAAATCAGAAGTGTGTGGGCGTTAGGAAAATATAAAAAGAACAGTGAACACGTGCATAGCCTCTTTGGTTGGTCGACTGTTCGCCCACCACGTGCATGTCGCGTACGTGTCAGCTGTTGAATATTCAATCAACACACTATCCAGTCAAAAGACGATTAACTCCGCGCCAACCAGAAATGTACTTAAATAATCTTCACGTAAAGAATATGCAGAAAACCAGGGAATTAATTCAAGAGTACAATCCACACGCGCTCAAATACCCAGAGCATAATATAACATAGCACAAACAGCATCCCGATACTACATTCCACCTGTAACAGACATAAAGAAACAATATGCTATATGCTATATTTACATGAATATACATATATACAGAAGAAAAAACTCTTTATAATCTGAACACAGCAATACATATATAATAATGAACATTTACACAAATACCACAATGATTTAAACATGATAATCATTCACATATAATAAAAGATGTAACCATATGGAGTCAGAAATAAAAATGGTGATATATTTAATTAAACCTAGACTTTACTCATTTATTACTGCAAATTCATCCATAGCATAAAAATAAAATTTAATAGGAACATAACAATACATAATTAAACTTCCTATGAATACCACAATGATTTATACAAGAAACATATGAAAGACACAAAATAGAAAAAGGACAGAAATGATAAATAAAAGATGTAACCATATGGAGTTAGAAATAAAAATGGTGGTATAGTTAATAAAACCTGGACTTTACTCATTTGTTACCGCAACCTCGTCTATATTATACATGTGAACCAAGACGTTTTAAGGAACACCATTCAAAAAGAAGCTACATGAACAAAACTTCAACAAATAATGAATCCCGACAAGCGAAAAGAAACTTTCAACAAATTATAAAATCCGACGCGCTAAAAACAATTGCAGCAACACGAAATACGAAAAACATTCGATACACCATCCCGACGCGCAAAAAGAATGCTGATGCACCAATAACCAAATCTACTGATTCATGAGCAAGAATTCTACATTCGAAAGAGGAATCAAAAACCACGCTTCTGTGTATCAAAAGCTTTAAAAAACATACGGCATCACTGACTACCTGATAAATGCATAAAATCTGTGTAAGTCACTATTTTCTCCTCTTTTCATTTTTGCTATTTCATTACGGCTGTAAAAACAATTTATAAGAATGGAGGAGCAACAAGTTAGTGTCAAACGTCCACAGTTTATAGAGATTTATGGGATACATATTTTTTTTCATTAGAATAAGCAACACGAAAACACAATAGAACATTCTAGAAAAATTGGATCAAAACAGCAGTAGAATTTAGATTACATTTTTATATTTCTCAACCAATCAGCTAAAAACTTAGAATAAGAACATTCTAGAAAAATAGGCTTGGAAGTAAATTAACACAAAAATATTTAGGCCCCAAAACAAAAATGTAAAATAATAAATCTGATTGGTCAGTAAATGTTTTCACACCCTAATGTTAGGAAGATTAGTTGATCCCCTATTAATGTATATAATACACACAGTGTTAGAAAAAAAGGTCAGTCACCAAGCAGTAACCAAGCAGGCCATTAAGTCCGCATGACACCGTATACTTTGCCGGCCATGTCCTCTCTTCCATGCCAAAAGTTCGTGACCTCGCTCCAAGGACCTTAAAAGAAAAGCCGACGAAACTTTCTTTCAGCAACGCGACACGCTGCCGCCAACTGAATGTAAGTAGGAAAGGCTTATTTACAGACTTTGCTAATGCAAACTTATACACGTTTTTGGACAAAAATTAACTTCTTGCCAAGTTTATATTTCTCAAAAAGGCAATTTTAGAATCATGTATTTTGTTGGTTTCTACATACCATTTTATTTTGTCACATAATAAATTGTTTGTTGTTGAATGGCCGTTGTAAATTATTCCTTCACTTTGCGCGATTGCAAAATTGAGTGTTGTATTTGTGGGGGAAATAATCAACATACAACCCAGCAAATACCAAATCCCCCACAGATTAATGTTACCAGTTTGTTCACTATAATTGAATCTCAATTTCATTTGTGACAAGTAACTACTGAAGATACAAATATTACACTGTAGACAGTGCCTTGCCACCTGATGTCATTTTAGTTCCGTTTTAGAATCACAAAATTACACAAAACTTAAAGAATTAGTTGTGACTGCTTTACGAAAAGACCAGGCCAGAGCTTCTGCAGAAATTAATAAAGACCACTACATTAGCTGGTCGCCCATCATTATATTTACAAGAGATGTTGGCCATTGTGAGTAGGATTGGGGCTAGTGAAGAAATAATATAGTACAAATTTATGAGAGCACTTCCGTTACAAATAGCAACATCGCAGCACATACAGAAATGCCTTTTAACAGACCTACGTAGATTATGGGATAATTTGATGCCACTAATTCAAGAGGCATCAGAGTCGATAGAACCAAAATACAAACAACATATTAACTGTACAATTCTCGTAGGATTGCGTCCCTTTTCTGCGAAACAAAGACCAAAATCTGCAGAGATTATATGTACTTTGCAGAGGCAGCTCGTACATGAAAACCATGGTGTAAATGGCTGCATAGAAGAAAGAATAAGGTACAAATGTTGCCCAATTCTCGTTCTTCTTCCCCTAGCCCTAGCGACTCGGAAAATCTGACAGGGTGAACCATGCTAGCTCCCTCAAGTTCGCTGTTATTAACTATCAGCTAAAATAGGAGCTACAAAAACCAATTTTATAATAGATACGGGTGCAAGCATCTCCATCTTGCCTTGTTCAGCAGCTGTCGGTATATTTTTAGAGCCAAATGCCAGTTCATCTTTCATCTGCTGGTGATGACCGTATTACATGCAATGGTCAAACTAATTTGGAAATAAGAATGCCTTCATTAAGGCGTGCTTATCAATGGACTTTTGTAATTACAGATGTTACCATTCCATTGCTATGCTTAGACATTTTTAAACAATTCCAGTAAGTTTGTGGACCGTAAAAATCAAATGCATTAGCGATAGCGTAACAGACAGAAAAGTGTCAGTAAAAACGGTAATCGGAACTGTGGATAATGTAATAGAGAATGGCATGGATATAGCTACACATATTAGTGAAATTATAGGCAAATACAAAAGTATCACTTCACTACAAACTGATGATAATGAAACATATGAAGGAATTTATCATAGAATAGAACTAAAAGCCAGGTACCAGTTTTTGCCAAGGCAAGACAACTTTCTGGACCTAAATTAGACGCCGCTCAAGAGGAATTTAAAAAAGTTACTAAATACAGGTGTAATTAGACCTTCAAACAGTGAATGACCATCTCCTTTACATTTGGTACAAAAATCAGATGGTAATTGTCGAGCTTACGAAGAATCCCACGCCTTAATAAGTCTAACAAAGACAGATGGATGGCATGTGTCCGATATCAATTCTTTTACGGCATGATTGACAAATAAATGTTACTTTTTCAAGATAGGGTCTTCTGCCTATTATCAACTTAAAATGCATCTCGAGGAAGTAGAAAAAACCGCTGTCGCTACCTTTGGGTTATTTTGGGTATAAAAATTCGAATGACCTTTGGGTTATTTTGGGTATAAAAATTCGAATGACCTTTGGGTTATTTTGGATATAAAAATTCGAATGACCTTTGGGTTATTTTGGGTATAAAAATTCGAATGACCTTTGGGTTATTCGAACTTTTATACATGCCTTTCGGTTTGAAGAATGCATATGCTACATTTCAGTGTTACATCGATAGGATATTTTCCAAACTGGATTGTGTATTCATATATCTGGATGATATCCTAGTTTTTAGCGATAACGAACAACAACACCAAAAGACTTAGATAAGGTGCTACAAGTACTTAATGACAATAACTTCAAACTTTCAATAGATAAGTGCATATTTAACGTAACGGAACTAGATTTTCTAGGTTTTCATGTCAGTAAAAATGTTTTGCTACCTACACAAAAGAAAAGTAAAGTTATTAAAAACATTCCATCAACACCCCAATCAATAAAAGAAGACTAACTCCATGCAAACCAGAGATGTACTTAAATAGTATTCACAAAAAGAATATGCAGAAAACCAAGGAATGAATTCGAGAGTACAATCCACACACACACTCAAATACTAGAACATAATATAACACAGCACAAACAGCAACCTGATACTACATTCCAGCTGACACAGACAGGGAGGAACAAATGTGCTATATTTCCATGAATATATATATAAACAGAAGAAAAACTCTTTATAACCTGAACATAGCAATACATAATTAAACTTCCTATGAATACCACAATGACTTATACAAGAAACATATGAAAAACACAAAATAGAAAAAGGACAGAAATGATAATCATTCACATATAATAAAAGATGTAACCATATGGAGTCAGAAATAAAAATGGTGATATATTTAATAAAACCTAGAATTTACTCATTTATTACTGCAAATTCATCCATAGCATAAAAATAAAATTTAATAAGAAAAAACAATATAGTAGTAACAAATAATATTTGTTTTACATACAACAAAAATACAAGTTGGTTAAATATATTGAACAATTAATGTCCTTTTTTTTGGTTTTTAGTAATGTTCTTGGATAGAATATAAACTGTATAGCGTACGTATGTGAGAACAGTGAAATGAAGTTATACGTGTGTTTCTTGTGAAAGAGTCAGTATATGTATGCATCCATAGTAGTAGCATGGATAAAAGAGATAGATAAAATTTAGTTCTTATTGTGTATGGCCTGAGGTGGTCTCTTTGGGGTTTGATCAGTGCTGAGTTGAGCACTGTTTTTGCTTCAGTTATATGGACCTTGGTGGCATTTGTAAGTCTTTTTTCTTTGAAACGGACTTATTTATCCTTTTTTTTTTCTGAGAAATCGACTCCAAAATTATTTATTCCTAATTTACCCTAAAAACCACGTGGTATACCCACTACTACGTCCGCACGATATTTTGGTGGCATCTACCTAAGTTATGATAAAACAACCTTTCTGATTTGTTTTCTATGGTTTTTATTGTATGGTTTAATTGGTGTGTTTTATGATTTAAGCACTTTATTGCGTGTTATTCGTTTATAAATACTTTGTGGGCATGTTTTAATGTTTATCAACCCATTGTACTAGAGTGAACATGACAAGGTTAATAATGTTATTGCCCATCATTATATCCGAATAAAAATAAAAGACAAGTGTACTTTAACAAATAATAAAATAACTTTTATTCATTTACTGCCTGAGAACAACAAGGGTTGGTTGTATTTTGATCATGAGTTCCATGTGCGTGTCAGCTTATCACCAAGCTGAATTCATAAATGTCTGATTCAACTAGCGGACAAGGGACGTAACTCAATTGTATTTTAAGTTATCGTTCTTTATAGGGAAACTAACACCAGTGCAAATCAAATAAGTTCCAAGCAAGAATAGGAAGGGGAGATGGAAATTGAACCAGGGAGTGAGTTCAGCTTGGCCCCTTTAAACCAACAGGAAATGATTGATGAGAAATCAATGGAAAACCAAATCTTGCACGATTCAAGCAATGACAGTGAAGAACAGGAAGTCATCAATAAAGGAAATAGATTGTGGATAGGCGCTGACTATGCATGCGAATGGCCTTGTGCCAAACATAATCGAGCCCGCCGACAATGAAAGAAAATTCTGTTGAGCAAACATGAATAAAAGGATAAAAAGGTTTTGTTTGTAATATTGTAAATAGTTTAACTTTATTTAACGAGTAGGATTTACATCAATTTTGTTGTTTTAAAAATATATTTATGTTTGAAAGTTCTGTATAAAGTTTCTCTTCCGAATGTGTGTTTTTAGAGTTCAGTTTTTTTCAAAGTCAATTGAATGATTTGAAATGGATTTGTAAGAGAAAATAAGTCATTGCTTCGCTGTGCATGTTAGTAATAAGCGATAAGTTGCTTCCTTAGCGAGGGAAAGGACGGAAGTGGCCTCTTTGATCTTTCTTTCTTTGCCAACAGTACATGAGTAAAAAGTGAAGCAAGAGAACTAGTTACTATAATGAAAAAAAGAAATTGGAGGAGTGAGAAAATGCGTGTCTCTTTGGCATAGGTTTGTGGTGATACCGAACAAAGCAATGTTTGCCCTCAGAGATCCAGAAAGCAAATGACCAAAACTGGTCTTTGCGCACCCAGCTCCACGCATATGTTCCAGCAGAAAACCAAAAATTAATTAAATATCAAATTCCTGTTCGCGAGCCTACGCGAATTTTATTTATCATCCAATGGGAAGCCCAGAATTAAATACGGGTATGAATTCCCAAATGACCTGCTGGGACCACAAAGACGAAATACAAAGCCGACACAGAAAGCATCGTCAGAGTTGGGAAAGTATGAGCGTAATTAGCACGTCCCTTGACCTCGTCAAGCGATCTACTATGCTCGCCTCCTTTCCCTCTCATCTTCTTCTTCTCTGTCTCTGAGCTACTTACCCGACCAAAGGAGAAGATACATCAAAGACATTCCTAACTGACAAACACTCCCACATACTTATGCACAAACTCTCTTTCGGCATTTACTGCTACAAACATTTTAACGTTCTTTGGACCCATCCTAAAGACATTACTTTATTTGTAAAAACACCGTAATTGATATATGTGTATATATAAAATGTTGTTTCTATACTCAATTTGATTTTCTTGTTTTATAACCCCTTTTATAACTTTTAGTGGGCTGTCTACTAACGAGGCCAAATTCAGTTAATCTGTTACAACACATGACTACGTCTCACTAGAACGGATAACCCACTATAGGTTCTGGTAGACAAATAAAGTTTCTCTAACTAGTAAGTAAAAAATTCGCGCTATTTATGCTTTTGAAGGATATAATCAGATCAATTTCTAATTTTTTTTTTCTCTAAATTCTGCTTGGTTAGTAGATAAGAAATTGTATCCAATTTGCTTTCAAAGATGTCCGGATATGGTAAAATCTGATAAGTCAATCGTCTTATGAAAAGAGCTTTTTTAAATTATTGGTGAATGAATAAATAAATGTATATACTCTTTTAATAGGTTCATGAAAAGCCGTAGGTGTGTGTAAACTCTGATTTTCTGTGCAATCAGATTTTACGAATTTGACAAGACCTATATCTCCCATTGGAAAAAAAAAATGCACACAGGTCTTCAAGGAGAGGAAGAGAAGGATGTTAAAATAGAGGAAGAAGATTGAAATCAATGAAAGGTATGAAGCTTATTTGCTTCAGAGATGTGATAGTGTTTTTTTGAGGTTTTTTGTTTGTTTGTTTTTTTTATTTTTTTAATTAGCTTACGTCTAGGTGTTGACATTATGCACATGCTTGGTATGCACGGTAGGAGTGTAGAACCAATGTTGACAGCACACAACTGCAATCTCTAGTTGGAATACCATAACAGTAACAAATAACAAAAGGTTGTAGTGAACTATGATCACCAGATACAGAGATTGGACACTATTCATTTATTGCTTTTTAACCTAAAACTTTTTACCACAAACTCGAATTCTCCTTCATTATTCACCACTCTCGAATAAAATATCCAATACTAAATTGACAGAGAAATTACAGCTTTTCTTCGCCCTGAAAGTATTCGTGGATTATTCTGAAGCCAAGAAATATAGTTCAGTGCTATTTTCAGGGATTCATCCAGAGAATGATGAAAATGTTTTTCATGCTGTGAGCTTCAAGATGATAAGCAGTTGTACGAATTCTAGTTGAACGAAGCAGGCTGATTAGAGAAGCAAAATGTAAAGATTCAAATTGTGTTTCTCTCTCTCTAGTAATGGTTGTGGGAACATAAAATATAAATTTGTGCAACTGATTTCGCACTGATATCAGTAAAGGGAATTATTTCAGGCCAACAGATGAGTCTATTAATGCAGGTGATAAGGTAGTAATATCCGTGACAGGAAGGGAGTGGGCTAGTGAGTACCAGGAACGGAAAAGAATGCAGGAGCTGATTTAGTGTATATCACTATTTTGGTATTTTGACATGGTTCACAATGACATGTCCATTGATTTCAGGCCAGATATAATTTTACTGAATGGCTTGTAGGTCGCTTTTATACATGGGTGTGATATTGAGTGTAAAATGTCAAATAGTTTTCTACGGGGAGTTTTTGGAATAAAAGAGTGTAAATTTCCTGTGTAAATGTCCTGGAAAATGTAATGTTTAACCTATGGAATATATATTCCCTTAATTTATAATGAAGAATTATTAACTTCTAGATGACATTTTAAATCATCATCATCTTTTTGTGAAGTTGCAATAGCTTCAAAATCAATGATTGGACTTTTATCAGTTGCAAAAATATTCCTGGACAGTGTGTCTGCTAGAATGTTTGCGGGGAAATTTCCGCTAAGTTGGGGATAAATGCCCTATAAAAATTCATCATGCCAAGTATTTGGAGTAGATTTTTTAAAAGGTTTAGGAAGTTTTGTTTTTTTTTCTCTAATATCAGTATTCTGTCCTTGGATTTGATGTGACTGGTTGATGAACATGTCTTTTGCTCTGTTATTTCTCTTATTTTCTATGAATATTTTCTTTATCTCATTCTTTCTATTTCTGTACATTTTTCATTGAGCCATTCTTTAGCCTGTCTGCATTTGTTCTTTATTTCTTTGTGTAGTTTTCCGTACTTCAATCAATGGAATTGTTTTCTTAAAAAGTGAATAGCTTTGGTTCTTTCAAATAATGGTTTGATACCATTTTTATCAATCCTATGACCTAAAAGTCTACTTCAGTGAATCCAAATTTACATTTAATCGGATTTACTACAACACCATATTTTCGAAATCTTTTGAAAACATCTAGCAAATGCAGTTTATGTTCTTCTAGTGAAGGGTTGGCAATAAGTATGTCATCAATGTAGAAGAAAAATGAATGAGCTCTTGAAGAAATTGGTTCATGAATCTTTGAAAGGAATGGACTGAATTCTGTAGTCTAAATGATAAAGGTAAAAATTCACGACGCCCAAATGATGGCATTTTAATTGCTGGCTTCTTTTTGTCAACGTCCTCTACGATTATCTGATGGTAGGCTCAGATATGGTCAAGTTTAGTTCCATGTAGTTGGCTGGTAAAATCTCGAATATAAGCAATGCGGTACCTATCAGGAAAAGTAATCGCATTCAGTTTGAGGTAATCACCACAAAGTCTCCATGAGGCTGACTTCCATTTGGTACCAGTGCAGAGGTGAAGTGCCCTTCATTTTTCGAAGGATGAATTATCCCAAAATTTGCTAAGTTCTGAAATTCCTGTTTGGTAATCTTGAATTTATCATGGACAAGTCGATGAGGTCGTGATAAGACAGGCGAACCAGTTGTTTCAATCCGGTGTGTTATATCATATTTTATCACAAGGGTGTCGATTTTTGGTTTGGTTATGTTATCAAGAGATGTGCGTTGTGGTGCAATGGATGTCGGATCAGAACGAGAAATCGGAGAGCCGAGTTCGAATTACAGTTAAATTCGGTTGTATCCACATACGTGCAAATACCCTTGGGAAAGGTATGAATCCGTCGTTTCTCCCTCCGGTTATGGGTTAAATAGAAGGACAGATTGGGCTCTCTAGCCTCAGTTGGCAACCAGTCTCCTGCAGAAATGAATGGCAACCTACTGCAGGAAATTCTTCTACTCGGTCAGTCTCTTTCGAGACATGACCACCCAAGCGTGTATCACGTATGGCACTTAACTATGTTATCAAGACATAACGAAATCAAAATTCAACATCCCTGTGATGAATACAATTATTTGAACAATATTTCCGAAAATTCAGAATTTTCTTCTGCTGCTGCAACTTTGGGACTAAGAAGTGTTGCAGACGTTAGGCAATCAATAGGTTTGCCGTCAGTCATTGTGTCAATCAGTTGTTGTCTTTTAATATCGATTAACAATGCATAATGGTGCAAAAGATCCGAACACAGTATTAGTGTAGTGATGTCGGCCACGATGAAAGTCCATGGGAAATTGCGTCTTAGTGACAAATTAGTTAGTCAACCATCAACTTCTCTAGCTTGCCATCAGATGTTGCACCAGCCATCTCCAGTAGGAAACCAACTCTTGCTAGTCTAGCCATCTCCACTAGGCATCCAGCTCTAGCTTCAGTTCTAGCTCCAGCTCTAGCTCCAGCTCTAGTTCCAGTTCTAGCTCCAGCTCTATCTCCAGTTCTAGCTCCAGCTCTAGCTTCAGTTCTAGCTTCAGTTCTAGCTCTATCTCTATCTCCAGTTCTAACTCTAGTTCTAACTCCATCTCTAGCTCCAGCTCTAGTTCCAGTTCTAGCTCCAGCTCTATCTCCAGTTCTAGCCCCAGCTCTATCTCCAGTTCTAACTCCATCTCTATCTCCAGTTCTAACTCCAGTTCTAGCTCCATCTCTAGTTCCAGTTCTAGTTCCATCTCTATCTCCAGTTCTAGCCCCAGCTCTAGCTCCAGTTCTAGCTCCAGTTCTAGCTTCAGTTCTAGCTCCATCTCTATCTCCAGTTCTAACTCTAGTTCTAACTCCATCTCTAGCTCCAGTTCTAGCCCCAGTTCTAGCCCCAGTTCTAGCCCCAGCTCTAGCTCCATCTCTATCTCCAGTTCTAACTCCAGTTCTAGCTCCATCTCTAGTTCCAGTTCTAGCTCCATCTCTATCTCCAGTTCTAGCCCCAGCTCTAGCTCCAGTTCTAGCTTCAGTTCTAGCTCCATCTCTAGCTCCAGTTCTAGCTCCAGTTCTAGCTCTATCTCTAGCTCCAGCTCTAGTTTCAGTTCTAGCTCCAGTTCTAACTCCAGTTCTAGCTCCATCTCTAGCTCCATCTCTAGCTCCAGTTCTAGCTCCATCTCTAGCTCCAGTTCTAGTTCCAGCTCCAGCAGTATCTCCAACAGGCTTCCAGCTCTAGCTGGCAGCTCGACTCCAGACACTTTCTCATCGGCGGGATGTGGCTTCCCTCTGTCGCTTCTACAAATATTTTCATGGCTTTTACTTCGAAGAACTTAGATCACTGGTGCCCCCTCCACAAGAATTTACTTGGGTAACCAGACTGACATCAGGGTCCCACCCTTTTACAATTACATCAACCAAATGCAGGTGACAATTCTACTCCATCAGCTTCTTTTCACGCGCTTCCCACCTGTGGAACGCCCTTTCATGTACTTGCTTTCCTGACGGCTGTAGCCTCCAGGAATTTAAATGCAAAGTCAATTCCCATCGCTTATCCACTTAACTCCAGCCCTTTCCACATCACTCCATGTATCTTGTTTTTTTCCTTTCTCTCTACCTTCACTCTTGTGTTCATATCCTTCTCTTGCCCTTTCTCTTTCTTCCCCTGTAGCTTATTCGTCTTTGTCTTCACTCTGTTTCTGTCTAAAACTTTAACTATCTTATGTAGCCCCCTGTAAATCAGTGGCGGTACCGCCTTGCTTGGGGTGAAATGATTAAAAAAAATATTACAACCATGCTATTTTTTTTGCACAGTTCTTGTATAAATGGGGATTGTTGGAGTGAAAAATTTATTTGATATGTGACAGAAATATTGTCCTGGTAAGGATAGAGGTGAACCAAAAAAAAGTTCAGCTGGTGTGCAGCCTAAATCTTCCTTGGCTGTATTCCTGATAAAGAGTAGTATTATTGGTAATTCCTCAATCAAGTTAGCAGTGTCACATCTTGTAGCCTGTGGGATCTGTGAAATATTTTGACCAGACTGTTTGCACAGGGATAATAAACTGTAGTTTAGATGTGCTTAGAGTTAAGTAAATTGTTGAATTCCCAAAATAGGGGGTGATTGAAATTGTGCTCCATGCTTGGCTGTAATTATTTGTGGTTTTCCAAAAGTTACAATATCGTCTTTTTGAATAATTTTGGCGACTTTGTTGGTGGTAGTGTCTTTGATTGGTAAGGAAATTGGTCATCAAGAAAATCAATCAATGATGATTAGCAGGTACTGGTAAAACTGAAACATTGGTAGAGGTCCAACAATATCAATGTGCATGTATGTGAAGAGAGCATCGGTGTTGGTAAAGTGCCAAAAGGGGATTTTGTGTGGCAATGTATTTTACACCTTTAGCATTCCAGGTATGTAGTAACCCAGTCATGGATGTTGATGATTATATTAGGCCAAAAAAAAGCACTCCCTGATAAGCTTAAGTGTGTCTTGTTTGCTGGGTTGAGACAAACCATGTAAATGTCCGAAACCATATTCCTGAGTGTGGGAGGAATATAACATCTGAGATGTTTAGTGTGACCTTTCAGTCAAGAATCTTGTTGCTGAAAGGGACTGAAAATTGCTAGAGTTGCAGTGAAGTGCTTGTGCGTACTTTTCATCATGTTGAATCTGACTTATATTTGTTGATAATTAAATCATGACTAAGTATGCTGTCAGTAAATGTATTAATTTCAGTTCTTGGGAGCTACAGCTACTCTGCTATCTTTGCTTTTTATGCATGGCATATGTCTGGAGAATTATAAGATGTAGTCTAAAAGGACTAATTTATCAAAATGTATATTTGTTTGAGTTAGGCCATCATTAGCAGAGATCTGACACACCAGCCATTTATAAGAAATTCAATCATCCAGGATTCTTATATTAAAAATCCAGATGTCCAAATTCCAAACAATAATAAAATAAAAATAAAGAAAATACTGGTATGTCTGTTAAATAAATCATTTCTATTTACAAACATATGTACATGAATTCAAAAGACTCAAAAAGGAGTTAAAAATAGTTTTTAATTTGGACAGTTGGTTCACAGAAAAAATTATGGTTTAGAAAAGACTTTGATCACTAACAAAAATTCACTGACCACCACTGCTGTTGTTGTTCATTTGAAGTCATCAACACATTTTTCTTTCAGCATGCACTGGGAGGATGAAAAAATTACGTAGCTGCATCTTCTATTGAAGTTGAATGGCTTAGAGAGTATATCATCTCTGCTACTAAAAGTCAAAATTTTTCCCAAAAGTAGGCTCAAGAAAAATAGGGTTTTCATTTTCTCTGATTGTTCAAATATTTCACATAGTAATTTTAATTTCTAACTATAACAGACACTTTGATTTAAACAGCTTGTGTTGTATTATGGAATTTTTTATTTTGGTGGAGGCATCTTTGTAAATATTGTCTGTTATTGGGTAGAAAACAAAGATTGGGTGCATATGTATGTGTGTATGTAACTGTGTTGGAAAAAAGTTCTATTCCCTATAAATTATTTATTGCATGTGCTGTTATAAAAATTGGATGGCAGATAATTGTGCTAAAGCAAAATAACAGTAATTGTACGCAAAACATTAGAATGTATTTGTGATAAATTAAAAATTCAATGCTGATGATGTTTTTTAAGAAAAGAATTCCATTGATTGGAGTACTTAAAACTACACAAAGAAATAAGGAACAAATGCAGACAGGCTAAAGAATGGCTCAATGAAATATGTACAGACCTTTTTCTTTTCAACAATTTATTGTCGTTTTTATATAAGTTTTGTGTCTAGTAATACTTTTTTCTTTTCGAGTATCAAGATTCACTGGGATTTGTTTTTAAGGGCAGGGTCCCCAAGTCCTACCCTATTATTTAACCAATAGAAAGAATGAGTATCACAAGTAAAGAAAATATTCATAGAAAATAAGAGAAATAACAGAGCAAAAGACATGTTCATCAACCAGTCACATAAAATCCAAGGACAGAACACTGATATTAGTGAAAGAAAAAATATTTTGGAGAATATATTTGTGAACTCTTCCAGGACAAAAGAGAACAACTAGCAACACACAGAAATATCAATGGACCAAAAATATTAAAAACTGAAGCCACACTAGCCAAATTAAACAGAAACAAAGTGGCAGAGCCAGACAGAATTGTAGAGATACCGGTAACCCTAGATAATTTTCGCATAGACAAGATTACAGAAATAATAAAAGTAATTTAAAACAGTAGAAACCAGAACACCTCAAAAAGTCTATTTTCATAGAAATGCCTAAGAAACCAGAACACCTCAAAAAGTCTATTTTCATAGAAATGCCTAAGAAACCAGAACACCTCAAAAAGTCTATTTTCATAGAAATGCCTAAGAAACCAGAACACCTCAAAAAGTCTATTTTCATAGAAATGCCTAAGAAACCAGAACACCTCAAAAAGTCTATTTTCATAGAAATGCCTAAGAAACCAGGTACAAATCAATGCAAAATCCACTGTACAATCAGCCATATAACAAAACTCATCATCCAAATTCTGATGACTAGAACACACAGCAGAATCAGGGCTGAGAGAGGATAAGAACCATGAGGGTTTATCAAAGATATCAGAATATGGAATGCAATATTTATGCACAGAATGTTTTCAGAAAATTCAAAAGGATACAAATGCAGAAGTATGTGTTCCTGTGTTTTAAAGATTATACAAATGTATTCGACAAAGTCAATCACAAAGGTTTGTTAGAGCAGCTCAGTAACTTTAACTTATTTGGGAAAGACATTAGAATAATCAAGAATCTGTACTGGCAGCAAACTGCCTGCATATAGAAAATAAAATGAATTCAGCAGATAGACAAAAATAGAAAGAAGCATAAGACAAGGATGTGTCGTCTCACTGGACTTATTCAACCTTTACAACAAGGCAATTCTGAGAGAACTAGAAGTCCTGCCAGGATTCATAATTAGCAACCACAATCTTAACAACATAAGATATGCAGATGACACAGTGCTGATAGCAGATGTGGAAAAGGAACTACAAGATCTATAGAAAGTAGCAAAGGAGAATGAGAAGAAGGGACTAAGCACAAGCTATAAGAAAACAGAATGCAAGGTTATCAGCAAAAAGATGAATCCCAAATGCAAATTATAAGTTGGTAAAATTAAAATCAAGCAGGTACAGAGATCTAAATATCTGGGAAGTGTTCTAAGGAGAACAGAATGTGCAACACTGAGATCAAAAGACATATTGGAATGGCCAAAAATGCATCCCAAAACCTTGGCAGAGTATTGCGAGACAGAAAAGTTTAATTAGAAACAAAGCAAAGAATACTGAACTGTTATGCAATATCTGTCTTCATTTATGGTAGTAAATGTTCAACAATCAACTCAGAAATGAGGAAGAGACTCAAAGCAACAGAAATGTGGTTCTACAGAAAGATGCTGAGGATGGACTGAACATGTGAGCAATGATGATTGGTTTGATTTGGTTGTTTTGTTTTTATGGCATATCAACTTTGGCAGGTCATTTATTGTCAACTAAATTTTTTATTTATTTATTGCTGGTCATACCTTTTTCTTTTCAACAATTTATTGTTGTTTTTATATAAGTTTTGTGTCTAGTAATACTTTTTTCTTTTTGAGTATCAAGATTCATTGGGATTTGTTTTTAAGGGCAGGGTCCCCAAGTCCTACCCTATTATTTAACCCATAACTGGAGGGAAGGGATAGATTAATACCTTTTCCAAGGGTACCAATGCTTAAGTGAGAATGCAAGGTATTCAACTGGAATTCAAACTCGGCTCACCGATTTCTCTTTCCGAGCTGATATCCATCACACCACAACACACATCCGTCACTAAACGCTTACAGCACCTGGTATTCCCAAGCGGTCACCCATCTAAGTACTGACCAGGCTCAACGTTGCTTAACTTCGGTGATTGAGTAAGAACCGGCGTATTCAACGTGATATGGCCGTAAACCGAGCAATGATGAGATTTTGGAAAGAATGGAAACAAAAAGAAAAGTCATACTTAACATCAGAAAGAAGCAGTTGAAATTTCTGGGGCATGTAATGAGGAAGAAGGGCTTGGAAAATCTGATACTCACAGTACAGATTGAGGAACAGAGGAAAGCAGCACATAAGATACTCAATGAGCTTGAGTAAATAGATGGTAGAACAGGGTTTGGGAGAAATAACAAAAAGATAAAAATTATTAAAAGTTACAAGGGACAGGAGGATGTGGAGGGCCGTGATCGCCTCCATGTCCTAAAAGAAACACAGAACATAAAAGAAGAAGATTGTTTTAAGGAAATAATTGTGATGTATTATGATGTGTTAGAGGATGAGAGCAAAATTGACTTCTTGTCTCTTCCTTGTGAAATTGCAACAGATTAGAAAATAATGAATCTTACACAGTTTGTAGATTTTACAGCAAGAGATATTTTCTGAACAATTTTAAGATGGGTCCTGAAACAAAATATGTGTTAAATTACAATTTAGGAAAAAATTCAGAACAGTTTAGCAAAACTCTAATTAACCAGAAGTGTTTTACCTAATACCCATGCATTCTGTGTAAAAGGTATTATTTGGTTAAATAATCTCTAATTATTATAGACCACAATTAGCCAGTAATATAAACCTTAATAGCCAATCACTGGAGTTCCTTCTTGATAAAAAAGATTGTCTTCGAGTAGATGCCACTAAGAGAAGGGGCATTTTTATGTTGATAGACACAACCTCTGGTAACTTAAGGTGCTGGACTGGCGTGTAAAGGCAGCTTTTGTAACATTCACTAGCTTTCCATTTCAGCATCAGAGAGAAGGCATGTAACACATTTCTGTATTTTGTTAGTATGTTCTTTTGCCAGAAAATAAACAATTTATATTCTTTCATTTACTCCTTAGCTAGCTTTTATTTTTTTATTATAAATGCTTACTGCAATCAGGCACTACCAAGATCACCCAATGAATATTTGGTAACACAAAAGTACCAAACAGACACCATTTTTGCTTACTTTCCATTATGTCATAATGAAATGTAGTTGCAATTCTTCCCACATATTATAAATCTTCAAATTCTTTTGTATACTGTTTTCTGGCTTAAATTGTTTACCTTTTAAAAGCCTTGAATATTAATAGCTCTTCAATTTTTTTACTGGACATTTTCTTCTAATATATTACAACCATATTTCATTATGTGTAATGAGTTGACTTGGACTTGATTAGGTATACAAGTTTACACATTATATGCAATTTTTTTGTTTTCAGATTTGTTTGTGCTCAGATACATTTATGTATAAAGGGGTTGGTTACTATAAGCTAAACACATCCTTGTTGAACAAGTACAATTTATGGAATCAATAGATGATATAGAAGAAATGAGCCATGTTTGGAAATAGTTTGTAGAGGTGGTTAAATTGGGCTATTTTCAGCTGATTTTAGTGAATGAATGAACCTATATAATTCAGTGACAGAAGAGATTGTCAGGCAGAGAGATGCAAATGACATACTGTAGTAGGTCAACACAACTCTGATTTGTTATGAAGAAAGAACAGAGTCTGATAGGCTGGGCAAGGTTAAATGTCTCTGACATGATTAACATAGCTGCTAAAACATATGAAAGAACTCGGAAAGGTTGCTGATCAACATTTCACCAGTGTTACATTACAAGGTCAGCGTAGCATGAGCAGTTTCCGGCCAATAACTCTGCTAAATAGAATTAAATAAAATTTAAGAAATATTTTGAAAATGGGCCACTGAACTGAATGATCTGATTGCATTTAAGCAAACCTGTTCCATGATGACTTATTTAAATTGAGTTTTCATAAAGAAATGGTGGCACTGTAGTCATTAAGAAGAATATTTTAGGACTGGGTCAGTGAATGTAACTAGATAAGTTAATATAGATAATATATAATCCTGTACCTCTTCCTTTTTCACAAAATTTATTGGCCATGTTTTATATTTTTTTTATGAAAATAATTATTGATACTGCTTGTCATAATCAAACTACTGATAGTAGGAACCCACCTATTATAGGATGAATTATTTGAAAGATGTACTTAGTAAACAATGAAATCAGGCATGGCTAATTATGTATTCAGAAAGAGGGTAGTCATAAACCCTGTAAAATTAAGTAAAAATATTAGAGAAAAACACTGGAGAGTCAGATGTCTGAAAGAATCAGTGTATATGTTAGGCTATAAAGGCCTTCATAAGCCTAACATAGAAATAAATATAACTAGCAGTATAGCCCAGTGTTGCTCGGGTGTAATGAAAGCTTTAAAACTAATCCATGGTCCTGGAGCTCAGACTCAGCCTAAAGAATATTTGTGCAAAGTTTGGTGAGAATCGGATAAAAATTGAGGATTTGTATAAAGGACATACAGACAGATAAACAGACACACACAAACATCTTGCCTTTTATATATATATATATATATATATATATTATCGACTTTCTGCACTATTGTAAGAACTGCAACCTTGAAACTTCTGAATATTGTTTCTTATGTCTTTGTCTATGAGTGTATCAAATTTGATTAAAATCGGACCACTCCTTCTATAACCCGATTTTTTTGATTTTCGATATTTATCAGGGATATCTCAACACAAAACCTAGCTAAGAACATTCGCAGACGTTTATAGTACAACTGTGTAAATTTTCAAGAAAATTGGTTTAGCCATTTCGGAGTCTATAGGTAATGGACATATACACACGCATAGACAAAGTTCCATTTATAACTAAGTTTAGATTAGATTAGATTAGATTTAGATATAGTAATACTAATACCAGCCAATTTATAAGTAAATATTTAGCATTCATTGATTGGGAAGTCTGGGTTAATTTCAGTTGAAATTTGTAAAATATTTCTTTTAAAACAATTTTTCAGCAAAATAGGTTTCTCAAGTTCACTGTTATTACACTTTCCAGTATTGATAGAGGCTTCTTTCCTAAATTTTTGTTTGAAGAAGTGTGGAATGTGAAAATCTTGATTATGTCATTATTTTCTTTACAAATATGTTATCTTCACTTCAGTTGTAGCTGTTGATAAAATCTTGAAGTGATTATGTTTCTGTCATTTGGTATAGTTCTTTCTTTGTGGTTCTCTAGTGCCAGTCTGCAAGGCTTAAAGAAGGATGGCTTCTCTTCAAAACATACAAGGTTCATTTGCTTTGGTTTTGTGGCAATTTGCAGCACTGAGCAAAATTGACCCTAGTACTGCTTATTCTATATTAAATTTCTTTATCTTCTATACTAAATTTCTTATAACTGATCCATTGAGGTATTTGAAATATTTAATATTTATTAATTCCACATTCTGATTTTTTGTGATGGATTCAGGATACATATCATCACTGCTTTCATTTCAATTCCAGATCATAGTTTCCATTTTGGAAATGTTTGTCTTGAACCCTATTTCTAGGGAATATTAATTTTTTTGTTCCAGATCATTCTTATCCCAACCATGAGTACCTGTTATTTGCTTAATCTCCCTCCTCATCATTACATTGGCCTTAAAAGAGAAAGCAAGAACATTTTCTCTATTAGTAGATTTCTTTGAGATGTGGTATGGGATGCTTAAATGTGCAATGCCCATCTCTTCACATCTGTGCTAGGAATAGTCAAAGAAAAAATTAAATATGATGAGGTTCTCATTTCCACCATCATACTCTTGATGAGATTTGAAATATTTCTGTATTGAAGTTCATGCCAGACATTTAAGATTTTGCACATTAATATAGTTCCACTATCAGATTTAGACATTCATTTGAGTAAGAGCTTGGAAGGTGGTTTCTAATGGATGAGAAAAGGTCTCTAACAATGTGGTTGTATGCTGCTGTGAGATCAACACAACAAGTATACAATTTGTTATTGGAATGGTATACAATTTCCTGGAGTTGATTGATGACATAAATGCTATCGTTATACTTCTTACCAGAATGAAAACCAAATTATGTTTTAAGGAAGAATCATCATGCAAGCCCTTATGCTTAGTGATTAACACATTTAACAATTCACCATTGATTTTTGGTTTGTGACTATTTAGTCAATCAAGTAAATGCCTATATGTGACATATAATTAATGTTAGTGAGTTGGATGCAATTTTTGATCTTTTCATTAATCAATCTCCTCATATATTCATAGCATAAAAAGAAGTGTTAATCCTTTGAGGTCTGCTGTCCAACTGGTTCTTAAGTAATTTTTTATACTGGGTCATGTGGCTCCACATGTGTGCAATGTGCTATTTTTAGCCATCAGCCAATCCTGTTTCTAAGGGTCATTGCCTGACTTGTCTTAATTTGACTGCTGATTTCTTAAGGTCGACAGAGAGTGAAGACAAATGTCACAGTAAGAGAGGGAGAGAAAGAGTGATAGTTTATTGACAGTATATCTGTTTAGTACAGTGAGAGTTAAGAGTGAAAACATTATAACATAACAGTCACTCAGAAGAGAGAGGACAGTTTGAAGCATTCATTCCGTATAATTTCTCTTGAGAAAAAGTTCATATCCAAACATTAATTCAGATTTTTTGAATAGGCAGAATGAAAGATAAACTTTTATTTCAGGATAAGTGGAAATAATTTTCTTTCCTTTTTTTGAGTGGTCTGGTTGGTGGAGAGATCACAGCATAAGACAAAGCTAATGACTAAAAATCCATTTTAGCAACACCATTTGGAAAGTTTGGAGAATTACAGGAAGAGGGTTAGCTGCTGAGAAGGTGGGAGAAGGAAGAGAGATTAGCACCACCCATATGGAGTGTTAGTATAGGATGAAATGTGAAGGGAGTAAAAAAGGTAGCTTGACTCCTCTGACCACTCCCAAAAAGGGGCTGGACAAACCCAAATTTAGAAAACTGCTTGAGTAAAAAAAATTTGAGGATATGGAATTTTAGAAAATGGGTAGAATTTAAGCAAAACAAAATCTTGGCCAATGCCTACCCTTGCCAGACACAGGACTTCACATAAGCTGGAAATTTCAGCCAACCTGATCTTCACTAGATTCTTCATAACTTCAGCCTTACATCACATCTAAGCCATACTTAGAAAATCACCATCCTGAGATGTGTGATTACATAACTTATAACTATAAGAGAATTTATCTTTTCGCATAGTTAACTTTGTTAACTTCCATAGTTTTTGTACATCTCAGACTCACCATATATACAATTGACTTATAGCATTTTTTTGCCACAATATTCTCCACCTTTTCAGCTGAACATTAATTCTGTTTTTTATCATTCTCTTTTGTTCTTTTAATCTTTCTTTTTTTTTCCATTTATTTATTTGTTCATTCAAGTGCCAATCATAACCCACAAACTGGCCAACTAAAAGACATTTGCTTCAGATATCTCTTGCCTCATTTTTTATTTTAGTGAGTTTGTTATTGACTTTGTGGTATTGACTAAACTCTTTTGTGGTACCCTGAAGAAAATCCTTAAACCAAAAAAATAAAAAAATGCACTGGACAAGAAAAGTGAAAGAGCACTTACTTTTATCTGTTATTATCATTATTTTTTCTGTTTTTTTTTTTTACTTTTTTTTAAAACACAATGTCAGAGGAAGTTCTGTAATGTCTGAAAAGTTTGTTGTTTCTTTTCTTTTCGTTGTGGTGTCCTTCCTCTAAAGAGTCTATGTTGGACTCTTCTGCCTACTATAAGATTAGTAGGAGAGGAGGCCTTGGGGGAACAGCTGAATTGATTGAATGCTGGACAACCAACACATGCACTAGTTGTGTAATACTCTTCTGTTGTATTTTCTGTTAAATATACAATATTACTATAACACATGTCTTGTCACTTCTTAAACCTTTCACTTGGTCACAACATCTTGGCAACAAAGGATTCGAAGAAACAAACTTCACGTGAAGTCATAAAACAATTTTTTTTTTTGGCCAGTGTCTGGAACAGTGGTAAAAGAAAGAATTCTAAGCAGACGATACAACAAAAGAGTATCCAGTGTAATTACAACACTGACAGCGAAAAAAAAAAAAACTCTTCAGAACAATACAATTTCTACAAGTTCAATTCAGTGGTTAGAAAGAAGGTTGGTGAACCTTGTTATTTTTTTTTCCATTTCAACAAGTCACTAAAAGAACTGTACAAGTCAAACAGACTTATTGTTTTCACTGATAAGGTAAAGTAAAAATTTACCCCCACTTTTGTTTTTAAATTTTTCAGTAAAAGAATCGTACAAGTCAAACAGACTTATTGTTGGGTAAGCAGGTAAGGAAAAAAAATTCCACCTCTCGTTTTTTATTTTACGTACCACCACAATAAAATGAACGAATTTAAAAGTGCAATGCTAGACTTGATGAAACACCAACAGGAACAACAACTATTGTTTGAACAGAAATATTTGGAAAAACAACAGAAATTCAAACAAAAACAAGTAGAATATCAGAAGAAATTTGAAGAAATGCACCTTGGAATTTAGGTTAGACAACAGAAACTTGAAGAATATCTCCTACAAAAACAGAATGAGCAAAGGCACTTGTATAATATATCCATCAAAAGCCAAAATGAGGACAGCGGAAACACATTCTCTCAAAATACTATATGGAGTGCTATTGAAAACTTCACGTTTGCACCTGAAGAAGAAATTACATTCGCTTCATACTTTAAACGTTATGAGGACTTATATAATATGGATTATGCAAATTGGGCTGATCATAAAAAATGTTCGTCTACTCCTTAGGCAATTAGGCACAGCAGAATATACTAAGTTTGTAAACTATATTTTGCCCAAGAAAACTAGCGACTTGAAATTTAAAGAGGCGGTTCAATGATTAACAGAACTCTTCAGTCCCAAAACATCACTCTTTCACAAGCGTTGGAAATGCATGAATCTCATCCGCACATAAGATGAAGATTGAAGACTATACTACTTTCGCGAGTGAAATCAATAAACACTGTGATAATTTCAAATTGACAGAGTTAATAATTTTAAATGCTTGATATTCGTTCAAGGTTTGATTTCACCAAAAGATGCTGAATTATATCATAGAGTACTAAACAAGTTTGAAAATGAGCCTGACATTACTTTACAGCAAATTGCCAAAAATTGTCAATGTTTCGAGAGCATCAGAGAAGATTTGAAAAACATGGAACAGAGTGGCGACAAATAAAAATTAAAAGGGGTCAACCAAAAAATAATAAAGTTACTTTGCCATCAAGACCATGTTTCGGGTGTGGTCATTTACATTGGTATAGAGATTGTCCTTTTAAATATAAAAAATGTTTTAATTGTGATAAACTAGGAAACAAAAGTTCCCAGTGCAGGATTAAGAACAAAACAAACAAAAACGTTTTGTAAAAATTACCAAATCTGATGAACTAGAAAGCCGTAACATCAGGAAATACATTGAAGTACAAATATTGAACAAAAATATAAGGCTACAGCTTGGTTCGGGTTCAGACTTATCCATAATTATCAAACATGGAAAAAACTGAGTAAGCCGACTTTGTTAAGAACAAACCGAATAGCTAAAAGTGTAACTGGTGACCCTAATAAGTTTATGGGTGAACTTATAATAAGCATGTCATTCAAATGTAAAACTTTAAAAATAAAAGGCGTATATTAATACAGGTAATTTGTTCTGAACTAACTGGTTAGAACAGTTTCAACTTTGGGATATGTCTCTTAACTCATTATGTCAAAAAGTCGAAAACTTGACTGACAAAGCAGAAAAGTTGAATGGTGAACTTAAAAAAAATTTCCTGGCATTTTCAGTGGAGGACTAGAAAAATGCACAAAAATATCTGCTAAGTTTGAGTTAAAGCCAGACGTAAACCTAATTTTTAAGAAAAAACATAATGTTCCATTTGCCTCGTTAAATCAAATTGACTAGGAGTTGAATCGACTTGAGAAAATAGGAGTTCTGGAAAAGGTTGAATATAGTGAATGGGCATCTCCCACAGTTTATATTTAAAACAAGAGCAAAGAAATTTGTGTATGTGCTGACTTCTCTATGGGGCTGAACAGTGCCCTAAAGGATCACTATTATCCTTTGATAAAATTCAGTCCCTGGCCTATAACCGACCATCCGTTTTTTGTGTGTATTTGGGAATAATAAAGCTCACTAGGAGATAGGAACAATAGACAGACAAATTGGCAACATGATTTACATGGTTCAGGAACCGAAGTTTATACACAAACTTCATGTAAACCAAATTAGAAAATGGTATGAAAGCGTAGTCAATAGAAATCCCATAGAAGATGACACTATGGACGTCATCTTAGACAAATTTGCGGTTCCAATACCGCAATCAGTGCCAGAGCTCAGAAGTTCCAAAAGACAAAGGAAATTAACAGAACCTTTATAAATTAAGGCAAAAAGGAAAAGATATTGAACATCTTTCATATCATACTAGGTTTACAGAAAAAGGAAAAAAATGAGTCTCCTCACTTATGAACATTGAATTACCAGAAAAGTGCAATACGCATTGGATTATTGGAAATTATTGACGTTTACCATGAAAGTTATCCAGTTTTCATTATTTCAGAATAATGAATAGAGACCTTAATAAAAAGGACTGTTGTTAACACGTAAAATGTTTGTCGTAAAACTAAAGAAAAATTTGTGAATGCAATTCCTGTATATAGTCTTTTCAAAATGGTTGTTTCTGACTTTTTTTAGTTGAATAAAAAGTATTGTGTGGTAATTATAAAAAACAAAAAAGACTCCATACGAAGTCAATCTGAAAAGGGGGTGTTCTGGTGTCTTCCTTCTAAAGAGTCTATGTTGGACTCTTCCGCCTACTATAAAATTAGTAGGAGAGAAGGTCTTGGGGGAACAGTTGAATTGATTGAACACTGGACAACCAACATACGCACTAGTCATGTAATATACTTGCTGTATTTACTGTTAAATATACAATATTTCTATAACATGTTTTGTTATTTCTTAAACCATTCATTTGGTCACAACACTTTTCAAAGAACACACATATCAAGAATATATAGTTCAAAAATTCGTTTTTTCTTTTTTCTTTTCTTTTCAAAGAACGTACGCATCAAGAAAGTTCTATACTGTTCAAAAAATTTTTTTCTTCCTCTTCCTTTTTTTTCATCATATAACAACTGTAGGCACCTGAACGCATGATCATACTATCGTAGGCGGTAACCAAGTCCCCAATTTACAAACTGACATTAGGTAAATGACCTTCACATAAACCATGTGTCTCACTGCTTGAGTTCATTGTCACATATGTAATTTCCTTAATTTCAAGCATACTATGTTTGGAGGGTTAGTTGTATCACTTATAATTCTAAGCTTCCAGCTAACTCAGTCTAAAAATGTGTCTGTCTCCCTCTAAATACTATGTAATTTTATGTTTTCCACATGAACTGTTACTGCATATTCAAATGCAGTTTTTTTCTCTAACATCTTATTTTACAACAAATTTGCCAATGCATGTCTAACTTTCCTTTCCTGAAGTGGTTCTTACAATAATCCTAATCAACCTCAAGTTCTCCATCCTTTATTTTTCTAAAGAATTTATCTATCTCAATTTTCCTTGCTTTTTTATGTTTTTCCTAACTAAGTGGTGATAGTAGAAGGTCGTTCCAATGAAGACCTGCCTAAAATTGATTGGAGTTGAAAGTGAACTTAACAATTGGAAGATTTCCAAAATATCTCCTTGTTTTACATCTCTTCCTTCAGCTCTATTTCTTCTGACAATTCTATTTCTTCACCTGTCAAATTCTTCTCCCTCATTAACTGTATTTCTTTTGGCAACTTCTACTCCCCCATCAACTCTATTTCCCTCATATGATCTCTCTACCCTCCTTAACGTGTTCAAAAAAAAAAAAACACATCACACCATCTCCACGGTCAGATGCTGCACAACATTGTAAAAAGTGTACTGTTCCATTTTAAGTTTTTGTCTGAATTAGCAACTTTTTTCTTCTTTCTCAGATGACACAGGGTTGATCAATCTGTTTTTTTTTTTAAATAACAAGTCACAGCACACCAAAACAACAAAAGTTATATACTGTGCCTGGGAATCAAGAAAGACAATCAGCTTGACATCAACAATGACATGGCTATAGAAAAATATACAATTATATTTTTATTGTTCTTTCTTCGATAACATGGTGTGGAGTAGAGGAGTGGTCGAAGAGATATCACACATGGATATGAGCGCAGTTAACTGGCTAGATGGTCTTCTGGCCATTCTCTCTGCTTTCTTGGCCGGCTCTCTCTCTCTCTCTGATCTCTCTTTTATAGAGCACTTTCCATGGTAGTAGTGATAGAGCAGTGAAAGATTCATCACTTCCCACCTGTAAGAGAGAGGTTGGAGGGTAGAAAATAATTCAACAAGGATTCTGAGATGATTGTGATCTCTATCAAGATTGGAGAGTGAGGACTGGGCAGCTCCTGTCCAAATATGGCAGCAGTACTCCATTTTCAGCCTGATATGACTCTTATAAAGGTAGAGGAGTGAGAAGTCACATACTTACTGAAGTGGTACAGGGAGCTGATCATTTTACAATGAGAAGTTAGTGTTAAATTAGAAGAGGGTTGAGTGCCAATTTCTGATTGTCAATAGTTTTAGAAGTGCACTTATATATCATTGTCTTTCATGGTTTATGTGTGTGGAAACAGGCTATTTTTTATGTTATTTGGGCTATACCATGTGATCCAGTGTTTCATTAGTGGATCAAACAATGTATTTAAAATGGAATATCTTTTTGAATAACAAAAAATTTAGCAGGAGTTCCTCGTTGCTTTTAGAGGCTTCTGTTTCAAAAAGTGATGTCTTCTTACCATCAAAAAAGCAATGTCATAATCAAATATTAGAAATAACATTAAAATCCCTAATAATGCAGCATTTTCTGCTTTGCCTTTTTTTTTTAGTGCACAAATTATGTTGTTAGTTATCAGTCATTTTGACTGGTGTAAGATATTGTCACTTACAATATCTAATGATTTGTGCATTACAATTTTAACTCCTTGTTTTTCTTTATTCATCTCGGCCAATACAAATTGTATCCCAATTGTATAATAGAGAGTCACTAACAATTCAACACACCTCCTGCATACAGATAACATCAAGGCTTGCCTTATAGCATTTTTATAAAATGCACCCTGAAACCATCTGATCGTGACTGGCTATAGATTTATCCTATTTTTTTTTCTTTTTTGAGAGCTGTTAAACAAAGAAAGAGAAATGACAGCAAGGCATCAATAAAAGCAGCAGTAAGAACAGAGAAACCTTGGTGAATGCAGTCAAATGTGACAAGTATTAGTAGCAACAACAGGCAGGATATGTTTAAGGCTGCAAGTTCTACACTCAGGATTGTCCTATGGGACAATAGCTTAGTTGATTAATGTGTGGGTTCACAAATTTGGTGACACAGTAATTGTGAGTTCAATTCCTGTTCTGAGTATGCAGAGTTAGTGGAAACAGGACAAGTAATAACTGAGCAGTAATAAAATACAAGATGTCCCTAGATGAGATATCATTAAACATAGCCAGTATAATGAGAAAAATCTTCCCCTGTAGATTAAATAAAATGATGAGTATGAAATTCTCTGGAGGATATTTGGACGCAACAACAGCAGAAATGTTTGTGATAATAGCAAAAAGGATGAGGAGAATAATTCAAGTACAAATAATGTTAATAACCGTTGAAAGAGATTTACATGATTTCCCGATTGAGCAAGCCACACAGCCCTATGGTCACTCCAGACCTAATAATGAATTTTGCTTTATCACTTGTATCCAAAGAAATCCAAAATAGTGCTGGCCATAAAAATTTTGACAAATGTCACAGAAATTAAAATGAATGAACACACTTCAAATCTTGGGCACTAATCTCTGTTTTTGGAGGGATATTTTTTTGGGGGGTAGCTGATTCAAACCAGATGTTTTGTCTGGCTCTTTTCCCAGAACAATGTTAGATATCATTTTGATGACCCCGTGTTTTTTTAAAATTTTATTGACAACATGTTTTTCTATTTTCCAGGACGAACATCTTTAAGGTACATTACTTTAAACAATTTTTCAATGCATTTTGTTTTTAATTTTCTTCTCAACTTTTCAATCCACTTTTTTGCGAATTTCAACAATTATCCTCTAGTTACTAGTCTCTTTCCTCTTACATTTTTTGTTTGATTAACTTCGTAAGGTCCCAGTGACACAGCAGAATCCCTATGCTCCTTGAAGCAAAATTAAACATGGAAGTATAAAATACAAATACAAGCCCAATACAGACACACTCAAGAAGGAACATTTGTAAGACAGCGTAATACAGAGATGAATGTTTATACATGTCTGTATCTCTGTTTAATAGACATAATCTAAAACAAGCATAAATGTTTGATTATCCTTCATAATGGAACATTTATCATATTTCATTATTTCTTGTTTTATTCAAGTGCGTATTTGTGTTTATTATTTTTATTACGCTACACTTCTTTCTTTTGTATTTTATAGTTGCTAAAAAAAAAACAAAATAAATAAAATAAGTGAGGGAAGATGTTAAGTGAAAACAAAATGGAAGTTAGTTGAATCTCCTTGGGGTAGTTGGGGGCCAGTTAATGGCAGAGTTAGAATAAAGGACCATCTCTCCTCATATATTGTTTCATCCCTGTTTACCTTAAGGAGACATTATGTTTATCAAATTGACCTTGTGTCAAACACAACCAAAATTCCCACAAATTAAGAATATCAGAAGGTTGAAAGAATAAAACTGTTTGGTATGTATAAACAAATTAAAATTTATTTATCAAACAGCATAATATTGTATGTATGAAATTATAAAACTTTGAAAACGTTCTAAGAGAAAGTGTAGTAAAGAGTTTACAGAATTAAGTGTTCATTTGTTTTAGTAAAATGTGATTTGAACAGAAAAAGATAAGTCCATGTTTTCACCATGTGTATCAACCAAGTAGTAGTAATGTCTTGTTCCTCTCTTTTTTTATGTGGACGGTGAGTAGGTGAAGAGGAAGAAGGAGAGATAAAGAAAACAGCACATGAGAAGGTGAGGCAGCACAAATGTGTGTTGCATTGGGGGGGGACATCTGTGTTCAGCAGTTTGAAAAATCTCTTGTTATGGCTTCCTTCTGTCTCTCTGTGGCTCATAAACCAAAAAATGTGAAATATGTAGCCAAGTGATCAGCTCCAAACATACACTCATTTTTGGACAGGAAGATATGACATATGTCATTGAAAGTTCGAATTGTTGTTTTCTGTAAATCACTCTCTTTTCATTAATTAATAAATATTTCACACTTGACTGCAAAATTTCCCTTGATCTTTTGCTCAGCAGGGAAGCAAACTTTTTTCCCTATTGATCAAAAAATAATTTTTCACACTAGCTCACGAATTTGCAAAAAGTGAAGAAAAGAGAGTTATTTTTATTTCGTACTCACCACATCACTTCCCTTCCCATTTGATGGAGTCTGCTTTAGTACTTGAATAAGTTGATAATTCAAATAGTAGTGGTATATATGTTGCCGCTATTTTAACTAGTAGTTTTTGTTTTGCTTTGTTCTTTCGTCATCATGGATTGAAACGTGTTTCCACAATTGTGAACCAAGCAAAGCACAAATTGATTCCATAAACATGAGCGATTTGAAGAATACAGTTTGTATCGATTTGTTGGCCTCTGTGGTTACTTGATTCATATCCATTTCTTCATTAAACATCTTGACTTGTGTGAAAGCTGTAAGAATAGATGTATTTAGCTTCCTTGCATGTCATAGATCACCAGCAGTGGTTATTGTGGAACTCTAAATGTTGTTGGGGGTGCTACTTAGGGTCAAACTCAAGGAGCATCTGGGAATTTGCTGCTGATTGTTTTCAGTAGATTAGAGAAAATTACAAATTCTTTTACTTGGCCCTAAATCACTGACTGCCTATATATATCTAGATATCAAGTTGGGGATATTATTTCTAATTAACGTCTTCCTTCAGATGTGAAAATATGACTATTAATTCTCTTTCCCTCTCTAACAACATGTCTGTTTCTATCTGTTTTATTTTGCTTGTTTTTTTTTCAAACTTGTCTCTGTATGTGTCCTTAAAAAGCTAAATGAAAAAGAAAATGCAGAGGGAAAAATGCTGAACATCAAATCTTATCAAAATCAGAAACTGACCAGTTTCATAAATTTTTGAAGCTTATAAAAGTGTGTGTGTGGGAGGGAGGGCAACTGAGGGGCCAGCCAAAATTCCTCCACCACAATCCCTACCTCCATAGAATTGCCACTGGTCACCAGTGAAGTAATGTAGGAGTAAAGGCAAGGTAACACACGTGTTATTCAGAACAAAACAAAATAAGGAATTTCTTTACAAATTTAAACATTTGAAATTGTCAGTATCTTGTTTCAGGAAAATTAACCAAACATTAAAAGGTTCATAGATTTGATGTTGAATAGAGTTCTTTGAAATTCCGCTGCTCTCGTTAGAGGCTGATAATGTATCAGTGCGTAATTTGACACTAGATTTATTCAGAAGCATGGGACTCAGAGATTCAATGAATAGTCAAGAAGAGAAAATGTGCATATTAAATGATTAGACACGAAGAAGTATTCCAAAAAGCTTAAAACAAATTCAGAAAGTTTGTTTTTCACAAAAAATATACAGTTGAATTCAATATAAACAAAGGTTTCCAAAATGCTTAAAACAAATTGAGAGAGTTTGTTTTTCACACAAAAGTTATATGGTTGAATTCAAAATAAAATATATATTTTAAGGTACTTAGCTTAACCATTAGAGTCCTTGAAATTCTGAGTTGTCATTAGAGGCTGTTAATGTATCAGTGTGTAATTTGACACCGGCATTATTCAGATGCATGGCTTTTGCTTTTCTTTCTCTCTCCAGTTTTTCTTTGACTCCAACTGGCTCTAACCAACCGGCACGTTAATAAGTAGGTTACCTCAGTCATGTGGTCAGCTCCAAATGTACACTCATTTTTGGGAAGGAAGGTATAGGACACAGATCACTGAAAGTTCAATTTGTCGTTTTCTGTAAATTGCTCTCTTTTCATTGGTTAATGAATATTTCCTATTTGCTTGTGAAATTTTCCTTGATTTTTTTCTCAGCACTGAGGCAATCTTTTTTTCTATTGGTCAAAAATAGATTTCCACACTGGCTCTCAAATTTGCAAACAGTGAAGAAAAGAGAGTTGTTTTTATTTCATACTCACCACAACCTGACACCCCTGACTCAACAGCCTTTTTTAGTCATTTAGAATCTTCCACCAAAACGGTGTTGTGATGAGCTCCTTAGTATATTACTGGAGACATACTTGTCTTATCGAGACGCAGTTCTATATCTTCTGCTTAAGATAAATAAGTAGGTATTAAACTTTATATCAGTGTTTTTCCTTACCTCTACACTATGTTGGGCTCATTCTCTCTGATTTTTATAAAATCTATGATAACTTTGACTGTGTTCTTGACCTCTGTTATTGACATTTGTTTTCGTTTTTTCTTATGAAAACAAAACTTATCAAAGTGACCCTAATTCCCGGCAATCGTCCCATCCTCTAATGTTTACTTTGAATACATTCATAACTAAAGTCTTCTGGTATTCCACATTTGTAGTAAGTCGATAGCATTGGTGAGAAATTCACATGCTGGTATCGTCAAGGGCAGTGGATTTAGATGTTGGTTAGTTTCAGTGACTTGACCCAAAGAGTTGTGAGTTCAATACCAGGCTACAGCAGTACTAAACAAATAACTTAGAGAGTTAAGTGAAAGGGAGATAACTATGTGGCTACCAGAAGTGGTATCGCACATGGAATGAGAATGATATACCTCAGTAAATATGGCAGTAAAGATAAGGACAATAGTCTGAACAATGTAAATACTCATAAAAATACTTACACATAATTTTTTTTACATTTTTTATAACTAAAGTATATTTTTCTCTGTGTTTTTTTAAAAGAACTTTTAAATGTAAATATATTTTTCTTTATTTCAAAGAGAATTTCTTTATTTGCTCTTGCAGCAAGGCCTCTGATTTCGAGGTTGTGAGGAGCATGGAACCACCTATGGGCAAATAGTTAACCCTCCAAACAGGGGTCAAAACACTATGAAAGTATAAAAATGGACTTTTATGAAATATATACATAAAAATCTTTGAAGGAAAAATATTAACAAAACTTTTTTGAATGAAAAAATATTACGAAGAAAATATGAAGGAAAAATCTTGCCAACAAAAATGTGTTTTTGAAGGAACTAATACTTCGGCATTAAATGACTCCATGGGGTTGATAAGCAGTAAAACAAACCAAACAAACAAACAAAACTTTATTTGCATTTTTGGTAGTTCTTTTTATCTAACATGGTTTCTCCTCATTTTAACTTTATTTATCCATTCACGAAAGTTCTTTCTAAATTTGAAAATAATTCTTAATTGGAGAGTCGAGATCCAATTCCTGTTGTGTTTGTTATATTTACTTACACACTAATATCATTAGAAAAGATATGAATCTATCTCTTCCTCCAGCTATGGGTTAATTAGTAAAACTTGCATCATTAAATAATTCTTATTTTTACCATCTCAATTCTTTTAATCAGAAAAGAAAAATATTTTCTAGCTTTAAGTAACTTGTTATGGGCTAATAAGCCATAAAAAATTCATTAAAAATTAATCAATCAATCAATCAAAGGATGGGAGGTCAAGGAGAGTAATAACCAACCTCGTCTTGAAAGGACACATTCAGAAAGTTTCTGTTGATGCAAATGATTTCATTTTTTTCACATCATACTTTTGTTCAGCTAATCAAAGGAGAGGAGGTCAAGGAGAGTAATAACCAACCTCGTCTTGAAAGGACACATTCAAAAAGTTTCTGTTGATGCAAATGATTTTTTTTTACATCATACTTTCGTTCAGCTACTCATTGTAACAGACTAATATTCTATGTTTTTTTGTGTAAGTCAGCATAATTTTCGAATATATACTGTTATGTATCGTGTTAATGTTGTGCAATGTTAGACAACTGTGAGCAACAGCAAATGATAAGACAAAATGTCATGTATTCTTATCTGTAGCAGCCTATGCTGTGATTATTTGTGACGGCTAGTAGCTGGTCCTACAGAAAGATACTGTGAATATCATGGATCGAGCATGTGAGCAATGATGAGGTTTTGGAAAGAATGGAAACGAAAAGGGAATTAATACTGAGCACCAGGAAGAGACAGCTGAAGTTCCTGCGACATGCAATGAGGAAAGAGGGCTTGGAGAACCTGGTACTAACAGGCCAGATAGAGGGAAAAAGAGTCAGGGGAAAGCAGCGGATAACATATTTGAAGGACCTGATCAGGTGGATGACGGAACGAGGGTTACATAGTGCAACAGGAGAAAGCGTGCTAAGAGCCACCAGGAAGATATGGAAAGCCATGATCGTCTACGTCCTGAATGTACAGGGCACAAAGAAGAAGAAGAAGAAGTAGCTGCAGTCACTATGCATTATTGAAATGTGAATATGATCTCTATAAAGTTAGGAAGAATAAACTGTAGTTATTAATACATCGGTCTATGGCTATATCGTGTTGAATACACCAGTTTTTATTCGATCACTGAAGTTAAGCAACATTGAGCCTGGTCAGTACTTAGGTGGGTGATCATTTGGGAATACCAGGTGCTGTAAACGTATGGACCAAAAATGGTCCTCCAGGTTTGGGGGTTGGGCGCAGGGCTAACAACCCTACCCCGTAAAAAAAAGTTTGTTATGGAAACAGTAACAAAAAGTTGCTGCCCTACACACCATTGGGTGTAACGGATATGATGGTGATGATTAATACATCGATATCTCCCATTTCAAAATATGAAAATTATAATGGTTATTATTAACAAATAAAAATATTTATGTAGTTTATGCCATTAAGAAATGTATCAAAGGAATAAACTACACTTATGTACCTAGAATTAACATTATTCTAGTCATTATTAAATTTGTTTTATAACTGATAAGTTTGTTTTTAACATGACCACTTCTTGTTAAAATTCTGCCAGCTTCTGAGTGTGGCATGATTGAAATGGTCTGTTCAACAGGTGTTCCTAGTTGGTTATTCACAGGTGAATTCATTAGATGTGAGTGCTGAGCTTTGGTTGTCATTCTCTCTTGATGGCCGTATGCATCATCTATTTCTTTTATATGTTTGTCCTGATGCAGTTGTGAAAAGGTGTGGGCTTGTTTTGTCGCATTTATTAGTGACAATTGCCGGTGCCCAAATTTTGTCATTTAATTGTACTCACACAGGGTCACCTGGCTTTAACGATACAAGTTCTTCTCTTGCATGTCGGTTAAAATATTTCTGTTGCTGTTTCTGATGTTCAACATGTCTTTTCTGATCTACAAATGAATTTTCTGTGTGTGGATAGAGTAAACAATGCGATATGAGTAATAATGTTCTGAGATAATGATTCATGAGAAGTTGTGCAGATTTTTCAACTCGTTTTTATGTAGGGGCCTCGGCTATGTTTGTCAAATTGGTCTTGTGTCAAACACAGCTGAAGTCTCCACAATTTAAAATATCAGAAGATTAAAAGACTGAAGTGTTTGTTAAATAAATAAAATTTTATTAACAGAACAAAATAACATCAATTTGAAAGAAGTGAAATTCTTAACTAAGCAAAGGTTCAAAGAGAAAATGTAATCAATTTGTAAGAGAAATAGTAGTAAGGAGTTAAGTGTTGGGGGGGTCATTGATGTCACTCGTCTTGTTCAGGTCTGGGTTAGGGTTGTTTTATAGTGGGTTGAACATAAATTATTTAAGAAAGACATGAGGTTGAGATTTACTTTGTCTATTCAGCCATATTGTATACACACTAAAAGATAACTAATGCAAGGGAGTGAACTCTTATACATTGAAGAGCTCACCTTGTCACAAGGCTATTGTCAAGATTTATGTTGCAGATATTTTCGTTTTTATCTCACGAATGAAGTGACAATTTCAGAGTGTGGTTTGTGGGCTACCATCAACTAAACCACAATATTGGGAGGGCCTCTAGGACTGTGCTGGTGATATTCAAAAGCTGATAGTGATGTCCATATTGGTTCTGATCAGTCACAGGTTCTCAGTCTTTGAAAGATTTCAAATGTCTGTCATGAAAATGTTTAGTCGTATAACATTGGTTGATGGCATTCTCACACATGAGCTCTACCCCTTCTTTATGAAACTTAACAGGATTTGTTAGGTTCTCATTTAGGGGACAACCAAATAGGAGTTCTGATGGCAATGCATCTAAATCATATGGTGGGGTGTTTTGCTGGAGCAGAAGTGCTTCTGCCGCCTTGTCTATATGAAGCAAACTGCTGCAGCTGATGTTTGTTGTGAGGATGCGCTTCATATATTCAAGATGTGATTCATAAATTTAACAGCAACTTCAGCTCTGCTGTTACTCTATGGGTAATAGGCTGACGATAGTTGGTGATAGATACCCCACGCTTTTAGAAATGTCTTCAGTTCGTGAGAGTTTTATAGGAGAACCTCAATCACAATAAACCTTCTCCAACACACTGTAACTAATGAAGTATCTATGTAGAATGTTACACACTGTAGAGGCTTTTGTATCTTTGTGTACTAATGCTACCTCTGTCCAACCAGAATATCTGTCAGTGCATATGATGTACTTATGTCTGGCTATATGAAAAATATCTGTGATTGTTAACTGGAAAGGTTAATCTTGGTGTATAGGCCTAGACACAAATTCTTTAGAATTTGATGGAGCAGTTTCATTGCAATGTTTGTATTGGTCTCGTTTGTTCTGCAATTGTACTCCCATGCCATGGAAAAAATGGTTGTCTGGCATTGTTCTTCATGCTATTGATACCTTGCTGCTCAATAAGTTCAAGGCATATTTTTTTAGATTAAAATGTGTCCTTCCTTGAATATTAGTGTGTTGATGATGTATAAGTTATTTTGCATCTTCCAAAAACACTCTTAGGTGGATGGGCACGAGTTCATTATGTTCAGGAAAGCCCTGTTTAATTGTCTCTAAAAGGCTCTGAGATTGATAATTTATGTTCGCTTCCTGCTTTGTGCATGTGACTTTGATGGGAGATGTCTCCTGGTTGTATTGCTACTGTATTCCTGTCTCTATTGTCTCTTCTAAGTCAACTGATGTAAGTTTGGTAATCGGCTCTGGGATACAAGATATCTCATTTGCTCCTTCGCTGGTATTGCTGGGTATTGATATACCCTTGAACTTGTATATCAAGGTCTGCTCTCTAATGTCTAAAATCCTTGGATTTTTTTTATTTCATTTAGGCTGTAATCATTAAATATCAGCGTAAGAGGTAATCGGCTCTGGGATACAAGATATCTCATTTGCTCCTTCGCTGGTATTGCTGGGTATTGATATACCCTTGAACTTGTATATCAAGGTCTGCTCTCTAATGTCTAAAATCCTTCATTTAGGCTGTAATCATTAAATATCAGCGTAAGAGGTAATCGGCTCTGGGATACAAGATATCTCATTTGCTCCTTCGCTGGTATTGCTGGGTATTGATATACCCTTGAACTTGTATATCAAGGTCTGCTCTCTAATGTCTAAAATCCTTCATTTAGGCTGTAATCATTAAATATCAGCGTAAGGAGGTCTGTGATCAATGGCAAGTATCAGGTGGGAGTGACCCAAAATAAACATTCTGCAACTTTACAAACTTGACTTTATAGACAAATCTTCTTCCTCAATGGGTGTGTAATGACTTTCTGCTAAATCAAGAACCCACATAGGCAAATTTCAAATGCCCTTGTCCACAAAGGTGATTTGCTGTGAATAGGCATTCACAATGTTTTTGGAGTAGGGTCAATCCTATTCCTGTTCGTCACCAATCTGTGTTCAGGCAATGTGGGTTGATTTATCTGGGATGTTCAAACACCATCTTGGATACTGTTTAAAATTTCAGCTTTGGACTACTGAAAAAGCTGTTCTAAAATTTTATCCCAGTAAAATCTACTTTTATGTTTGAACAGTTCTCTGAATGGTGACATAATGGGTGCCTGGCTGAATGTATATGAAACTTGGTTGATCAAACCAAAGAAAGATTTAACTCCTGTGACATTTATTGGGAATGGAAATTCTCTAATGCCTTCTAGTAGCTTTTTAGTGGGTGTATATCTTGTTGAGCTAATATCAAAACTGGCAAATTCCATGTTGTCTTTTTTTGTGAAATGGAACTTGTCTGGGTTAAAGACAATCCCATAATCAGTACAAAGTTTGGTGTATCTAACAGCGTGCCAAAATGAAAGCACCACATGATCATCCCATAAGATGGAATCATCCACGCAATTCACTACATGAGGGAAACCTTCTTTAATATCATCGAATCGTTTCGTGTAGCCATCATTGGATGCTTGCAAGCCTTGAGGATCTTGTAGGTATCAATATCTACCCCATGCTGTGATAAATGTTGTGGAGTCATGTGCCTCCTCAGAGAGGGGTACACTGTTATATCCATTCCAGGCATCAAGAACGGTTTTCTTTTTTGCTGTATTGCCGAGGTTGCATGGGGAGGGTGTTTGGTGCATGTCTCGTCTTGTGGCTGCATTCAATTTCCATATATTGACCATTCTACGTGGATTCCCATCCTTTTAAAGCTGTAATCTTTCTGGAGAAACATTTTGGTGTCCCAGCAGGGACTGGTTTGATGATGCTAAGTGCAACATTTACATCTAGCTGTGACTTGACAGTTTCTTTCCAGTTGGGAGGCACTGATATAGGTTTGTGTACAGCGACAGTTTGACAATCCTCCAAGAATGAAATGGAAAGTGGTTCGCCTGTCATGGTCTGCAGCTTTTGGTGTGTGCAGGTATTGAATGCACTATTGGCAAAATAACATTTAATCTAGCTTTCCAGCTCTTCACAATATTCAGGCATGGCAGGAAGTGATAATGTGTTTGGTATCGGTGGACAAGGTGATCGGGTGGGACAGCCACATAGTGCTAACATGGCATCAGTTGCCTTTTGGTTGTTCTTTGTGGTAGATCTTTCACTTCTGGGTTGACAAGTTTCAACTTTTTTAAGGCCGTCTGTGAAATGTATAAGCATTTAACCATTGGGCAAATGTAAATTGTTTTTGAACAAGTATCGCCACTAAGCGATATAGTGGCAATTAATACTTCTTTTATTGGCAAACTGTTGTCATTTACGGCATGCAAACATTGTTTAGTATGCAATAGGGAGTTGTGGCCTCATCCCAGTTTCACTAAATGTCCTCTCCTGATGCAATTGTCTGAGCTGCTGTAAAACCAATAAATTGTAAACGCAAATTCTACTCTGTCAGCTTCTTTTCTTGCACTTCCTGCCTGTGGAATTCCCTTCTGTTTACTTGTTTTCCTTACAGCTATAATCTCCAAGAATTTAAATGTAAAATCAATAGTCATCTCCTTTCTCACTAACGTGCATCCTCTCTCTCATGCTCCCTTCTCCATCCACTCCACTCTCATCAGTATTCTCATCCTTTTCTTACCCACTTCCTGACACCCCCTATAACATGTCACTCTTTCTCATAACTTTCCTCCTCTGTAACCCCTTGCAAAACAGTGGCAGTAAAATGCCTTGCTTGGGGCGATATGATTATAAAAAACATCTGCTACAGCTTTTATTTAAATGACTCTAGGTTCTAGATTCATTTGAATTGACTGTCTTTTCTGTGTGCAGCTGTATTTACATCAATGAATGGTTGTGTTTCTGGTCTTTCAAGTATAAACCAATTGTTGTCCCAGGTGCCATGAAGGATTCCTACCCCTCCATCTATTCATAACAGTAGTTGTGTACTCATGGTTGTTATACTTTCATTCTGGTTGTGGCCAGCAATGTCCTCCATTATACAGCTTAATAAGACTGTACGATGGCATACCAAAAAAAGTGGTTTTCTACGCCACACTTGTGGCATGACTTTCCCCATGCAGGACATTGTCTGCAGCCTCTGGGGTGCATATTGTACCCACAACCCTTGCACTTTTTGGCATGAGTTTCATGGCTTCTGTTGTTAGGTGGTGCAGGTCTCCTAAGTGGCTTGTTTCATTGGTATACAGACTTAATGTGGATGAATTGATCAGAACTGGAAACCTCTATTGATTGGAAGTGTCTTGCAGTGAATTCTAAAGACAGAAGATGTTTGATTATACCATTCAGGGTTGGCAACATAGAAATCCTGGTCAAAATTCTGCTCTGGGAAGATATATCATGCAGGCCAGCAATGACTTGTGATTTAATCACATCTGTATATCTTATACACTGCTGGTCATCATATCCACTGAAACACACAAAGCATTGCCCACATTTTCAACCTGGAAATAAATGTTGTAATGGTTTCTCCATTACTTAGTTCCATCCTAAAGAACTGCTGTCTGTAAACTTTCGGGTGAATGGACTTCACTGCTATGGATTTAATTTTAACACCAGCAACTGCTGTTCTGTGGCATCATTGAGGGAATCAGGAGCAACAAAATTGAAAAGCATTTTGTTTACTGATGAGCTGCATGCGAATTGTAATTACTTTACAGTTTCAATTGGGTTAGTCAGCAAAGTTGTTTGCTTGCATGTGTTCTGGAAAATAATCCACTTGTTATCAGATGAGTCTGCCTCGATTACTGGGAGTTCAGGATTCACGCACTAGGCATGCATGTGGCCAGTGGCTTGTTGGTCAGTTGGTATAAATTTGTTCCATGAGATGTGTTATTTGTTCTTGCATAGCGAGTTGTTGTTGCATTTGAAACACAATACTCATTGGATCAAGTACAGCTTATTGGTTTGGCAGGGTTTCATCAGGATTATTCACTGAGCAAGTAATTTGCTTCACTTTAGACATGTTGGGAAAATGAACTTTCAGTCTAATGAACAAGACTGTCTAGTAACAAAATGGCAGTATGACCACATAATGACAACAGTGAGTGAATAAGTTTATCAGTATAACATTATGGGTCAACAGTGATTGGCTCAGCAATACAACTCGGGTGTGGTACAAGACCAAAACAAATTCAAAATAATGTTCAAATATTAAAGTGTAAAAAGAGTATATATGATAGGGTTCAATATTTGAATGTTTACAAATCTCTTTTCGTTGCTATCTCACTCCTGACAACGTGTTACGGCTAGGTGGATAATTCCAATGAAAATAGCAGGTTTGGAAAACGAGTGTTACAAAGCAAATGGAAAGAGAACATATAGCACAAATGAAGAGGTTAATTCCCATGTGTATTTATCCTGAAGACACCATGATGATTCTTTTTTTTATCTCCCCCTCTAGAGAGTGGAAATTGTAAGGAGATAATTATAATATGATACGAACAAGTACCTTTTGTTTGTTTGTAGGTTGTGGTATGGTAACTACTGCATGTACACTTTCTGGGTTTGGTCTAACCAAGTGATCAATATAGTTGACTTCATCTTTACCAATTTCTGATTTATCAGGGTGTAATTTGAGGCCTGTTTGAGAAATACTCTTAAAAACTTCTTTAAGTTGCTTATTACATTCTTTTTTGAAACTACCCCATACCAAAATATATTTGACTCTTACTTTGATTCCTTCCATGGTGTTTTCTCTAGCTTGTTGCATGTTTCCAAAGTTGCACAATCCAAAAAGTAAATGAAAATCAGTATCTACCAAATACAGTACTCATAGTACATAAGGTTAAGCTCCTTTCATCATACATCTACGTGCCAGTAGCTTTTTGTCTTGCATCAAGTTTTGTGAACTTAATGACATTACCTCTTTGTTCAGCAACTTCCTCAGCTGTAGTAGTTGGTAAATACTCATGCATAACAAGTTTCTTAATGTCTCTATGCTCAATGTAAATTCATATATTATCACCTTTCTGTATAGTAACCATAAAATTGAGCCATGCTGTTGGTTTCTGCTGTTGAGTTATGATGCCAAGCTTCTTCATTCATTCACTTCGTCTCTTATAAGGAAATCTTCATGTTGGTTTATTGTCCTGATAGCTTTTCAAAGCCTCTAATGATAGGTTAACAGTGTTTATTTTTAGTCTTTTCAATAAGTCTCAATCAAATGTATCTTTTCCCAGGATTAGTGAAACTTTCAAATTACTAACTTGAAATGTCAGGTATCTTACCATGTTAGTGTCAGAGCATTTCAGTTTTAATGACTGTAACTCTTTACTTAGACTTTGGCCATCTGTAATGAACTGGTGCAAAATGCACACAGTACATTCTTGGGTATCATATTTGTACTTGGGTATGTATTATGTACACAGTACATTCTTGGGTATTATATTTACTTTTAACCAGCTTAAAATTAATTGTTAAAGCACATTCAGTGTACCACCAAAAAACCATTAAAGAAGAAGAAAATAAAACTAATTTAGAAAAAAATTCAGTTATTCATTGTAATTTTTTAATTGTTTTCCAGTTGGCTATCTTGGTCATTAATTTTAGGTACCACCAAAATAGATACTTTCTTTTTCAAATGAATGAAAAAACAATCACTAGCCCTGTTTTAAAATTTTTGTCAAAAAACAAGGAGTTATCTGATCTAAATAAAATTTATTTAGTATTCATTAATAAATGAATTTATATTGAATAGTTCATTTATTAGAAAACTTTCTAGAAATATTTTTAAGGAGGTCTGTTCCCCCACCCCCACTTTGATATCTCTTGTATACTTTTTAATTTGGTGGGACATCAAAATTTTGTTATTCTCTCTACTATAATAAAGACTGTTGCGTATATATATATATATATATATATATATATATATATATATATATATATACTCTTAAATATAAAGGGACAATGAATGTTTATTATGTTTAATCATGAGCCATTCTACTAAACATCATATTTTGGCTTTAATTTCAAGTGAAAATAACCTACAACCACACAACTAAATCCTCTACAGAAAATCAATGTAGTATATCAGTTTACATGCCCGTTCAGAGATTGTATCTCTGGTACTAATAATAAACCCGTTACATATATTGGTTTTCCTACAACCACGCTCTCCCATAAACTTACATGTCATCTTTCTGATCAGAGTTCAATTAAACAACATTTCTTAGAAAAACATAGTCATGTAGGTAATATCAGACAGATTTTAGTCAACAATACAATAACATTCACTCATACACTCAGTAAAAAGAACCTTCAGATATTGAAGGCCATCTATATTAAATTGAAACAACCCACACTTAATAAAATCATGTTTAAAGCTGATCATAGCACATTACATTGCATTTAAATATATGGCTCTGTTAGCATTTTGGGCTCTCGCACGGTGTGACGTCATAGAACCGCATTATAAATTTATGAGCTGCATTTGCTATTTGATGACCGTTGTCATTGCTTAGCCAAGTTTTATGATAACACAAGATAAAATCGTTTTTGATGGTGGATGTTTTTATGTTAACGTCCCTGTAACCTCTCTGAAGATGGCTCATGTAAGCCAAAAACTTAGAACCAACTTTATAAAAAATTACCCAACTGTTGGAGAATTTTTGTCTTTATTTTCACTTGAAATTAAAGCCAAAATACGATGTTTAGAACGGCTCATGATTAAACATAATAGATATTCATTGTCTCTTATATTTAACAGTATATGTTTAAAAAATTATCTGCTGCCTCGATATACTAAATATATATATATACATATATATATATAGTAGTACAAACCAATGGGTTAAGAGTCCACTGTTTGTAGTAATTTCTTTTTTGAAGAGTGCTCGATACATAGTAAAGCAATATTCATAGTAATATTTATATTATAAGTCTTTATAATAAAATATAATTGATGGCAACACAAGAGCTATTGTGTTTTGGTACTACAAATTATTGCCTCATCAGGAAGTGAAATATTTTTCTACTAGGAATTGTTATATATAGAAATTTAAAAACAACACAGTTATTACCATATTCAGTCAATTAAGGGGTATATATATAGTCATCCGCAGACAGATCTGTTTTGCTGTATCACAGCTCATCAGTACGGTTAGACATCCGATTGCTTTTTATCCAGGATTGAAACCCTACTGAATTGGCGTCAGTCGGCAATTCTACCTCTGAACTATAGGCGCTCAGTAGAAGAAGGCAGACTTTTTAGCATGTATATTATCATTATACACGCCCAATAACTGAGAGTGTTCTAATTCATTGCTGAATGAACAATGCGTAGATGCAAGAGTAGCTACTATTTTTCAAAGTCTACCATTCTTCCAGAGTGCTCAATCAGGGTGTGAGACCGTAAATATATATATATATATATATATATATATATCCCTTCTCTTATGCACAGGGATTTAGATTATATTGTTTTTTTTTCTTATGTCTTAATGTAAAATACTCAGTAGTAGGTACATCAATATACATGTTGCTGTCATTTTAAACTGCATATCGATTTAAATATTTTGCCATCATTTTTTGATGACATGCGCCTACTTGTAAGGCATAAGAAGAAAAATCCCTGAAGATGTTATTTCAGTAAAAAATTTATGTTATATCAAATGTGAATATGTTACAATGCACTTGTCATTTTACAATATGAAAACAGAAAAGTATATTACCTCAAAATAAAACTTTTTATTACAGGTGAGAACAAGTGACATCAAACCTCCCCAAGCTTGTTGCTATGCAAGCTGTGAGCTTGTAATGAGACAATATACTGAACGCTGATTGGCCAGCATAAATCACACCATTTCTTAGAATCACCTTTCCTAGAATTTAAATAATGTGCCAAAATCAGCCCACGCAATTAACGCGTGGCCAGGCAGTATAAAATAGAATAGCACCTAAAATCCAACAGTTTTGGAAATGGTCCTTAGTAGAAAAGACCTTAGTGAAGAATCAACATGTCTAAATCTGTCATTTGTAAAAATTAACTACTTCGAAGAAATTCACCAAATCCTTAGTGAGACTCATTCTTGAGCGAACAAGATTCAACACAACCATTTTCAGTTTCTTAAATGTCCATAACCAAGAGACAAATTCTCAATTTTAAACAAGCCAAACTCAACCAGCAGAAATATATGAATTAATATTCTCATTATCGCCTGAATTTCAACCCTGAGTCTAAATATATTCAAATATCATTTGAATTTACTGAAGGAGAGAAGTTCATCCACAGATAACACATTCTTCTCAGTACTAAAACTAAATAATAATTTTGAACACGAATCATCATCATCATCATCATCATCATCACCAACCTCAAGTTGAGTACAATTCTTTTCAAATTATTTTCAAAGGTAGCAAACTCTTATCGAAATATCTTTGAATTCATACACTTAACTCAAGAACTTTATTGTAAAAGACTTTTATTCATTTTAGCAGTCATTTTGTGCACAACATTTGAATTCTTAAATGTATCAATTTAATCCTAACTGAACTGATTTCATATTTCATGAACATTAATTATCACTTTCAATATTCATGTACCTTTTGATATAAAAGTATCATCTGTATACTTTTTGATATAAATTGTTATTTATCCATTAAATGATCAAATGTCTTTTCAGTCAATTTTCCATCTTCATTCATTCTTTTTAATGCAAAATACAAATTTTTCAAGAGGAATATTCTTTCACACAGCCCAATTCAACATACAGCCTTCTGATAATTTAAACCCCCGCAAAAATAAAATCCCAACATCTCTACAAACAAATACAAATATATGAAAAATTTGTCTTCATACTTACCAAAAATAATTCAATAACCCCCCCCCCAACCCAAACTGGCAGTTGATGCTTGTGTAATTTTCTTTCAGACTGACCAGAAAAAAATATACACTTAATATTTATTTTAAAAAAATCACTTTTAATTGCTCTGTGTGATTTCAAAATTCATCCCACTGCTGTCAGTAAGAAGAGTTTTTTTTATTAACTAAAGACATTTTTAATTGAAAAATGTAAAAGTTTAATGCCATTTTTGAGTGTGAAACTTTTTAAGAAGAATTCTATTTTTATCTCATTTTAGATTAGATCATTTTTGGTATGGATGTTTAAAAAGGAAATAATTCTGAATCCCTGCCTTTGACTACTTTTATTGAGAAGTGTATGATGTGCGTTGTGGTACAGTGGATATAGGCTCGGAACGAGAAGCCGGGGAGCCGAGTTCGAATTCCAGCTGAATCCATTGTATTCACTTACGCGCAAATACCCTTGGGAAAGGTATTAATGATTAACCCATTAATACCTTATTTAACCCATAACTAGAAGGAAGAGACGGATTAATAATTAATCCGTCTATTCCTTCCAGTTATGGGTTAAATAACAGGACAGATTGGGTTCTATAGCCTTGGTCGGCAATGGCAACCTACTGCGGGATAATCTTCTGCCCAGTCAGTCATGTCTCTTTCGAGACATGATCGCCCAAAGCGTGTTTCACGTATGGCACTTAACTGACTGAATAATTCAATAACTCTTAAGTTCAAAATAATTAAAAAACATGCACACACATGGGGTACAATTGGATATTTTATGACATCAAACAGGCACGAAAAAAAGGAATGTATCAAATAAATTCAAAAAGCATCATTTAAGTAAAATATTTGCTAGATGTATAAAAATAAATTTATTCACTCTAAGTCTACTAAGTTTCATAAAATCATATAGAATAAAAAAAAATATTAAACAATTGGTTATATATGTTTAAAGATAATTTATTTTTTAAACAAATTAAAATACCATGGTTTTGGTTATTGCACTACTGGTGTTCCGTAGTTGTTTAATTTTTCACGCGTTTTTTTTGCGTGATTATCATTTATTTATAGCTTACGATCCCCACTCACAAGTTACCGAGCTTAAATAAATACTATTTTCATTTAAGTTCTAAGTGAAAAGTAAACATTCCTTTTCCAAAAATAGTCAATTAATACTTAAATTTACTAAATGACTTCGAAACATATCTCAAGGATAGATAAATACTAGATTTATAAATTTGTTGTTTACATTTTTCGTCTCTAATGGCGGTCCGAGAAGTGTTAATGAAAGTGCCAATGTTTTTAAAATGCCTTTAACAGTTATCGACGAAAATTAATTTTTCTTTTAATTCGGATGAAATCGAACGAAAACATAAAATGAGTTTTTCAGGATTTTAGGAAGTTGTGCCGGTATCTCTAGTTTATTTTCTCTAAAACCAAAATCGTTTTTTTACTTTTTACAAGTGTCAGGATTTTTTATTCATTAATTTAATACGGAAATAATAATTATTTTAGAGAAAATTCATGTTTTATCTAAATTTAATTTTTTTTTGACTGATTAAAAATGAACAAAAAACTGTTATAAAAAATAATAAATATAATTTTTTTTTATAAATGTATGAAACTGAAACACGACAAAAAGTGAAAATAGTTAGGCAATGAATTATTCAGACAATATACAATAAATATTTGTTTTTATTTTTTTTTAAATACTAAAATTATCTTCCACACTAAAAGATTTCTTCAGTTAATTTTCTAATTTTTAAATTTAAAAAAAAATGATACTAGAGAATTCAACTTGCTTGCTTCTCTTGAGTTATTCCAAGTAATCCAATATTTTTAAAGCATTTTTTTGGTTTACTTTTTCTGAAGCTTACACATTTGTTCTATTTCACTGACTTTTGGATAGTGAATATTTTTTCCTTTGCGAATATTGTTTAGTATGGGGCAAGAAGATAATTTTAAAAGCATTTTACATTTTAAAGTAATTATTAAAATATGAAAAAGTCAGATGACTGCCGCCGCCGTCGAGTGTTCATCAGATTGCGCGGTCTGACGTCATACATCACGTGACAACAAAATAAATTTACCTGGACCACAAGTAATTTCGAGTCTTTCGAGAAAGACACATACTTTATTGAAACAGTAGGATTTTTACGATATTTCCAACAAAAAGGCCAAAAATATGTCTGTTAAAGCTGTTTGTGTAATGAAAGGCGATAGTGGAGTTAACGGCGTCATTCGTTTCACCCAAGAGGTAAAAACACAAAAAAAGATCGTCCTTTTGAGATTTTTCGTTTTATTGTTTAAAAATATCATTCGCTTTTAAATGTGTACAAATTACATTTGTTAACAGAGTTAATTTTTTAACCTATTTCATACATTCTTTCTTTTTGTGATTATTTAGTGCGTGTCGAGTGTTTAACATTCGACTAAAACTTTTCGTGTTTCCATTCTCGTACGTAGAACACTTGGAATAGTGATAAAAATAATTAGCCAAAATATCTTCTTTTCAATAGACCCGGTCAGTAAAATTACCACTCCTACTTTTTTTTTTTTTGCCTTAAAACAAAAAAATTACAGTAATTTGACACGGGAATCTGGGATTTCAACACTCAAATTACTTTTTCTCATTGCTCTTCTTATTAAGTCATTAATGTTAATCTGTAAGTCAAATCTCAGATTGTGTCCTCAAACATGCACAAAACCTGTCTCTGGGTCGCTTGTAACTTTTTTTTTTTTTGAAGTAAACCACTAAGTAGATTTAAAAAATATAAATCGAGCTGATCAAGAAAAAAATATACAATACATCGACTGAGGCGTGTCGAAAAACCTTTAAAAAAATGGCGATTTTTTAATAAAGTTTTTTATTTTAAATTCTTGAAAAAAAAAAAAAGTAAACGTCAATTATATTTTCAATTGCTTAATTTGTTTACAAATTAAAAAAAAATTAAATTAACCCTTTTTTTATGATACTTGTAGCCTAAATAGTGAATACATTGTTTTTCTTCCTGATGTTTTACTTCGTAAGGAAAGAAATGATTTAGAGAAAAAAAACAAAAAAACGCTTAACTAGAGAATAAAATGGAAAATGAAATTAAAGAAAAAAATGTACATTTTCTAAGCAAAGCTTAACTTTGCATCAAATAACCAGTTTCTGCGGTTAACTTCACTTCTTTTTTAGTGTTTCAAAGGATTTTTTTTGGTCTGTACAGAAAGATGTCGAACTTTTTTTGTTCGAATCGAAAATTGTATTAAATTAAAAAATACTCTTTAATGTCCTATAGTTCCTGAGTTTTGAAATAAATATTCAGTGGCGTGGTTACTAAAAAGTTCGTAAAAAAAGAGGGTTCAGTTTTTACAAGTTAATGCCAAACGATACGCTTCTTTGCACCCTGATTTATGGCTGTCTATATTCAATATTTTATTGAATAAATGTATAAAAATTGAATATGTAATTGTAAATGAAAAACTTTATTTCTTAAGTTATAGCTGCGAAAGAAATACAATAAATCGAAACTTGAATAAAAACAGTTAAAAAAAGTATCCAAGTGAAATAAAAAAAAAAAATACCACGTGTTGGTAAAAAGCTTTTTTGTAAATGAAATTGGGGGAGGCCAAAAAAAAAAAAAAGACTTCTGAACTCCTGGGTGGTGCGAGTAGAAAGTCATCGTTAGCGACAGTTTGTTCAACTCTTGATTTCTCTTCCGAGAAACTAACACGGTTCCGCCCCCCATTCATAGGGTGTTTGAAAAAAACAATGTGCTTGAGCAGGTGTCTACATTAAGGATTAGCAGACGGTCCAACATGAAGTTAGAAACTACAAGCCTCCTGCCAGTTTCACAGACACTAACGGGCATAATATTGGGGTCAAGCTTTTTACAGATATTTTTTTTTTTAAATTCATCCATTTTGAACATTGGCGGTCGTTGTAGACTTTTTTAAAGTTAAAATGCTGTTACTTAGTTAACCGAATTGACATTATTTTATTTTAATAAAAAAAAAAACAAACTATTATATCAAATCGTGACGTTTACAAAAATCATCGTTTTGTTAAGCAATTTCTTTTTTTCTTCAAGTTTTTACAGATTTTCAAATCGATAGCTTAGAAAATGTAATATCCCCCCTGTATCTCCGGTGCAGAATCTTGCTTACTTTCGACACGTGGAAGAAAAGGATACTAAAAAATAAGAAAATTTTCGAATTTCATTGAAATTTTCAGCATTTCTTAATAAATGAACTGTATATTGCTCCTCCTCCTCCTTTTAATTTTTATAACGATTTTTTTTTTTTTGGTTAGCCGCTAAAAAATCAAAACTTAAAAAAAAATTCAAATACTTCGATCTTTCCCTGATGGAGAAAGTTTGTATTTTGTTAAGTTTGGGGCTTTTTTATTTATTTATTTTTTAACTCATACTATGCTGTTTTTTTTTTTTTTTTTTCAGCTATTTTGGTAATAAAAACCTGTTTTCCCCAACAAAATTTAATTTTTTAAAAAATTCATAAATTTAGTAACCGATATAAAAAATATTTTCACAAAGATTTAAAAATAATGTGAATAAGTCTTGAAAGTTTCATTAAAATCAGATAATTTAATTTTTTGCAAGAATTTTCAAATGTGTGTCACCGAAAAAATAACTTCACGTTTTCCATTGTAAAACTCTTGCAGGTACCTCAGGACTCATTGGGGAATGTAAATTTTTTTTAACATTTTACCTTTATTTTCAAAAATCTGCTCTCAATATAGTAAAATAAATTGAATAAAACTATGACATTAAAGATTTGTTGTGGTAAATTAAAGTGAAGATTAAATTTACTAATCGTCAAGTTTAAGACAAATTGACAAGCCTTCATATTTTAAATATTTTTTTTTTTTTGTATTTGAATTTTTTATGGTAATTTCTGTATGTACATTAAAAGGTCATGTTTCAGGGTTTCTTCCCCTTACTGGGGAAAAAATGTGCAATTGTCATTTGTGATTGCCATACACTTGCCATCTGTCAACACATTTGAATACAATGGAAAGGTTACTGATTTTATGCTATAAATCAGTATAACCCGGATATAAGTGATTTTTCTCTGGTCCCAGATATAATAGAAAGTTTTATCCGGTCCCGACAACTATTACACTGTAATACTTGTGTAAATCTTATTACTTTACTATTAAATTTGATAATTTTCCAAAAATGTGTCACAGATGTATATATTTTTGCATGATTTTTAAAATTGAGAATTAACATTTGCTTACAAGTGTCAGTTGCTTAAAAATTGAAAGATTACAAAAACTCAGTTTTATGTTCCAATCACTATAATTTCTGTTTGAAATACACCAGAATATTTTGCTTACTGATAAATAGTAAATTTAATCATTTAGCTTTCAATTAAAGCTAAAATTAAAATTTCAAAACATTTTTTAAAAATTCAATTTAAAATTAGATAGTGAACATACTTACTTTAAGATATTGCAGAAAAGTATTTTTTGGCAGTTTCATAAAAATATCTCAAGCATATTTGAGCCTAAAATCACTGATATAATTTAGCACTTTTAGTATGTCATTGTTTAGTGATAATTTATAACAAGAATTGAAAAATTTTGAAAAGTTTACAGCATTTTTCCACTTTTACCTTGATATATTTTATTTAATGTATACTTTTAATAATGGTTGAATATTAAAAGGGTACATTAACTTTAATTGGTAGAGAACAAACCAGGGAAGATGATTACAATCTGGACTGTAAGAAATGCTCATTAAAGACTTGCTATAAAACAGCAAATTCTTTGTCAGTTTGATGAATTCTTGTTTATTCGGAATGACTTGAGCAAAGTCAAAAAACTCAGTATATTTGGAAAATAATCAAACTTTGAAGATGTCATTAAATTTCTGTACAAAGTTGTGAACATAGCAAAAAAAAAAAAAAAAACAGGTAACAAATAGACAAACTAATTAAGAGCGTCTATATTTATTCACAATTTGTGCTTTTTTTTTTTTTCTCCTCCTCTTCTAGTCTAATTCAGTGAAACTGACAGGTGAAATAAATGGAATGGCTGATGGCAAACATGGTTTCCACATTCATGAATTTGGTGATAACACAAATGGTAAGGTTTTTAGAATTTTCTAAAGTTGTCTTGTACAATAAAGATCTGTAAAGAGAATACATGATTAAATTTTCTCAACTGTCATTTGGTGTGCCCAGCAAGCAAAATATGAGTACGTCTTTGTTGGCTATTCCCATCCATCTCGCATTCTCTGTAGTGAATTCATATTTAGATTGCAATCACCTTGCACAGGAGTTATTAAACTCTTCTGGGGAGCATGGCAACTTTTTTTTTTTTTTTCCACATGATCTTGAAGGAGGAAAATACCTTTTAAGATGCAGGAATATTACACCAACACGTCATCTGCATAGCAGAATAGTAATTTTGCGGCCTTTGGTTTGGGGTTTTTTTTTTCTCTCCCTTCTCTTCAGTTTTCCCTGTGGTTGTTTTTGACAATCTTAATAGCAGTCTGCCTTAATGTCTTTGCATGTTCCGATGCCATACACTGCAATGTAGATATTCTTAGCACTACCTTGATCTCTTGGTGACTAATGAAGCCAAATGCTTTTGCCTGGTTTATATAAGCACCCTCCTCTCTCTCCCATCTTTGCTTTGTTTATCCCAGTAGGTTCATTTAAAGCTTATTTAAGCTTAGTTTTCTGGTTATCCAATAACTTGATCATTTAATCTTTCAGGTTGTACTAGTGCTGGAGCTCACTTTAACCCCGAGGGTAAAGAGCATGGTGCCCCTACTGATGAAAATAGGTTTGTATGTTTACATTTCACTTTTGACAAAGCTAAGGGTTGTATGCTAATTTATAGCTTTCAAAAACTAAAGCTCAGTGTGCTGAAGAAGGAAGTAACACAGCCATCAAGACTTTAAACACGTTCGAGGATTGGCAGAGGGAGTAACTAAAGCCAGTCTTTTAGTCCTTCTCCTATGTGAGCAAGTTTGTTTCTGTTGCTTTCATTTCTGGGTAGACAAGACCTGTATGTATACATATATTTTTCCTGGATTGCCTGAAGGTGCTAAAGGTAGATGTCTTCTGGGTTTTGACATTATCCACTGAATAGGGATCTTAATCTTTTGAGTAACTTTGATTGAAACTGTCCTATCAGGTGGATAAAATTGAGGCTATTGTACTGCAATTGTGAATGGGTTCTGGACTATGCAGTAGTCTCTGGTGGGGTCTTTTGATACCATGAAGAGTATTGTTATGCATGCATCTCCTGTGGGTGTGACTCGCTATCTATACATGAAATCGACAAAATCAGCAAACGCAACCCCCCCCCCCCAAAAAAAAGTACACCAGGTTTACCATCTCCTTTATACTAATTTAAACTTTCCAGAGGTGGAACAACATCTTGAAGCCAAACTCAACTTCTTATTTCTGTGTAAAACTGGTATTAAAAACTATCCTAGTGCATGAGTTCATAAAAGCTAAATAGTTAGCCTTGGTTTGCTGCAACCACTACTTTAATATCTATCAAAAGGAGAGGTATAGTTGGACAGTTGCAGCAAGAAAATGCTAAATGTAGCTATGCACAAGTAGTCCAGGCCAAGGTTGAAAAACAAATTGGATCCTGAGATTTCTGAATAGAAGGAAAGCATCTATGCTCACTACTGCAGTCAGCTACTCCTTGTTGGATAAGGAAAAAAAAAACAAACTCTCTGCCTCTAATTCAATGTTAGATGACCCAGGATATCCCCCCCCTCCCAGCCTCACTGAGAACAGCCTCTTGGTATTTCCCAGGAAATCTCAAAATTTGTGTCTTGACCTAACAAAGACCAAATTAGTGGTTGTCCTTAAGAATAACAACCCAGAACTATCCCTGACTTTTTAGTAAAATTACTTAACCACTACTTAAAAGAACTTGAGTCTGTGTCTAGTTTTTAAGTACATGGGTGAGCACACTCAGTATAGTCATCAGTGTTAGTGTCATAAGCTTTTTGAGGCTATAATTAAGGTTGTTGAGCACCTAAATAAAAACGATCATTTGAGAAACAAGCAGTATGGATTTCAACCAGCCCAATCCACTACTGATATCCTAAATGGCATGGCCTTACTTAGAGAATCAGTAGGCATTAGACAACAGATACATCTCAAGGACTATTGCATTAGATATTTGAAAAGCCTTTGAGAAGGTGTGCCGCCGTAAAGGATTACTACATAAATTCCATAAAGCTATGGAATCACTGAAAGTCTTGATGAGCAGAGATTGGCAGCTTACCTTGCTTCTGATGTCTTGAAACCAAAACTATAACCAATGAATACATGTCCTCAGGAGGCCATTTGTCTGGGGAACCTGTTTGGACTTGAACTCAACTTAGACTGTTAGTATCTGACTCATACTATCCCTCTACAAGAGTCAGATCAGGCCAAAATCTGGGTACCCCCCCCCCCAATCCCTTTCTCACAGACAAAACTTTGCAAACTGCTTGTTACTCCATCACTATTTCCATGGAAAGTAGATTGTAGTGAACCACCCTCCTTCCTTTTGTATTCCAAACTTAATAGTTAACCCCAAAATTGAACAGATTGTCTTCCCTACATATCTGCATGAAATGTTCTCTTACCTTGTAATCTACTTTAAGTGTGGCTCGTGGACATCACTATTAGACAGCAGCAGTTCCCCATTTCAGACTCCAAAATACATTTTTATGCTAACCATTCTTAGGTTAACGCTTTAATCTGCTAATTCTCATCTAATATAACACAAATGCTTGCTCACTGCATTTTAATATTCCAGAAATGTTTTGTACAAATTTAAAAAATACCATTGATATTAAATGCATAACTGAATAGAATCTATAGGTAAATAGTTGATCTCCTGTTGGTCCTGAAAGGCCACAAAATTTTAGATCTTGTGCTTTTCATTTCTTTTCCAAGGTTTATCATGTGTCAAGCCAGCTTATATTTTTATTTTTTATAAATATATAGACATGTTGGCGATCTTGGCAATGTTGACTCATCTGGGGGAATTGCTAATGTTAACATTGAAGATAAAATTATTAGTTTGGTTGGACCAAATAGCATCATTGGCAGAACTGTTGTGGTAAGTATCTCATTTTAATGTTTCCTAAAATGTTCCTATATGATGCGGGGAGGGGGAATAGTGATAAAGAATTTCATACATGAGCTTTTTATTACCTGGCATGTTTGTCCCTACTGACAATATTTGTTTTTTTCTTTTTTATATTCAAGTTAACAGCTGTAATTATACACAACTTGTGAAAATGGAAAAAAAATGAGGTTTCAATATAGTTTAATTTTTACTAGTAGAAAAATGATTGCCATTATATGCTTAATTTTAAAGAGAACTTCTTTCTGATTAACCTCATTCCAGAATACTGGGCCACTTTGGGTAAGCATACATTTCATTTTCTTAAGATGGGCTCATTAGACTATGACATAGATAAGAATATTTACATAGAATGGTATAATAGCTGAGAATTACAAAGCTTAATGATATTACTTTACATTTCAGGTTCATGCTGACATTGATGATTTAGGAAAAGGAGGTCATGAGCTCAGCAAGACAACTGGCAATGCTGGTGGTAGATTAGCATGTGGAGTAATTGGTATTGCTAAGTAAATACCATTCTATGTACATCTTTAAAAAAAAAAACAAAAACAAGTGTTCCTTTCTTTATATATTCATTCAAGAATAAAAATTAGTTTTACAAGTCTTTAATTTTTTTTTCTTTCTTTCTTTCAATGTCTGTACAAGTTATATATTTAATGAAGACAAAGACCAAAATGTTTTAAGAGGGGGGAAAAAATTACCATCTTCCTTAAGTTATCTATATCGGGATCTGGAAAAGAAGAAAAGATCGTGTTAGAATTCAGTTAAGCATGAAAGAAAAAAATTACATAATTCTGTATGCTAAGAAAAATTGGAAGGCCAAATCTAAATTTCATCAATAATATTAAAAGTACAAGACAAGGCTTGTCCAATTTATTCTCACCCTCTTGGTTAGGATATAGAAATTTAAGTAACCAAACTCAACATCTCTTGAGATTCTGCTCTAACAAAAAGTCATTTAATGAAGAAATTTCAATTCTTTCAACAAAAAAAAAAATGGAAATTTATAATTGTGTTTTTTTTTTTTCTTATGTCCACACATAAAAAGATTTACTGGAGTTAAGAGGAAGGGAAGAAATTGAAGGATATAAAATATCAAAGACAAATAAAATGTGACCCCACCTTGATCTGGATCTAGACTTGTGTTTGCGACTTGATCTCTTACCACTTCTGTCATAATCGCCTCTTTCCCGTGCACGTTTGTAGCGTTCTGATCGCTGCTCATACCAATGATCAGTGCTATATTTAGCATTGCGTCTTTTGCTGCTTGAACGATCGCTATCGGATGAATCAGAGCGTGACTTGCGGTGCTTAGTCCTCTTGTTCTTTGAGGTAGTGCTTCCAATGCTGCTGTAGCTACCCTCACGCATATATACCGAATCTCTATTACGCTCATAATTATCTTTGCTGGACTTACGACTGTTACCATTACGTGTCAATCCATACTTGGACCTGTCATATTTTTCGTCATAGTATCTATCGGTTTTGTGGCGGCTGCTACTTTCATAACTGTCCCTATTATAGCGGTCACTGTTGCCATATCGGTCTGAACCGGAACGACTACGTTGCCGATCGTAACTAGTTGATTTGTAACTGTCCCGAGAACCACTGCGTCGGTATTTGTCAGAATCTTGTTTATTCTGATCACTGTTACCCCCCTCATGATGACTCTCCTGCTTCCATTTGCCATCACGCTCCCTATTCTTCAGGTATGCATTTAGGACTTCACCATGAATCTTACCATCATGAATAGCTTTCAAAAGCTTGTGTTTTTTGTCACTTGAACTGGAAGATGAACTGTCATCACTACTGCTTGAATCACTAGAAGTGTTGCTACTATCAGATTCAGTCTCAGTATAACCACCCCCACTAGAACTGCAGCTACTGCTACTACTGCTGCTGCTACTGCTTGAACTACTGCTACTACTACTTGATGATTTCTTCTTTGATTTTTTATTCAGACTCTTGAAATCTTTCCTTAATGTGGTCCTATTTTCTTTACTTGTCTGTAAATGACTGTCACCCCCACCAGAGTCAGCCTGACACCTGTCTTTTCTTGTTTCATCATCTTGACTTTTGTCTTTGTGCTGATCAGATTTGATATCAAGTCCAGGAATTTTATCATATTTTCTACCAAAAGGAAAAGAGGATTTATCATTTGAAATTTCATTCAGAGATGCAGCTACTTTTTCACGAGATCGTGATGGACTTGGATCTGAAAATGAAATTAAAATTGCTTTATTCACTTAATCGATTTGGATAAAGATAACGCTAATGTTCATTTTATATATAAGTTTGGGTCATCCTATAAAAATTGGGTTTATAGTTTTTCAAGAATTTGTCAAATTTTCAAACATTAACTTTATTGATAAATCCAAGTGTTGGCTGTGTTGCATCTTCATTAGTGCTGAAATTGAACACATTGCTTACCTCTTTCAGAATCAGACTCACTGCTACTGAAATTCCTACGCTGTTGTCGTGACAACTGCCGTTGTCGTATTCTCTCATGCAAGGCATTATCAGATTCCTCATCACTGTCATTATCTGTGTGCTTCCTAACTTTATGGCAAATTCCTTCATTCTTGTCATCATCACTAGCAGAATCTGAACCAACACCTACAGACAAAAAGGTCAATGTGTTAAATAAATAGCCCCTTTCATATAAATGAAAAACTAATCTGCATAGACAAAAACCAGTTTTTTATATTTTCACAAGAAAAAGGCAATTTCCAACTGTCAGTTCACTAAAAGGGTTTTCAAGTATGGCAAATCAAGATTGCATTTTGTATATGCAATTAAGATTCTAATTTATTCACTTATCACTATGAAAATCAAAGCCTTTTATTTTTAATAATGTAAATATTACATGTCTATACTAACTGCAGAGATGTTCAATACAAATTGAAAACCTCAATCTCATTTAAAATCTAACATTGTTATTAAACAATATCTTTAATTTTAAAATGATTACATAGAAAAAAAAAGTGGTTGCATTAATGTGGTTTTACTGCCAAATTTGATAGAAAACAAAATGATAACAAATACAAAAATCATTATGCAAGTATATTGTAATTTATTTTCATTCAAAAAAATAAAAATAAAATGGGCAAAACAGTTCCCATGAAATTTTAGAAATTCTGCTCAGATTCTATTCAGACAATCAGGAAAATAATTTATAGGGACTTGCAACTGTTCAGAATTAATTTATTCATTTTTTTTTTTGTGTGTGTGTGCATGTAAATTTTTTTTTTTTTTTTTTTTAAATCCCCTTCAAATTTTATCTTGACACAGTGAGCAATACACATCAAGGAATCTTGCTGAGATAGGTTATAATTGTTAAAGTCAGTAAAATAAACAAAAAAAAAAAAACAAAGATTTGACACTGTTCATTTTCATCTCATCCAGATCATTTTCTGCAAACTTCTTTTTTGTTGAAGAAACTCAGTAGAAGGAGAAGTTGGCAAGATTCTCCAAATAACATAATGGATGAAGAGGGAGAATGAAGCCAGAGGAACTGTTTATAACTGTCCAGCAAGCAAACAAGAAGCAACTGTATGAGAAAAATCTGAATCAAGCTTCACAAAACTTAAGTTGGATCCATTTCTTCATTCCAATGGTAAATGCAGAAGCATCTGTATGATGATTGTGTCCAAAATAATGGGACATAAAAAAAAAAAAAATTTCTCTCTTGTAAATGAAAGGAATATTAAACAATTCCAGTTATGAATAACGGCATGCCTTTCTGCTGAATTTTTTTCCCCTTCAGTTCATTGGTCTTTAAACATTCATTGTGTAAGTTTCAAAGTGACAGGAACATGACAAATTTTAAATAATGTTAACAAAAATCAAGTTTGCTCTTGCACATTTATCATTAAAATAATATTTAAATAGAACAAAACACAAGAATCTGCCTTGCTTGCTTGCATGGTGAAAACAAAAAGATGGAGGGAATTAAGAAAAGTCTTGCAAATCAAAATCTGAATGAATCCTGTACTCCAAGAGATACTGGCATGCTTTCACATTGAACAGTAGGAGGGGGTGGGGGCAAGGAGCAATGATGACAACAAAATATGAAATACTCAACAGCAAAAGGAGCAACATAAAAGAAGGAAAGAAAAGGAAAATGTACTCACCAAGACTTGACAAAGAGGCCAAAGCAGTGGACTTGGCTAGCTGCTTTGCTGGAGCTTACAATTATAAAAATTATAATTAGTCATGGTAGTCATATCAAAAAAAAGTGCAGAAGGAAAGGCATTGTCTGTGAAATGAGACAAAGAGAGAAAGAAAGAGACAAGCCTGCACCTGGTTGGCAGCATTTTGTACAAGGCTGTGTACACCAGCCTGAACAGTCCTTGCCTGAAACTGATGAAGTTGGCAAGGAATAAAAAAGATCAGCAGGATAGCAACAACAAAAGCCTGGCATCAATTGTGAGCACAAAAGTAGCTGGAGTTGGCATATTTTATTGGATTCCCACCTCCCTCTTAATTCATATTGTTTATTCTTGATCTGAAACAAACCTCTGTAATATCAAAAAGATTTGTAAGAAAAATAAAACCATAATAATATATAATAAAAGACCAATTTATTTTTTTTTTTTAATTGAATAGCAGAAAGAAAAATTTTATATCGTGTAATGGTTCATAGGGAGGGAAAAAGAAACTATACATGCAAATTTTCTTTTTATTTCACTAAGTATTCATTAAGATTCATTTTGTAACAAACACAAATAAATGCACAAACTTAAAATGGCAACACTGAACGGTTATAGACGTAAATTTTGAAAAAGAAAATTTTTCTGAACTTTTTCTAGCATAGGAATTAAACATAAACCAATACAATCATTGATATGGCTTAGGGTTCATATTCTTAATATCTAGACATAAAAGATATGAAATATGCTTAGCAGCTTTATTTATACATGAAAATATAATACTTGCAAAATAATAGAATTTATTAAAATATTTAAAACCAAATTTCTCAGTACAATAAAAAATAAAGTAAATTATCAATACAATTTATCTTTGTTTAAAGTTAAAACAGGAATCAAATTTATATAAATCAAATGAAACAATATTCTTTGACAATTTTAAAAGAATTTACACCTACTGGTCACAAATTATAAAGCATCTTAAGGAGTATTAAAATAAAGAATCTAGATATGACAATATTGACAGATTGCTTAAAAATAATAAATTAGAATAATGCATGTAAAGACCACTTGCCAATCAACAGTACAAAAAAGCATTTTTAAATATTCAAATTTTGTTTAAGACAGCTGGTAAGTATAGGATTTAACAATAAAAAAAAAAAAATGGTTCATTTCATACCATTACTGTTATGTGTCAAGTGTGTATATATATATATATATATATATATATATATATAAGCCTACTTATGTTTGAATTAGTGAGTGCTTTTTTTTTTTTTTTTTTTAAATATATATCAGTAAACTTTTGTCAGCAGAATTAGTTTTCTTCTTTTATATATAAAAAGATTGATAACAATGAATTTTCAGAACAAGAATTCTAACATGTTAAACAATATATTTTTGAGGGTGTAGTGTTGGAAAATAAAAATAAATAAAAGTCCATTTAAAAATTAATAAATATTATTTACACATCTTAGCCAAAATTTAATTTTTCTTCTATGCGTTGTATCCCTTCAGGACGTGGGTGATCATAGCCCTTCACTATTGTCTTTTGTAGTTCTTAGCAATGCTTATCGTGTTACTATGCCCCCTCCCTCCTTCCATTCTGCCATCCATTTACAAAAATGTGATAAGTTACTTGCAGCTTTCCTTTGTCCTTTCAATATCTGTGAGTGTCTAATTTTCCAGTCATGCGTTCACAAAATTTTAATTATCTTTCTGCTTTTCATGTCGTCTCCTTTGTTTCTGGATTTTAAATGTCCTCATTGCTTACATGCTCCCTCCATATTTTCAGCATCCTTCTGCTGACCTACATCTTTATTTCCTCCAGTTTCCTCTTCATCTGTAAGGAAATTGTCCAACATTCATTCAAGCCTCACCCCAGCAAAATTTTGGTTTTTTTATATTTTTAATTTTTGGAATGCATCTTTTACTATTCTAATGCATTTTCAGATTTCCGTCTCATATTTTCCATCTCTGTTATAGAATTTTCCAGATCTCTAGACATCTGTACTAGCTTGATTTTTGACATCTGACTTGTAACTTGCATCTTGGAGTTTTTCTCTTACTGACTGCCATACATGATCTCTTCTAACAATAAATAGTTAGGACTTCCTTCCTGCTTTTCTAATCCTGTAGTTTGCTTTCTGCGTTTACCTCCCAAACTGTTGTCTCTGTATCATATTAAGATTGTGTCCAGCAATAACAAATGCGGGTCATATCTCCAGCTCCCTTAAGATAGCCTCACTTCTTTGCCTTATGTCCCTTTTTTTATTTTTACATACTCGTGCTCAATATGCAGGTGGTTTGTTCTTGATAGAAGTTCGGGATTATTTTTAACAGCCTTTCCAAATACAACAAGGTTTCTAGCAGTTCAAACAGATCTTTGCACGTTATCTTTTCAAATGTTTTTGCATGATCTATGAAAAATGAGTACACATCTTTCTGCACTTCTATCAGAAAAAATTATAAATATAGCATTTCTTGTTCCAGTGTCTTTGACAAAACCACACTGTTCTCATTCTATTCTGCTTCATGCTCTCTAGACAAAAAATTCAAATCATAACCTTGGTTATGTGGCTCATTAAGCTGACTATCCACTGGAGTTTGCATCATAAGACAGTGGGCTATAAAGAGAGATCTACTAAGGTTTTCTGCTATGTCACATATTTGCTCCTCTTCATTTTGTCCAGTGTCAAGCTTTCCATATTTTGGGATATTGCTAGTTTTATTTCTTCTTTTCCTATTATGATTGTTCCCTCTTGATTTTATGCAACCTGTTGATGAGCACATCCATTGTCCTGTGAATTCTTTTCTGTATAACAACTTATTTAAAGAAAGACAGAAACATTTTAAAATTGCATGATGAATTAAATAACCCAAAAAACATTTGGCATAAATGTGTTGAAAACAAGTACATTTTTTTCCGTTTTACAAATGTATTTTTTTGCATCTACTCGATCTTAAAGTTCATCAAGTATTTAAATTAAAAAAAATATACCTTTACATAAGGTATATTTCTTGAACATAGGTACAAGTTCTTGAACACCAAAAAAATGCTTAAATATCAAAGTTTGCCTTTCATAAAAAAACAAAACAGAAATGCACATAACTTTAAATACTAATGAAGCATTATGTTGAAACAGAGGGATGTATATCAAGTTTTGTTCTAGTAACAAAATTTTTAAAAAGGTTAGTATTTATTTTGTTTACTTTAATGAAATAATACATTTAGACAGCTATATTAAAGCTGGTTGTTTATTAAAGAGAAATAATAATAGCCTCTTTAAGTAGATTTTTCTTGTCACTCATTCTTAAAATAGTCTTTTGAACAATTGATTAGTAATTACATCATTGAAAAACAAAGAAAAATTTCTACAGTTATGGCCTTTAAATACAAAAAAACTTTAGAGTGATTAAAAGGGCTTCAATCATGTGAAATTTCTACTCAAACATTTGTAAGAAAATTAAGATTTTTAAACACTTTTATACAATTTTTACTATTTTTGATGGCTTTAAAAATAAGTTAATACAGTACAAGGTATTTTTTGCAACATGCAAAATCGAGGCAATTTAATTTATTGCTTTAGCTTCTTTGGCACTTTATTTTGATAAAATTATTTCAAATATGCAAAATTCCTAGCATGAAATCATTAAACCTTGAGGTTTCATATAAACCATTTGCAAATTAATTAAGAATCTTTAGTGATATTTGAAAAAATAAAATTGATTGCTTTTCAGAGATTCAACTTTCATAATGTTTAACTGATTGGAGAGAGGTAATTTTTTTGGCAAGTGGTCTTAAATATAAATAGCAATTAACAAAAAACCTAGCAATATGAAAGTGGTATATTGATTATCACACAAAAACCACAAATCTTTGAAGTTAAGGAAAGATTTTTTTTTTGCTATTTTTTTAAAATAAAATTAAACTGGTGAGTGCTGGAAAGACAAAAGCAAGGTCATTATCAACATTTAAGTCATTTGAAATCTGCTTAAACACACAAGTGTGCAAGGCAAATACAATTACTACTTTTGTTGCTTTAAAAATTATTTTCAGTCAAATATTAAATTATACAAAAACCAAAAACTAGTTAGACTAATAAACAACTAATGGATTTTAAATAATCTTAATGTACCTTATAGGAATAATTATATGCATCACTGCATCATTTTAATCATTCACTTTTCATTAATAAGATGCACTTTTTTTTTCTATTAAATTTCATTTTAAAGAGTTGCTTTTTCTATGGATAATTTTCTTCATAGCACATAATTTCTGGTACAGATAGACCAGAGATATTTCATTATTTTTGTTCAGCATAAGATTATATAACAGCTCCATATTATAACAGAATTCATACCTAGATACTTACCAACTGTGTATTGTATTATAATCAATAGGATTCATACCTACCTACCTATTGTGTACATAATACTTTCATTTGTTCTAGACTACAGTCATAAATTACCTTGATATTTACAGAACCATAAATGATTCTACTGAGATGGAAAAAAAAAAAATCTAGTATTCCCATGGCATTAAATATAACAAAGTAGACATTTCCATGCTTATGGAGGGTGTGATTTATAAATTGTAGCCATTTTATATTTTTAATTTCATGCATGCACATTGTTTTTGATTTTGTCAACTACACAGCATAGGGTCACTTGGGTTACCGTCTCTGAGAAAAAGAGTCCCCGTGATGCAATCCACTCTGCTAGAAATTTGGAAATGGCATGTTGTACTGATTGGTATTTGTGCTAGACGCTCCAATACAAACACTTCAGTGTTTGAGTGTCAATGTGAGGATAGTGCAGAGAATTTGGAAAGAGTTGGATGAGTCTAATGTGATTACGAAGGTGTTTGGAGTGATCACTAGTGATGGCAATGTTATGCCTACATTCATCTTCCCACAGAGCTTTAGACTCAACACAGAGGCCTACATAAAATGCCTTGAGGAGGTAGTGTTGTCCTGGGTCAAGAGGGTGGCTGTTGGAAGACACTATGTCTGGCAACAGAACTCTGCACCATATCACACAATCAAGAGAAACCAGTTGTGGTTGTCAGACAATTTCTGTCATCAAATCACCCTTTACATTTGGCTACCTAACTCGCCAGATGGCAACACTCTTGATTTTTATGTAAAGAATGGAGTTGAGCAAAAGACCAAAAAAACTCAAATGTACCATCAAATATGAACTAAAGGCAAGGATTACAGTAGCATTCATGTTTTAAACAAGGAGACCATCCAGAAGAGTTACAGGAGATTCTGAAATTGTCTGGAAGCTGTGGCTGAATAAATTTACTTCAGTATTTTAAGATATTTATGAGTAATTTTGGTAAATATATCTGTTAAAATGACATGTCAGTTATTTTTATTTTTGCATAATTTAGATGACAATTCATTAATTGCACCCTGTATATCATCCTATTATTAATTAGCCAATTATTTTAGAATAGAATGAAATAAATAAGGTGGAGACAAGAGAGTAAATAAGTTATATTTCATTGGAATTTTTGGGACAAGATGTTGCTCACATATAGTTTCAGTTAGACAATTTCTTTGTGTGTGATTTTCTTTCTTTTTTTTTTTATGCACACTAGATGACCTATAGGTTTTTACAAATTAGGAAATACAAGACTTAATGAGCTTTACCACAACTTTTATCAAGTTATTTAAGGGAGAGGCTGTGAAAACCATTGTATTAGTAATTACAACTGTTGAAGTTCTTTTGGAAGAACACTGGAATATAGTTCTAAGAATGAGAATAGAATAACTTTTATGTATCAAATAAAGATTGACATTGCTGGAAGGTTAGCAAATAAGACATTTGAGGAAGCTTAGCAACTGAAACATAACATCAGGTTTCAATTGCTAAGCTTCCTGGCTTTCTCAATGTTATTGAGGAAACTGATCTAAAAATTGATGTAGAAGTTTCAAGATTTTATGGAAAAAATAAAAATATTGTAGGTATTCCTTTTGAAGGATTTAGTGTTCAGAAATGACGTTTACATTTTGGTTTTTACACCAAAATGTGAACTGTTGTCATGAAATTTCTAAAGACATTTTTTAAAAAAAAATCAACCAAGTGTATTCAACCATACCTTGTGACATACTTTTAAGTAATTAGTTAAATAGAGGCACTCTATATGCAAATGGCAGCTCTTCCTCATTCCACTGGTTGTTAATAAACATATAACTTCTTACATTCTTTGGATTTGTCCTATAATGACTGAAATTGTTTTTCTTTCTCTTCATATGCATAGCAACAACTGTACACTAAGTGGGGGGGGGGGGGAGGGGAAGGGGAAGTTTTTTTTATACAATTTACCCAGAATAGTATTTATACCAAAATTTAATTAAAAAATTATTTTCCAGCTATTTATGATAATTACAGGGTTTAAGAGTGGGAGACTGAATAGGGAACAAATCTAAACAGTCATGAAAAGTATTTTTTGTAAATATCTTCAAAATAAATGACCAGGTGTACAAAAACTACACTGAGCTTACCTTCTGACAGAAACATTATTCTGAGAGACTATATATTTATTTTTTTGTTTATTTAATTTTATTGGAATTAAAAAAACAAAATTTGAGTTCATTATTCTAGTCACATTCAATGCCGCAAAAACCAAACTAGTGATATTCAATCATCACTGAGCAGACCCTGAATAACAGGTGTTCTTTCAGGGAGGCCTATTGAAACTTAAGCTCAACCCATAATTCAAGTGGAACTTGTACATATGATTCATTGCTTAAAGATGCTGGAAGAAAGGTCAGTTCCTGGTAGTGTTATAGTAAGTACCTGACTCCTCGTGCAAACCTCTTTGATTACAAGAGTCAGATCAGGTTGAAAATAGGATACTGCCGCAATTATATGGGAAGGAGTTGATAAGAGTGTAAAGCCTCCATGCAGCCTTTTGTGGGTGAAGAATTATTTCCCATCTTACAATTCTTTTCCTACTGACAAAACATGGCAAAGCCTCTTTCTATTCCTATTTCCAAGGGGGTGGGGGGAAAGGGGAAATTCAGATGAACTACATCTCTTAGTTCTACCGGTTCTAATCTTTACTGATAAGAGACCCATCATACCATGCATATTGTTTGTAGTGAATCACCCTCAATTCCCTTTGTGTTACACTTGAACAGCTTCTTCCCACAAACTGCTACTATTTGAGAACTGATTCTCAACAGCATGCTTTCCCAATCACTACAATCTTAATATGTTAAAGTCTAGAGTCAACCATTATCTTCCTCACATATACCCATAAAGTGTGCTTGGGCCTTGTACAGAATGTACATTGTAGAAAAATTTAAAAAAAAAAAAAAAGATGCAATAGCTTTAACATTTGCATATTGCTCAGTCATTTACTTATAATGTAATTACAAATACTCTTCAGTTACAATAGGTTAATAATATCTATCAATACAATTAAAGTTTGACCAAGTAAACTACATGTTTAATACCTACATGTGAATTTGTTTTAAGCTTTTCTTATGAGAGCTTATGAAAAATTATGAAGTGTATTAAACCTGGATTTTTTTTCAGCTGTTTATTCTTGTTTGTTCAAACAAAATGTAATATAGGAAGTGCTCCTATTGAACATAATCAAGAGAAGCAGGGAGTTTTGAAAAGGTTTTGGCCTAACCTACCCCCCCCCAACCCCCCAAAACCTATTCCTATGCTGTGCCATGGAAATAATTTTTGTGAAGCGAGTTCTTATGAAAAATTTTTCAGCACCATTTTGTATATGTATATCAGGTAAGCTGAATTTTATGCTCTTTCCTATCAAATGGTAAGAGGTCAAATCAAATGTTGTTGCTTTTATATAAGAAAAAGGATAAGGAGAATAAGATTTGTATCAGGGCTTCACACCACATTAGAAAGACATATGCGATTTGCACCCTAAACACCTTTATTTCATATTACTTTCTTTACCTAGCTAATGTGGACACTAGGCACACATACAAAACGAAGAGTAGAGCTTATATAGAGAGTGAAAGAATTGGCTGTAGTCAAGATTATAGCCATTATGAAATCAATGATCTTGTTGATGGCTGTCTAGTATGTGCTATATCATGGCTAGATATGGTTTTGAATTCCAAGTTGTACCTCTTCTTGACTGGATGCCAATTTTGGTTAGAGAGCCTTGAAGAAATGAATTCATTTCTTTCTTGAGAATATTTGCACAAACGTGAACATAAATTTAGCTGGAATTTGAACATGGCCTGTTGATTTCTCATTTCACACTGTTAACCATTACACCACTTGCACATCCAAGAGAAAAAAAAAATGAGAAGAAAAATCTAATTTTGTAATAAAACAGCTCAATGATACATTAATTGTATTAGAATACTTTGCTATTCTCAGTTACATGCCCTGTTCTGGACTAACCAGAGATGTTTGGTTCACTTGGCTTGGCTTGTCTTGTATCTTCAATGCTTAAGTGGTTGCAGAAAATTCACAAATTTAAGAAAATGGAGTCTTCACATGTCAATATATAACTTAATAGCCAAACTTTTAACACACAAATTCTGCAATCAAAAGATCCTATCATTAGGAATTGCCAATCTGTCAAATAAAAATTATGACAATGAATCACAAATAACAAAAAGCAATGAAGAAAATTTTTTTCAAGTAAACTGTTTTTTAACCAAATGGTAAACTGGCTGAACGATCTATCTTGCACAAAGATAAAAGCCTTTATAAAAGATAAAAGGGCAAGAAGTAAACAATTCACCTTAATTTGTTTAGACAAAGTATTTAAAAAAAAAAAAAAAAAAAAATTGATCTATTTTAATATATGAAAGGGCTAGGAAAAAAAAAAAAGAAAAAAAAAGCAAAGAATGGAATGTTAAAAAAAATTAACTAACATTTGTAGCCAATTTCTTCACGAGAATCCCACCGAATGTCTAATAATATTCCAAAAAATATTTGCATTGTGCTTTAAAGAGATAGAGTTGAAAAACTCCCTGAAATATTAAAAACTAATAAAATCTGCTAAGGACTAATTCACTAAATCTTGATATGTGTAATTACTTTGAAGTGTTAAGATTACATAAAAGCTATTTTACTTGTATCAGATCATTGCACTTTATATTTATATCAATTATAACATATTTTATAATATTTAGTAAACAAGATAATACTCCCGTACAGTGATGTACTATTGCTAGTATCACAAATAGCTAAATTTCAATTGAAGTAAATTATATGCTTACCCAAAGAACAAAAATACAAAATAAAATTACATTTCATAGATTGGCACATTTAAAATACATGCCAACTTGGCTTCCGAAAGAAATTCAATTAGGAAAAAAATAGATTAATAAAAAAAAAATAAAGCTTTTAATATCCTTATATAATTTTACTAGGGGCATAATCTTAAAGCAAAAGTTTAATTTATTAAGGGCTATAGATTTTTTTTTCAAGTGAAAATAAAACCAAACTATTTATCTACTTATCTTACTTGCATCAGTTGAGAAATATCTTAAATATTGAGGTTAATATAAATGGATATGAGAGCATATTAAGTGATGTATCTTATTTGCATCATTTTTTTCAGTATTAATTCTTTTTTAATTCAATTCTTCAAAATGTTCTCTATTTTGTATGCAAACAAAATGTTAAAATGAGTGTGAAAAGATGGGCAAAATGTGTGTTGCCAATCAATATTAACTGTCAATAGCTAAAATTAAAATTATTGCTTCACCAAAAACAGGAGTTGTTAATTAATCTGAGAAACATTCAATACAACTGAATTAGCCAGGTGTACACACTACTTTGGAACCAGACTTTTTACGAGTCAATAGAATAATCTTTCAATTTTCTATATTATCTTCCTTCATTATTTCTCAATTTTTAAGTGTTTTTTTTTTATTTGTTATTTTACACATAAGAGTAGGAATATGGTACTAATAATAGTATTTACAATAATAATAAAAAAAATAGTGTCATTTGATAATATCTATAAATATTTTATTTACTGGAAGTAGAAATTTTATTTTGCAGCATGGTTTTATAAAGCTCAGTTTATGATTACAGTCAAATGCTATTTCATTTTGTGCAAATGCCAATGGAATGAAAATTATGAAAATGAATACATTTTTTAATTCATTTTTAAGTACATCTAAATGAAGTTTTATATATATATATATATATTTCATGGACAGTTCCGGAGATTAACGAACTGATATATTAGATTTACTTGAACATTATTTTTAACTGATACTTGTATTTGAGTAGATATTCTGTGTTTAATTAGACAATACACACACACCTGAATATCTATGAGAAATTTTGTTAGGAAAATGTGTCATTCAGCAGGCTTCAAACCTGCAACCCCTATCAACATAGGGGAAGCCATCAATTGATCTGATGCATCTTAGATCACTCGACCACGAATGATTTCACATTCTAAATGAAGCCAAATCAACAGATGATGTTACGGAAAGTTCCAGAGATTATCAGCTTGAATATTCATGAGAAATTTTGTTAGGAAAAAGTGTGTTATTACATTTTGTGGCCAAGAGGTCTAAAACACATCAGATCAAGTGATGGTTCCTATGTTGTTAGGGGTCACAGGTTTCAATCTTGCTGAATGATACACATTTTCCTAACAAAATTTCTCATAAAAAACAGAATATCTACTCAAATACAAGGATGTTCAAACGAAAAAATTGAATATATATATATATATATATATATATATATATATTCTTACTTCCTAAATGCAAATATTGAAATCTTTTTTTTCTCAGTTACATGACTATTACAAATGTATCAACTCCTATAATCCCCCACCACCGACAAAAAAGGAAAAAATCTTTAAGAAATATTAACTTATGCATATTTTGAGTACTTTATAGATATTTTGCTATCATGATAGGTAATTAAAAAACTAAGAGATTCACTTTAACCCATCTTTAAAGTTAGATTTGATTGTGATGTGCAACTCATAATTTTATAAGTAAATTAATCAGTCACAACAGTGCATGAAAAACAAAGATGTAGAAATTACTGCTGGGAAATTAGAATAGCTATGCTGGTTGTAGCCATGCTAATGAGAGTGCACATTTTCTTTAAATTGAGTAACACTAACTACAGTGATAAAAAACTAAAAACTCCCACAAATACAAGTAAAATGAACAAAAATAATAGAAATACCTTTAGCAGCTCGATTTCTGGCCTTGAAGTATACGTCTTTTGCTATAGATTCTATTTCAGTGTTGGTAACTTCCAAGAGGATTTCAGTAAGGTATCTACGAACTTTCATTTGCTGTAAAAATGATATCCAAAGTTATAATTTTCTTTAAAAGAAAAAGAAAAATATGACATATCAAAGTAAATTGATTTCAAGTACTTCAACAATATTTTATATTGACTGAACTGGTTGTTTCATCCTCAAAAGTTGTTAGAGCAAATTATGGAATAATAAATGACACTTCTGAAAATTTTGGACAATATTTTAAATTGATATAAATTTATAGGTCTCATCTTTTATCCATCTTCTAGTTGCTCACTAGAAACTAAAATCACACACTAATGAGAATTTCAATGATAACAATGTTCAAATTTAATAATGTGTCTGTATATTCTATTTAATGTACATGAAATTTACTATTTGATTCTTTTCTTGATAATATATTCACACCCAAAGCTTTTGAAAGATCATTTGTTTTGCTAACAAGCAGAAACATACACCAGAATAAAACAGGGTTGCTCATATCAGTATTGCTATATAATGATACTAGAAAACTTTTTCTGTAACACTAGGTTTTTATTTAAGAGATTGACAGAAAATTTTGCAGAAGAAAAAATAGAATATAACAGTAAAATTTGTGCACACCTATCTTTCAAATAATTACAAATATTTAAATTAGTTTTCTTTCATATAATTGTTTAAGGAATTGTAAGAGACAGGGGAAAGCAATGGATAACGTATTTGAAGGACCTAATCTGGTGGATGACGGAACGAGGATTGCACGGTGTAACAGGAGAAGGTGTGCTCAGAGCCACCAGGGATAGGGAAAAGTGGAAGGCCATGATCGCCTACATCCTTAAGGGACAAGGCACATAGAAGAAATTTTTTGTCCTTTAATTTTTTATTACAGTAAGCCATGAATTATCAAAAAGTAGTTTTAGATGCAACTCAAATTCATGTCCTATAACCTGAAAGATTTTCTTTAAGAAGAAAAAAAAAAGTTATAAACAATTAAGCTACATAAGCTGCACGCAATTGTAGCTAACCCTGTGTCCTTTAGCCATTAAATTGTAGCTAACCCTGTGTCCTTTAGCCATTAAATTGTAGCTAACCCTGTGTCCTTTAGCCATTAAATTGTAGCTAACCCTGTGTCCTTTAGCCATTAAATTGTAGCTAACCCTGTGTCCTTTAGCCATTAAATTGTAGCTAACCCTGTGTCCTTTAGCCATTAAATTGTAGCTAACCCTGTGTCCTTTAGCCATTAAATTGTAGCTAACCCTGTGTCCTTTAGCCATTAAATTGTAGCTAACCCTGTGTCCTTTAGCCATTAAATTGTAGCTAACCCTGTGTCCTTTAGCCATTAAATTGTAGCTAACCCTGTGTCCTTTAGCCATTAAACCAGACATTTTTCAGACTCCTAAACTCATCATTTGCTATTTGTGATAAAAACAAAAAGTTCAAAGAAAAGTCAGAATATTTGTAATTAAGAATTATCATTTATTGTTCACTATGTGAACTGATGTTCTCTCATTATCCAACAAAATGAAACACTACCTTGACACCCAAATTGATACAATTAACAAACTTAAAGAATAATACCTCTAGTTATACCACAATATTATATACATGGCATATTAACGGATAAATAAAACTTAATTTGGTATGTAACTTAAGTAAGCATACATTATTGAAGAATGCAAATAATTTGTGAATCATGATCAACAAAATCTAGTTTTTCATCTCTCCAATGAAAATCAAATTGGCCCTCTGAATTCATTAGTTTTAGTTTAGTTTTTAGTTTAGTCTATGACTTGTAAAAAAAAGTTAAAGGACAAAAATAAGCAAAGAATACAAGATTTTAATAACTATGTGAATATAAACATGAAACATCTTAGAAAATTAAAAATCAAAACTCTACAATACTGATTCGAAACTGCATTTAAACATCATTAACGATCTCGAGTGAAAGCATCAGACTGTATGCTACTAAATAAAACTTAAGGTATGAAAAAGAAATCAAATCTAACGGTTACCAACCCAAACATATTAGGTTACAAATTTTCAGCCATATACTCAATAAAGGCAGATTAAAACTAATGCGTTGGTTTTAATTTATGAGAAACTTACATGATATTAACAAGTTTAATTGGAAAAAAAAAAAAACTCATTTTGTTTTCGTTCCAGTGATTATCATGTAACAAATGAAAAATTCTAATGGTTTTTCTCTCATAAAAATTGGCATTATACCAATCTTGTTTATGCCAAAATGGATGAAAAAATTCCTGGGAAAGCAGACTTAAAAAACTTACTAATTCTGCTTGTTTTTCCTCTTCAGTTTTAAATTCATCAGGTGATGGAGAACATTTTTCAATTTTTGAAAATCTGGGTTCATGATCACTTTTTACAGCTCCTTCCTCATCTGACTCCTTTGAAAGATGCACAAACAGTAGAAAATGCATTAAGTAGAACATTTCTGGAAAATTAAATATATCAAACAGAATACCTCAAATTGTAAAGCAAACAGACTACATATCCAATCTGAAGTGGGAGAGAAATCTTTATATAGAAAAGAACAGATGTATAACATTTATTCTACCTTCTCAAGTTCCAAATTCTTAAAAAATCAATTGTTATAAATTTCTTTATTCAATTCAGTCAGTCAGTTAAGTGCCATACGTGATTTGGGCAATCATGTCTCGAAAGAAACATGACTGACTATTCAATTACACAGCATTAAGAATCTTTATTTAACAAGCAAGACTTGGACCATTGTTGAGATTAAAAAATGGAACACTGGTGTAGGTTTCCATCAGGCAACATAACGGTGCATTAAGTCCTCAACATAGCAGCAGCAGCAGCACACAAAGAACACAGCACACACACACACACACACACACACAGTGCACACACATGTAAGAATAGAAGTGCCAATGACTGAAAACAATGGTAAACTAACAAAGGGAAAAATATTTCAAATTACATCTCTATTCAATGTTGCTACCACTCAAAACAGTTAATGCAAGGACAGTGTATATTGTATTTCATGGGGTTTCATAGAACTTCACCAACAATGGTAGTGCATTGTTTATACCACAGCTTTAGCTATTGTGCCTTATCTGGGCATGAGAATAACATCATTGCAAAAAGTGGTGCCATGTCAACTGGTTAGATAGGTGTCCAGATCTTTAAGGCAGATAGTAAAGTTTTTGTGGAGGAGATTACTTGATGCTTTAGATTAATGCCTGTCAATATGGTGTTGCATAAACTAGCAGTGGCTTTATAATAGTTTGAGATATGTGTTCTGTAAGACCACTAGCGAAACTAATCTGTCTTGACAGGAGCAACATGCACAAATCTTGTAGACTATTTACAGACCGTTATGCACACTAAGTTTCCCAGTGATAAGAATTTGTCCTAGTAGAATAACGCACTTCAAACATGACATTCCATTGTGCATGGGTGACACAAAACCGATTTTCAGAATATGGAACATAGATGACTTCAGGATATTTAACACATCTCTGCACTCATCACCCTCAAATAACATTGAACAGCACTAAGTTCCTACACTCACATCCAATAAACAACTCAGGAACAGCAGTCCTGGAATGATATACCTTCAGCAATGACTCCAACAACTTGTAGATTCCATCACACAGCTGTCATTCAGATGAAAGGAAAGTTGTTAGGTAACTCTCTAATTCACAAATCATGATATTGATATGAAATGACCTAGAAACAATATATCTTCAAATAGACGATTTAGAGTAATTCTTTTGCAAATAGTAAAATTCCACAGAAAATTAAAATAAGTATTTACTATAGGACAATACATGAAACTAGTGTACATAGAAATGATAACATCTGCAGTATTAAATTTAATACAAATCTGATAGTACGATAAAAGTACTTTTTCCTTCAATATTTACTTTTTAGTGAAAAAATTCAGCATTGAGAATAAAGCAGAAATACATTTGTTTTATTCTAATTATAAAGAGAAGAAAATATGGAACATCTTAAAATTCAGGGATCTAATATATGAACTGAATGTGTTAACAAAGCAAGTTATATATGTAAAAAAGTTACTCACAAAGCGACTTTTAGAAGGAAAAGTCTCCTTTTCGTTATCACTTCTTTTCTCTTCTGCATTTTCCTTTAAAACAGCTTCAGCATCTCGCTCTGCACTTTCTTGGGCTTTTAAAGCTTCAAATTGTTCTTTGTCTTTTCTTTCCTTTTCTAACTTCTTTTGCTTGTCACGTTCCATTTTCTCTAAACCTTCTCGAATCCAAGCAGGCAAGTTCTTCCTTTTTGTAGCATCTAATTGTGTAAAAACCAAAGAAAAAAAGGAAGAGGAGGAAAGAAAATATTAATGAATGGATAAGAAAAAAGATACCATAGTGCATGTATTTTGCATTCCCAACTGACGATGAGTTAAATTTTTATATTTCTATTGGCAAGGAGAAGTTGATTGTAGTAAATTTTAACAAATTTAAGCATTTGTTAACAAGTACATTATAGGAATTTGATAGCTTAACTAATCAAGAATTTATCTGTAACGTTTATCTCTTTTAGAGTTTCTTTTTAATCAAGTTCCAGATGTTGGCCATCATATCTGAAATAAGTAGTGCTCCTTTCACAAATTAAAGCCAGAACAAAAATTATTTCACCTTCAAACAAAATTAGCCCTTTATGTATTTCTGGCAACCTAGTCAGAAAAAAAAAAAAAGAAAAAGAAAAATCTACTGCCATCGAAAATTAACATCTCATTACCAATAGATAAAAATTAAAAAAAAAATTGCTGACTCATCACAAACCAATGTTATTTCATTTTCAACTGAATAATAGACTTGTGCATACATAATAGGTTGTTCTGAAAGTAATAATACATTTTCAAATAGAAAAACAGATGCAAATGTAATTAAGTGAAATTTTATTAATCATTACCAATTATAGCAGCCAATAAAAAGGCAATTTTTTCATTTCCATTGATAAAATTCTGGAGGTTTTCATAAAGAAAACTGAAAGACCTGAACTAATATCGTAGTCTAGGTACCTCCCAAAATGTTTTAATAAAGAGCATACCATGATGAAAATAAAAACCCAACTTGATAAAAACAAAGTTTTGTCAAAATGTTAAGAGGAAAGACCAAAGTACTTTTTTGGATTATTTTATAAAATTTTTTTAGATCTTTTCTAGAATGTTTGAAATTTTGCTTAAAAATCTCATTTTTTTGGCATTAGCGGGTAGGCCAAAGATTATTAAAATTTAGTGTTTTATTTTGTGGTAAAAATCAATTGTTTTGGAAATTCTTACAAAAATCAAATAATTGTTGGATTTTGATGAAATTTTCAGGACTTTTTATTATTTTAGCAATATTTTTTTAGAAACGCTTGGTAAAATTATTGTTTTTACATGTTACCTCCAGCTAAATTTATGAAATTTCTAGAAATAAGTTTCAGACTGTTAATAATTATATTAGTTAAAAGCAGGACTCCTTTTATTGAAAATTTGCTCTGAATTGTAAAATAAAAAATGCAATAAAACTAAGATTATTTAATTAAAAAAAACTTAATTGTTTTAATAAATAAATTATATGAAGGGCACTAATGTCTTAAGAAGAAATTTATTTTCAATGAAGAATGAATTAAAATAATTTTTTAAAAGATTTTAATAAGAAAAATTTACATTTTAAATCTGAAAATTCTGTATTATTTAAAGCCTTTTAGATGATTTATTATTATTAAGTGAAAATTATACTTACTAATCATAAATGGAAAAACTTTATACAAATCATTAATCACAAATATTTAAAAAAAGATTTTGAATTTTTTTGTATGCTTATAAATATGCTGATTTTTGTAAATACAGATGTCCGTATCACATTATCAGAAAATAAGAGCAATAAGAAAATAAGTCAACATTTCTAAATTCTTAAGCCCAGGCAAAAATTTCCTGTAGACCCTGTGTAAGGCAAAGTTGGACTCTTGTCTGTATTTTTTCCCCAGACAAGACTGCTCTTTGGCATCGCCTCATCTGGGCTTTTCTCCATCTGGAGGCAGAGAGTCTGACAAGGTTGAGTTCAGGTGGAACTGTCTCTGATGGTAATGTGATGACAACTAATTCAAACATTAAAGTTTGGTCACAAGATATAGCTTCTATATAATCTTTCTTTAATGATGATTGCTAAAAAATTGTTTAAATTCATTGCCATAATCTAAGACTTTATTCTTAATTTTTTCATCCTTCTAAAATTTGAATCATTTATAATTTCCCCAGATATTTTATGTTAATTTATCATGAAGAACTGTTGTTGTGATATAAAATTTCATTATGCTAATAGTGTTACACTTCATTACCTAAAATATGTATTATGAAAAAGGAAAGTGAAACAATGTGATAAATATGTTGGCAAACAGATACAAACCAATTCCTGTATCATCAACAGGATTTGCTGGAATATGGGGTTTTGAAGGAGATCTGCTCCGGTTTCCACGGCTTGAGCGGAAATTTCGATTCTGATTTGACTCATGTCTCCAACTGTCTTCACTCTGCATAAATTTAAAAAAGAAAAAAAGATAAGTGAGAAAACAACGATCAGAAAATAATAATAATAATAAAAAAAAAAAAGGAAAGAAAACAGAAAATTAAACCCAACTCCTCAAGATATATATATATATATATATATATATATATATATATTAGTTAATTATTTCTGTATTAGGAATCATTTTTATTTATGTACTAGTAAAATACCGTTTTTATGTATTTTTATGTTTATTTTGCAAATAATATAAATTAAATTTCATGTATATTTTTAGTTGTTAATGTCATTTTATCTTTCTTTCACATTAAAAATTCAGTGATTCACACGCACAGTATTTTTGAAAGAAAGAAAATTTTTTAAAATTGCCAATACATTCCATTATGTTCAGTTCTGAAGAGTAGAAATGATGTCAAAATTTCAAATGTGGTTATAAATCAAATTCATTGGGTGTTTTTTCAGAGAGGATTAAATTGGTATGAAATTCAGTTTCTGCATTCTTTAATGAGATGAATAGGGGTGCTTTGATATTCTAATGAGGAAAGTAAGCAAATAAACAGCTTGTTTATAATTTATATAGTTGTTTCTCAGTAAATATGGATCCTATAAGGATCCTTTAACTACACCAACCATTTAGATTTTATACATAATTCACAAAATAAAAAATAAAGCTCTTCTAGTAATTTGCTTTTGATCAGTCTTTGCAGTCAGAGTACAGAAATATCTCCCTTGCCTCCAATATTAAGTAAATCAAATGAAATTCATTTTATATAAAGATATAAAAAAATTATATGCAATAACCCACACTTAAAAACAAAATTGTAATAACTTTTTAGTTTTAGATATAAAAGTTTAAGATTTCTTAATTTGAAGAAATGACAATATTTAGCATTTAAAACATTGCAAATAAATGCACTTCGTGCATATTATTGAAATTTATCAAAACTCACCTGTTGATACCTAAACTGTTCGTTTCCATGGTTGTAATCAAAACTTTGATGGAAATTGCCATTACCATGGATATAATCATATGACTGATTTTCCTAAAAGGGAAAATTAAGACATAAATACAAATATTATAAATCTATTATTGCTTCTGCTACTACTCAATGTATACCATTCTAAGAAAAATGTGGTTGATTCAATCCCAATTTAAGAAAGAGTTAAATTTTCAATTTTAATCAAATATTTATTTTCATCTAAAATAAATGTGGGGAGCATCAAATTGGAAAAAAAAAAAAAAAAAAAAAAATTGAATAATTTCTGATAAGAAAAGTAATTGCATTTAATATGCATATTCATGGTTTATATCCTTGCCATATGAAACTATCCCTATGGCTTTAAGATTTTTGAGAAATAACAATTTAGCCTGACAACTTATAACAAAAGTTCTTTCTATATGGAAACACACACAAAGTTCAATTTCACTCTGAAAGGAAACCATTCTTAGCTTCTTAGCTTCTGCTCACAAATTTGATATACGAGTTCATTTTTATATTAAATAAGATTTTTTTTATATCAGATGTTCAATTTAAATTTAAGATTATTTACAATAAGGAATAACTAAGAAATTTATATTTCATATGCATTCATGATAATTAAAGAAAGGTAAAAAGTGAGAAGAATATTAAATAGACAAATGACATTAATCAAAGCACTTCCCACACCAAAGCTACAAACGGTTATGGTCATTATTTGATGGTCAGCAAATGGAATCAGTCATAACTTGTTGAATCTTGTAGCCTGGCATTGATTGCACAAGTCTTTGGGTCAAGTCATTACAGCAGTGGTGAACAAATAACTTAGAGAGCCGGGTTAGAGGGAGATAACTCATGACTACCAGAAGAGGCGTCACACAAGGAATAAGAATGATACGCTTCAAAGATCATAAAGGTTCGGTTTGAAATTCTTAGCACCTGAAGAAGTGTGAAGTGTACAACGGCTGAAACATCGTACAAATGGCAACCAAGATGAGGACAATAGTCCAAATAATGTAAATAGTGTAAAGTACAGAGGATCTTGAAGAAAGATAAGAGGTGGATGGGATTCAAGTAGATAGAAGATGGCAATTGACATTGCATTTAAACTTTTGGATATTGTAGCCATCAAGGAAGCAATCAAACTGAAGAGAGTACCACAAATGGGAGGCGCAAGAAAAACTGTTGCAGAGGATGAAGCAGGTACATTTAACTATTTTGACAGTAAAAGGTTGGGACCTTCATGCCAATCTTGTAGCACTCATATGTGATTGGGAAACATAGGGAAAAAAGCTCATCAGAACAGTAACCATGAAAATACTTGTAAAAAAAATAGAAGAAAGCCACATCACATCAGTGAGAAAGTGACTGAAGGCCAGCTGCCAAGTCAGGATCGGTTATATTGCAGATTCTCTATTGGATTTTGTTGAGAACCTTAAGAATACCAGGAGCACCTAACCAGATGTGGCAACTGTATTCAATGTACAAACGAATGGTAGATTTATAAATGTGCAAAATGGATTCTGACGAGAAAAACTTCCTGGCCTGACAAGCAGTTGATGCAGCTATGGATTTGATGTAGTCATTCCATTTGGGATCATTTGAGAGAGTGAGGCCAAGGAGGCATAGTGTGTTGATTCTAGGAGACTACCCTCATCCAAACTGATGGCTAGCAGCAAAGTTTCTCTATGGTGTTTAAAAGAGAGCAGCTTTGTTTTGGAAGTATTAAAATTTACGAGCCATATTCTACCATATTCAGTGACAGATTGGAGATCTTTTTGAAGAGCAGGAGCTAGGCTTACTTTGACAGCCTTGGCAGATTTCTTATTGAGACAAAAATAAATGGTGGTGTCATCTGTATAGATATCTACTTGGGAACTGATTACATCAGGAAAATCATTAAAAAAAAAAAAAAAGATCCAAAAAATGCGTAGGACCTAGGGTAGAACCTTGAGGGATGCCTATGTTCATATAAAAGGATCTGGAAGCTTGCTTGTTCGAAACAACCTTTATTTATTTCATGATTTGATAGTATTAGATCAGACAATCATCCGGAAATACTGTAGCACTGGAGCTTGCACAGAAGGTCAGCACGCCAAATCCTGTCAAATGCTTTCAACATATTAAGAGCACCATATCAAGAACCTGGTATTCAGTGATAGTTGTTAGCACAACAACAGTAGACCTGGCAAAGCGGGAGCCATATTGTTTGTCAGAAGATTGTAAGATGTCTAACTATTTCAGCACTGATAATAGCCTCAAATACCATGCCAAAAAGAGGTTAACAGGGTGATAATTAGAGGGTGGGGGTCAGAGGGCTACCCAGAGTTTTAAAAACAGGAAGTACAAAGGAGGACTTCCAACAAGCAGGAAGCAATAATTATAGAATTTGGAGAGGACTAGTGCACATTTCTTTAGAAGGATGATTGGAATTTTATCACCTTATGAAAGCCAAGCTTAGAAATTATGTTAGAGACCAGAGACAAGGTAACATATATATTACTCAGTTTGAGTTAAGTGTGAAGTGTGATGAAAATATCGCTATGGCTCACTAACCACATATCAGGACATTCAGGCTAATAATCTTATTCAGCTACCTGGAAAGAACAAAAAAAAGCCAGTACTGTCAATATCTTTTTCTTCCTCACCATTATGTACGAGAAAGAAAACCTTAGTAGGGTAGTCAAAACCATTCCTCTCACCCAAGAGTTTAGAAAAAAAAAAAATATGAGGTAAGGATAGATATCTGGAGACTTTTTTTGTGGAACACTTTAAAGACTTTGTACAACAGTCTAGACAATATTTTCATATCTAATAAAAATGAATGGATCAACTTGCCAGAGTTGAAAGCTATAGAAAAAAAATTGTCAGGGTTTGTGAAAAATTACAATAAATAGAATGATCCAAACTTGTAAGGATCATATGAAAAAACATTTATCAGATATTGGAAATGAAATCTAGCAGATTTTAAAAAGAAAAAGACACACACATACTGTCACTCATACCAAAAGCCTGAGGCCTGACAAAATCATATCTTTAAACCTAAGATAACATAAGTAGAATACCAAAGTCAGCATTGAACCAGAGTGATGGTACATGAAAGACCAAGCTTCATATTAGGGATCCATTTAGGAGACTACTTTCTACAAGAATGCAAAGGGAGAAGCATTTTGAATTTATGATCAACTGGAAAGATTTCAACACTAATTCCAACTGTCTGGATATGTATGGTTAGAAGCTGCTGGTCATTGTTTCTGGCACTGCAGAAGACTGGTCACCTTTCTGTAGGTGACACTATTCTCTTGTAACTTCTCCATCTCTGGAAAAGTTTGTTGAGGAAAAATCATGTAACAAGTGATAGGGAAGGGAGATAAGAAGGTTCAAGCAGCATCACTTTGGTCGACATTGGACTGCAGATTTGACAATAATCCTCAATGAGGGGACCTAAAGTCATATGCAATGATAGCAAGGACCTAATAAAGAAAGGGGTTTCTGGCATGGAAAGTACTAAAAAAATGGTGGGAGAGGAGGAGGAAAAAGTAATGGAGAGAGAGAGAAAAAACAGATACCTGCTACAAAAAAGGTTATGCTTATCTTATATAATGGCTTAAAGAAAAAAATATAAAAGATAATGCAGGTTTGCAAAATATATTTTCTTTCTTGATAACATAATAATTAGAAAGAAAAAAGTAAAGGAAATTGATTATATTTTTTTAAAATTCCATTTCAATTTTTTTTATGGACCCTTGTGCCAAAGTTAAACTAAAATATATTTCCAGTTCAATTTTTATAAAATGTATCCAGTTTCAATTTTAAAAAATAATGTAAATAAATTTTAAATTTAATCCCTAAATCACAAGAATTAGAACAAATATTGCCAGCCACAAATGTAAATGAAATCAATGACCATTAAAAAGAAAACTGAATTTTTAAAACTGAAATTTTCTTACAGAAAAACAACAGTGTGAAATCTGAAGAAAATGCATAAAACCAGCCAAAACTAAAGGGATTTGACTGTGGCAATACAATGAATAAGTACTTCATACAGTTTTATACTGCATCATTAAAAGAAAAAGATTTAAACTGTAATATCCATTGATAAAACAAGTCTGATTTAAAATGGGGTTCAGTTGGTGACATTCATTTGCTTGGTCAGCAATACAAATTGCTATATGCCAGACCCAACAGTTTAATGAATGCATTATACTCTTTGATTTGCATGCACAAAGTTGTATGGGCTCAAAGTAGAGTGTTGCAGTAGACATGACCTCTTATTCACACAGGAAATGGATTACTCAGCAACAAAGATCCTTTCAACAGGCACTACAGGTCACCACCCATGACAAACAGGTAGTCACATTGTGAGGAAGGGGGTGCAGTATATTCTCAATCCCAGCCACTTCTCCAATTCTAGGAGAGTAGGACATCCCCCACTTTTTTTTTTTTTAAATTGTTTACTTAATGTTAGACCTAAGAACCATTCAAGGTAAAGATTACTATGTGGGTTGTTGTAAGGGTGTACAAAGAGGAAGAGGTACATACCATGAGGATATGTAGAATAGATAAGAGTTGAGCCTAGACTTAAAGAGGTTAAGATCATAGTGGAGAAGCATTCTCACAAGAGTCTATTCCACGATACAACAGTTCCGGAGAAGAAGTCAAAGTGGAACTTTCTCCTAATCAATAGAACATGAAGAGAATGAGATAAGCTGACAGTGTACGTAGTTTTATCTGTTTTTTTGTTAATCGTTTCATCCAAAGCAATGCATAAAGCCACTAAGATGCAAGGAGTTACTTGGTGTGAAAAAATATGAGAAAACGAAAATATTATTTAAGAGAGAGAGAGAGAACAGTAAAAGGACAAGAATTAAGACAGAGATTGACATTGCCTTTAAATTTTTGAAGAACAAAATTGACTGGGAAGCAAGAAGCTGGAAAAAAGTTCTACAAACAAAAAGTATGAGATGAGAAATTGTTAGCATAGAGCTTACAGCTACATTTAGACATTTCAACTGTAAAATTATGAAACCTTGATGCTAATAGAGGATCAATGCTTAAATCCATAAAGTCTAGGTATCAAAGAATAATTACGATGAAAATATTCATAGAAAAGTCACAGAGAATCTATATTACAGTGGTGGGAATATGACAAGCAGGGATGCCAGGTCAAAACCAATAACATTGCAGATTGTTCTTTTGATTTTATCAAGAACATCTAAATATATAACAAAAACACCAAACCAGATGTGATGGCAATATTCAACATACGGCTGAATGATAAAAATAAACTTTTGTGAGAAAAATTATCTAGCACAACATAGTGAACCAACTTTTCTAGCAGTAAACCCAGAAATTGATTTGATATAATCTTTCCACTTCATGTGAGTGGAAAACCTTAGCCCAAGAAGGCTCAATGTTGGTATCCTGGAAGTTAGCTTTTCCCAGATATAAACAACAAGGCCATACATATATCCTTTTCAACATAGAGGAAGATTAACTGAATTCTTGGTTCCAGGCAAAGTTGCCACTTTTAACACATGGCCTTTTTTGTCACAACCTATATGTTGCCTTATTTCAGGTAGGTCATAAAGATCTTTTTTTTTTTTTATTGGCATGAAATATTCATTTAAATCAGAAAAGAATTATGTAACTTTTTTTTTTTTTTAGAGCTGTTTTAAGTTTATTTTTGTTGTTTTCACCCCACAAATTTAATCAGTTCCAATTCTAAATATTGTCATATATTACAGAAGTATATTTGCCACCTCCAATTTCAAAGTTCTATTTTTTGTGAACTTATTGGAACCCATGTTCAGCTGGACATTCACTGATAGTCCCAACTTGGTTGATATTACAAGTGGTTTCTACTGTTTTGTTCATATTTCTTTCCTTCACACTCTTTATAGCTCAACTAAATAATGAAAACAAAACCATTGGCATAAATTAATAGAGTGAAATTTGTGCATATATTCCATTTAAAGTTTAAAATAAATGCCAAACATAATATAGATTTGAGGATTCCTTTTTTGACCATTTCTAGCATTTACCTTGTTCTGTGAATTATCTCACATTTTACAACCTACTCAAAAATCATGAAAACACTGGCAATAAATTGGTGATCTTTATAAGAACTTAAAACATTTTAAAGAAATTAAATAAAAAGTAAAAATACAGTTCAAAGTTATCTTTGTAATTATCTACTCTAATTGAAATATATTACTGCACTAAAATCACCTCACTTTCCAGTAAAATTAAATCTATGCGTGTACAATAAAGTCAGAAATAACTGCTTCCTATATAAACTAGTTGATGGCCTAATTTAAAAGGACAAACCTTTTTTCTTATCTTAGGAAGTTTAGTAGTTTAGTTTAAATGAATAAAAAAAGTAAAAAACGAAATGTGTAACAAAGCCTTGTTTTCATGCTAGCAAAAAGACTAAAAAGAATAGCAATTCACTTACTTCATGTTCTGAGACAGGATGATGTTGCATGCTCCAAGTAGGGGGAGCAGCACCTTGATGTTGAGGAACATTCCAGTTACCAATATTCCAGTTCCAGTCCCCAGCAGGCATTGTTTGAGTTGGAGGAGGTTGGTTCAACAGAGGTAAATTAGAGGTCATTGGTTGATTTGGAAGAGGGGTCACATTTTTATAGCCTGGAAAAGAAAATTATTACAACAAAAATATTATTTTCAACATATCTTTATTGAATCAATTTTAAATTATACAATTAAACTATTTACACACACACACTGTACTTCAAATGTAATTTTAATAAATCCACATATACAAAAGATATACTTGAAAAATAATTTAAAACTTCTTAGTAGCAAATAAAAATGTGATACCAAGTAATTTTCTTGACTGCAAACTTTGTTACGTACTTAGTAAACTTTATTAATTTTTTTTTAATTAAAAATGAATATTACTTGATTATAAAGATTTTCTAAATCTAAATCTTATTCAAATAACAAACTCATTTACACAAATAATTTGATTGTACTTGAATTTAAAATTGTTATTTCATGCAACAAATAAAAGGAATCCATTCATGAAAATCAATATAAAGCCATAAACTGAACATTTTAACTCACTTGATTCCCGACTTCCACCTTCATTTTCCCCATCTGATATGTCCATTTCATTTTGGGTTTCACCAGGTATCTGTGGATGTAATGGCTGTAAAGGATGGGGTATATGTTCAAGTAACATGGGTTGTGGGGGGCCAGTCCCACCTGTGCTTGTTCCTGCAGTACTTCCTGTATTACTATCAGTTTCTCTTACTCCTTCTGAACCCCCTTCAACTACATTAGGAGGCTTTACTTCAGAAGGAAGAGGTGGATAGGGAGGAGGAGGAGGTGGAGGAACAGAATGCTGTTGTTGAGCCTGAGGAATCTGTTGTAAGGGTGGAATTGTCTGCTGCTGCTGCTGCTGCGGAGGTAGAGGTTGAGTAGCATCTTCACTAGCCCCTGATGACATTGCTTCCTTTTGAGCAATCCATTGTTTTGCCAGCTCAGCCCAATCAACTAAAATAAAAAATTTTAAAAATGTAAATACTAGATAATAAAAAATAAAGAGAAAAATTAGATAAATGATTTACACAACAAAGTTACACATAATTCTTTGAAGATTGTCTACAAGTATTTAACTATGTCATACAAATATGAAAATGTACAAGAGTTATAGCAATAGAAAATGTTAAATAGCTTTTAAATTCCAATTGAAAATGTTGCATTAACTACTTACTAATGCCCTTGGGAAATGCATGATGCCTTATCGTCACTCTTCAGCTATGGATAAAATATACTAAATTCTTTTTTGTGTTCAAGCAACTAATCTAGAAAGACATCTCTAAATTCAAAACCATGGAGAAATGAGAAACATATTCCAATTACTAAAAGCAAACATGGCAATGAACAGTTGATATTAAAGAAAAGTAAGTTGTGGAGAGCTATGATTTCCTATGTCCTGAAAGGGCATAACACTTAAGGGTTCAAATCTTTATTTTAAAGCGAGAAAAATTAATATCTTATTAATGTTTGCATATTTTACTTTTTTTTTTTTTTTAAAGTAACTGATGATATGACCCAAAAGGACAAAGTGTACAGCTTGATTTTCAGTAATATAAATGCATAATTTTTTTTATCCAACAGATAAAACTGCATTAATTTTTAAGATACTAACTAGCCTCTAATTCATCGATTTGGTTTTACTAAAATTAGACGAACATAGTTTAATCCTTCCTTTTTACTATATAAAGATTTGCTTTTTTAATGGAAATTTTTATTTGTTAAATGCTGGTATTTTAATGTTCAAACCAACTAATGCATCTATTTTCTTTGTAAACTGAGTTTTCTTCCCCTTTTTTCAATAACTTTTGGTCAGTGATTATTGTTGAGAGTTTCATTAATATAAATGAGTGGCACGGATACTGTCAATATTTTTATTTTTTTTGCTTGATATCTAGCCGGCACTAGTAAATTCAGTAGGCTAATGTGAAATTCTTTACAAGATAGTTCTTACCATAATGGATAAAAGAAACATTAATAAGTTTAGGCAATGTAGAAGAGGAACAGAAAGGGGGGGGGAGAAAAAAAAAGAAAAGAAATAGCATGCCAAACAAAATTTTAAGAATGGATGACAAATTACCAAACTTTAAATCAAGTGGTCCAAGCTATAAAAATGAAGCTACCAAGATGTCAGATGAAAATGACAAAGAATTCTGGTTAAGTTATGAATGAAACATTTGGGAAAATAACTGCCTTTAAATCTGCAGAGTGACTAGATACAAGAAGCTTAATACAGGTCCATCTTAGAAACAGATTCTGAATTCTGATTAAAAAGAATGTTTTCATGAAGAAATCCTAGAAATGGAGAGCAGACATGACTACCATGCTAATGGCATTTTTTAAAAACTTGTATAAATGAGTTTAAGAAAATAAAAATGGAAATGGACACAAAAAGCAGCCAAATGATAAAAAAGGAAACAAAAGTTCTGGAAATCTCCCTATGGAGCTTGTAAAAATTAAGATGCCAGCAAGAGAAATATTTTGGTCAGGTCATAAACATGCACACTGTCCTCAAAAACAAAAAGTTTTGTAGTAACTTTCCAGATTCCAGCTGAGAGGCAAAATTTATCAGTAAAAATGAGTTTAGGGCATATCAATCTCTGTGGGTTATTTAATGCCAAAAAGGGTGGGGTTTTAAGGTATTTTTATTTTATAATGTTTGGTTATAGTGGAAAGGTTGATTTAGTCAGATTTTAATGTAATTTTTTTTTATTCTTTTTATTTTTGAAAACTGAAAATGTCTGAGTTTTGTATTCAAAAATGTTTTGCTGAGAATTTTTTTTTCTGTCAAAAATGTGTTATGGTAATTTTTTTTTCTTCAAAAAAGGTAATATTTTTCTTTCAAAAATGCACATATTTCTATAAAAGTCTATTTTTATACTTTCATAGTGTTTTGACCCAGTTTGGGGGTTAACTATTTGCCCATAGCTGGGACCCTAACCAGGTACTACCACTCCGGGTCAGAATGGACCTGGGAACAACAGCAATTAAGTTTGAGTTTTGTTTAACGACATATAAACGCCTGTGGGTTATTTAATGCCAAAAGGTGGGGTTTTAAGGTATTTTTTAATGTTCGGTTATAGTGAAACGGTTGATTTAGTCAGATTTTAATGAAATTTTTTTGTCTCTATTCTCTTTTTATTTTAGAAAACTGAAGATGTCTTCTAGCTTTGTATTCAAAAATGTTTAGCTGAGAATAATTTTTTTCCCTTCAAAAATGTGTTATAGTAATAATTTTTCCTTCAAAAGTGTATTGTTGGTAATATTTTTCCTTAAAAAAAAAAAAAAAAAAAATGTATATTTTTAAAAAAGAAAAAGTCTATTTTTATGTATATATTTCTATAAAAGTATTTTTATACTTTCATAGTGTTTTGACTCCGGTTTGGGGGTTAACTATTTATTTGCTCATGGCTGGGACCCTAACAGGTGCTACCACTCCAGGTCAGGGTAGACCTGGGAACAACAGCAATTAAGAGGTGGTCCCATGCTCCTCACAACCTCCCAATCAGAGGCCTTGCTGCCGGATGCAGTTTCAGTAAAAATGAAATTGATTAAATAGCAATTTATTTTAAGCAGTGGTCACTAGAACCTTAATGACTTTTCAGTGTGCAGAAAGACATTTCTAATAAATATTTTTTTATTGTTAAAATAAATCCAATTGAAATGTATCAACTGGCTTCTTTTCTAAAAGGTCTTCAGATAAGATTTGTGCAGTGCCAATTTTATTAGTTGATTATAACAATCATTAAGATGTGGATAGTCTCCAAAAATACTAAAAGCCCACATCAAAACATAAGACAAATAAACAAATAGACAAATAATCATATGAAATACTCACTCTCTTCACTGGGCATATTTGCATATGCTGACTGCTGAAGTGGCCATGCACCCCAAGGATGAGCCCACATTTTTTCACAAATATCTACAATCAATGAAAAATAAAGAATTTATACATTAATAAGTAATTTCAAACAGTATTTAAAAACAATTTAAACAGAAAATAGCTTCCATTTAAAATGTAATTTAGTGTTAATACAAAGGACTCTTCACTTCAGTACTAATACATATTTATTTCCATTCCTCGAGTTGGATTTTAACTATACTTAAAAATAAAAAATAAAATAAAAAGTTCATCAAATACTGTTACAATGTTAAGTTAGTGAAAATAAATGAAAACAAAATGATTTTACAACTTTGATTGCATTCACGTTATAAATTTTCCATGACAAACTGTAGGATTAGCTGTGCTCTATTTTGAGCATTTTAAATCCATAAAACTAAATTTACTGCTTATATGTACACAAACTAACTTTTTGTTCAGAATTCTGGATTTTACAAAATGAATGTTTCTAGCTCTATTAGAGTTGTGTTTTAATAAAATTTAATTGTATATGCAGCCATTATTGTTACATTTTCAAATATTTACAATGCAAACAATATATAAAAATATAATCTAAGTTAAAGAAAATATTAAATAGAAAGATTTGAAGTATTTTGAAAATTTTAACAAATTACTTATTTCATTTTACTGCACAAATAGAAAATTTCACATTCCTTATGAGAGAGAGAGAAAAACAGAGAGAGCCTATTATTTGGTACCAGACAATAACTGTAAGAGTATATTTATTCTTGGTGTGTGGATCATATGAATTAAGAATAGCTATTTTAACAAATGGTTATAAATAACTTCAATTGGCATCACTATAGAATCAAGCATAAAAAATTCTCATTACATCTAATTTCCAAAAGTTTCAAAAATTTTTGGTTAAAAATTAGCTAGTTCTAGAGAAAATGAATATACCCTATAAGTTATTTTAGAAATAATTGCAAAAGAAATTAAACACTATCAGCAGCAGATCTCAGGCAGATAACAGTGAGCCAAACTGAAGTCAATGGCAGGCAATTCCATATGGCTTTGTTATACATTTTTTTATCATTTCACCCTAAGCAAGGCAACAAAGTTACTAAGATGTAGGGAGTCACTGAGTGTGAATGAATATAAACAATAATATGAAAAATTCATATTTTATTAAATGGTAAGGCATTATTATAGAGTAAATTTAATGGGAATTGATTGAAAATAAAGTTGCTATGCTTCATTTCAATTGTACGACCAAAACTGCTTGGAAATTTTAAAATCTATTTACGTCTTCAGTATTTTTCCAGTATTTCATCAGTTTTTACAGTTGGCCAATTTTGAATGACTCATTTGCTTTTTTGTATGTTTGGCAAATAAAAAGCTGTCCACTGTCAATGTTTCCCAACTTGAGAAATACTGAATTATTAGCAACATCTTCAATTTTTTTTAAGTATGAAAGATCAATTTCTTCCTATAAAGTACTTCACTATAAGACTTACCAGATTCCAACCATCAAAAAAGTTTATCTTCAGATCAAAAACCTAACAGTCAAGTCCTTGATGACCCATAAATTTTCTTTTGAATAAGTTTCCATTACACTACATGTCTTTGCTAAGGTCCTGTTTTATGGACAGTATTTTATTTTTTCTCAGTTATATACTTTTTTTAAAAAATTTGTCTGTTTCTACTGAAACAATACCTGTTCTTTTGAGTTTGCATTGCATTCAATAATCCTTCAGATGAATGCTACACCTGGCTTTTCCTCATTATGTCTCCCTTCCCGCTCCTAATTAACAAGCAAACAAACAGAAGTGTACCAAGTACACATGCTTTTGACCTCTTATTTGCATTGAGATGAAAACAAATGAGTGATTTCAGCATTGGATTATACGAGTGGAGTAAAAGAAAAAAAAGAACTTGACTCTCCCACCATTATGACAATGACTGGCAACACTAGAAAAGTAGCGACTAAATCTATTATTTCAGTAGGAGTTTAATTCAAACAAATGTGAACCAAATATGAATAATATTGTGAATATATCATCTTATAAACTAACAGAGCTTGAATTCCAACTTCTTGCTATGATTCATGGCACAACAGAGATGGTTAATTTTTTTTTAGTAGTATACCAATTAAAAAAAAAACATGTAAAAATAGCCTGAGCACAATTTGACAGTAGGGCAAAACAGGTCATCCTGAACTTTAAAAAAAAAAAAAGTATCAATTGGATGTATGTCTGAAACTTTACTAATTTTGTGATGAGGAAATCAATAAAACAATTCTTTTCTTTGTAATATGAATACCTTTTCTCATGAATCATTGGTCAATCCTTGAATGTTTATTGTAAAGCTTTTGACTCCTTTATCTTCAAACTAAAAACTGACTTATTGAAACCGATAAAAAAACTTAATGAAACAGTTAAAATAAAATTTAAAATTTAATGTCTATTCTCTTTGTCACAGTCTTCTTCAGCTTACTTCTGCCACTTAGCAGAAAACTACTTCTCGGAGTGTGAAATTCATCATCCAGTGAACAGAAGATTAAATGTAAATTCTATTAAATACACCAGTAAGGGTCTCTGGCATGGAAAGCACCAATACACACAAAACTTTTGATAACTTAATAAAAACCAAAGAAAACACTGGCTGTTATTGAAATAGTGACAATTTAAAGATGTGGAATACAAAAAATATATGAGAAAGAATTCTATTTATAGGGAAAGGAAAAGATGAAATTTTGTTTACATACTAATTAAATAAATGAGATGCCAGATGGAAGGAAATTTCATTTACGTCTTTTCGCATTCTTTCCTAAGGAGTCACACAATCAAATCTAAATCAAATTTCTATAATATATGCCATTAAAAACTTTCAAGGTACTCAATTTGTCAAAACAATAAAAATATTCTGCATTGGTGGAGGCAATTGGGGGGGGGGGCATGCAGTGAAACTGTCATTAGTAAAAAAACAGATTTTCAGAATTTAAAAAAGTTATAGTTTTTTTTTTTTTAAATAAAACAAATCAACTGTATTTTCATAATTGAGTAAGAAAATGCCTTTTTTTTCAGTGATTGCATGCCCCTCTCCACCAATATTAAAAATACAGAAAATATTGAACTATAGTTCAAAGTATATTTCTCTATCATTTCAGGTATTCCAATTAGCACTGCAGTCAATAGTTTGACTATTTGCAAACTTAATGAAGGGCTATTATCTTAAAACCTTTCAATATGAACTCCATCTGTTAAAGATATCAAATTTATTACCATCAAATAAGAGTAGACGAGCTCTGAGTGAAGCATCAACATAAGGACATCAATTGATTATTACTAGTCCCCTGAGTTATCATGGATCCTTTACCTAAGATTCTCTTTTTTTTTTGTTTTTTTAGAAATAATGACAAAGCAAAGAAAACCCCATCAACAGCAAGATTCACATTCAATTTTGCATATACACTAGTTCAATCTTTATTGTAAGTATACAACTACATATGTTTATATTCCAACAGTAAACTTTGCACAAATTATACCCACTTTCTAAGGTATTTTTCTTCCATTTTGCTTATTAATATCAAGTTGTATGTCATTGGGATAAGATCATAATGACAAAAAAAGCTTCTGGTTAATGTTTATTTTTAACACTAGCAGCTAAATTTCAAAGAAACAATACCCACAATGTATATCTTACAGGTAAGGTTATGTTTATATTAGTTAAAAGTATTCCCCCCCCCCCACAAATTTTGAAAGTTGTTTCCTCAGTTCCATTAGTTTTTAAGGAAAGTTAAATTTAATGCGAAGTATAAACTGCCGAGCAACTTCAAATTCTAGTCTTGCCTATCATGTTCACTTTCACATAACTATCCCTGCAACCACTTCTCCTTTCAGTTATATGTCAAATGGCAGGGTAATCTGGATTACCAAGCCTCAAGTGGTAATAAGTCTAAGACAACTCTGAATTCTAAACTGGAGAGAAGACCATTGGAAACCACTCCAATATCTTTATGTGAATTGTCAGATAAAAAAATTGAAGAGCCATAGCCACCTAGATCCTGAAGATTTAAAAAGAAAAACTCTTTAAATTTCTAAATATTTTAATAAATATTCTAAAATATGTTAATTTACAATGTGATTTCTTTATATATGATAAAGAACAAATAGGAAATGTTTATCAATGTAACATGTTGCACTTTTATTAAAGCGTAATCAGAGAAGAAGATATGGAGAAAAAAGAGGTTGATATTTTTATTTTGGTGTTGGTTGATTTTCATTGGTTAATCATGTTTCATGTGCATTTATTAAAGAAACATTAGTATAAAATATATGACATTTTCAGTTCAAGGAGGAGAGATAATATGTCCCTTTGAAGCTGTAAGAAATTGATGGATTCCAAATTTAACTAAAAAAATATAAATCTTGCTTTATGTAAGTGTATAATAATTCTAGCTTGTCTATGTAAAATTCAGATGATAATGTATATTCATAAGCATGTGTATGTAGTGGACATTAAGTTTGGTGGTTTATAGCATGTTGATTTGGGAACATTGTTATGTACATACCATTTATTTTAGATAAACATTGTTAGATTCATTCAGAATGGACTCAATAATGGTCAGTGATGTAATATGTTTTTGATGTGTGTTTATAGTTGGTAATATAGTTACTTGTAATCCTTCAAAGTACTTTCGATGTAATAGTTTTTTTTTGTTTTTTTTTAATTAAGGTGGCACTTGTAAAAAAATCAAAGTTATGGCCAGTTTTGTTCCTGTATATTATGAGTTTGAATGGTCCTCTAAACATAAATCTCTTATGTTCATAGATATGGGCTTTTAGACTTAACAAGTTGAATGCAAGTGAAACATGATTAATGAAAATCAAACACAAAAGTAATAATACCAGAATTTCTTTTCCTTTTCTCCATATCTCATTCTCTGATGACGCTTTAATAAAAGTGAAACATGGTAGATTGATAAACGTTTCCTATTTGTTCTTTATTTTGTTGGATTCTGTTCTGCATTTGATGCCAACAATAATTATGCAGAAGCGCGTGTCTTTTGAGCCTATATTTTCTTCAAGGGGCTGAACATGAAGATACTAAGAAGTTATCTCATGCAAAGTAGATAATAACTGTATGTCATTTAATCAGTCATTTTATATGCAGTTGTCCAATTACTGCAAAGCATGACCAATGGCGAAAAAGATACGAGAACAGGAAAAGATACTTAGCAACCACTCCAATTAAAATGGTTCATTAATTCAATTTATGTTGCATCATTATATTTTTAATGAGACAAATTTGTCAAGATCTAAGAATAGCAATATGTACTCTAATTTTTAACTTAGGATTATTGGTAAATCTTTGAAAGCCATTGGAACTACAAAGGATTAACCTAAATAAGGTTAAAACAGACAAATATCAAGGAAATGTAATCTAAATAAAATGACTAAGAAGATCATGCAAACTTTACTAGGTTTAAAAAAAAAAAAAAAAAAAGAGACACGGACAATAAGAGTCAGATAGAAGAAGAAAAATCCTACCAATAAGTAGAAAGAGTGAAAGTTAGATCACCTTAAAATGATCCAAGATATTACAATGAAGCTACCAAGAGAAGAGAAAATTAAAGGTCTGTTTGTATAGACAAGTCCATAAAACTAATACAAAGTCAGAAGCAAGGTTAGTTATAATTTTAGAGCTTATCTAGTGTTAGCCATTTTAGCATCCAAATTTGCACAAAATTGCTTTTCAAACTATTTGACTGAAATGTTTTTTAGTTTTTTTTTATTATATAATCATTTCACCCCAAGCAAGGCAGTACTGCCACTGGTGTGCAGAGGGTTACATAAGAGAAGAGTGAAGAGAAAAAGGAACAGGTCACAGGGGGTGTCAGAGAATGGAAAAGAGAAGGATGAGAACACTGGTGTGAAGAGAGGTGTGTAAGAGTAGAGTGGAAAGGGAGAACAAAATACAGGGGGTGTTGAGGGAAAGAATGGGAGTCAAGGAGATAAGAGATGATGACAATTGATGTTACATTTAAACTTTGGGAGATTGTAGCTATCAGGGAAGCAAATATATGAAAGGGAGTTCCACAGTCGGGAAGTGTGGGAAAAGAAGCTACTAGAGTAGAGGTTGTGATTACTTTTGATTATTTTCACTGTAAAAGGGTGAGACCTAGTTGCCAGTCTGGTAGCTTGAGTAAATTCATACAGAGGAGGGCTTCAGGGAGCTAAGCTTGTTGGAGCAGAAGCTGTGAAAGTATTTGTAGAAGAGACAGAGGGAAGCCACATCTCTTCGGTGAGAGAAGGACTGAAGTCAAGCTGCCAGATCAGGATTGACTACATTGCAGATTCTCCTTTGGATTTTGTCAAGAACCCAGAAATAAATAGCAGGGGTGCCCAACCAGATATGACAGCAGTATTCAATGCATGGGTGGAGGGTAGATTCATATATGTGCAAGATGGATTCAGACAAGAAAAACTTCCTAGCAGTAGATTTAGCTATTGATTCAATGTAGTCATTCCACTTGAGGTCAGCTGAAAGAGTTAGGCCAAGGAGGTGTAGTTTATCACTTTCAGGGAGACTAACACAATTCATGCTGATGGGGAGTAGGAGAGATTGTCTATGGTAGTTAAAGGATAGCAGCTTAGTTTTGGAAACATTAAAATTTACGAGCCATTTCTTACCCCAGTCAACCACAAATTGGAGGTCCTTTTCAAGATCGGAAGCAAGGTTTGCCTTGGCAGATTTTTTTTATCAAGGTGGGAATAAATAGTGGTGCTGTCAGCATAGAGGCCTACTTGGGACCTGATTCCATCAGGGAAATTGTTGAAAATCAGAAAATGTGTAGGATCTAGGATAGAGCGTTGACAGACATCCGCGTTAGTATGATAGAATCTGAAAGCATAATCGTTCAATACAGCCTTCCTTACACATTTTGATAGGAACAATTGGATTAAACCAAACAAACATTCAATTATACCATAGTCCTGTAGCTTGTACAGAAGGCCAGCATACCAGACTGTCAAATGCTTTGGAGATATCCAGAGCAACAGCTCTACTGTTCTTATTAAGAGCCTGGTACATGTACTCTGCGATGGTCGTTAACATCAGCAGTAAACCTGGCAAAGCAGAAGCCATACTGTTTGTTGGAGAATAAGCTGTGGGCTGTGAGATATTGAACTACTTTAGTATTGATAATAGCCTTGAACGCTTTGCCAAAAATTGGTAGGAATCTGATAGGGCAATAATTAGAGAGGTCTGAGGGTTCTTCAGAGTTCTTAAAAACAAGAACCACAGAGAACTTCCAGCAGGCAAGAAAGCAAGAAGCAGTAGTTGTAGAGTTTGTAGAGGACAGAGGGGGCACATTTCTTCATGACAATGACTGGGATTTCATCACCTTCACTCGCCTTATGGGGGTCAAGCTTTGAAATTATGTTAGACCAATGAGGGGAGGGGGTAATGTAAACGCTACTAAGTTGAGCCTCAGTTCTAGATGAGAAATTGGTGTGGATACTCCAGACGAATCAAATGTGGAGTTGGTCAAGAATCCGTTAGCAATGCACTCGGGAACCTCAAATTTATTTTACTAACTAGTAGCATGCCTACAATGCAAGGCAGATTATTAGCTATCAAATCATTTGAAAAATATCTCATTATTATTTATTAATTAGTTTTATATTTACAAAAGATGTAATACAATCATCCAACCATATGATAATTATCAATGTTCATTTATTTCCTGTCCTATCACTAATGAGAAGGGAGGTAAATCAAAACTTAAATTAGTAAAATTTTTGAGTGATTATTACCCTTAGCAGTTTTAAATGATTTATACACATAAAATATTTATCTGTATATATACAAAAATTACTTCCCAAACCATAGGAGGCACTCAGATACTTTTATCTATGAAGTGATTGTCTTGCTTCAACTTGGTCTTTGTTGTTCAGTTGGTAATATTTTTCTTCTGAGAAATTTTTCACATGAAAAGATATTGAGCAAAAAGCAATTTATATAATATCAGGAGTAATCAATGAATCATAGATATCATTGAATGGCTAAAAAAAAATATAAAGTGAACAGATCAGTTAAATGTATTATTGGCCTCCATTTTTAGTTGTGAATTCTTTATCTCTGCTTTATTGAATCTCAACAAACTGTTTCAAGATTTGCATTTATTAAAACTTTCTAACAATTGCAGTAATTTTTGACAACACAGGTACATTAGTATGTAAATAAATGACAAATTAGTAGCTAATGGCTATTGCTTTTGAAATGTCATGCATTTAATGCTAAGTTTGTGTAAGAAGAACTCAAATTGGAGGTAAATACACATCTAAATAAATTATTTAATGTGTTTAAAAGAATATATTTTGAACAGTTTTTCTTTTTTCAATTTGATTGCTTCAAAGAATAATGAAATAACTTATAGGCTTAAAATATAGTTGCACACATTTAAAATAGCCACTAGGGTTTTAGAAAGGAAAGGTAAGCTACCTAAGAATAAATTTTGCTGAGGATATTCTTTTTAAGCTCATTAACTATCGTAACAATGTACATTATGAATAAATTACAAGGTGTAAGGTTAAAGTTTGTGATTGTAAAGAGTCATGAAAGGTGGGATAAGTGCACACATACTGATTTCTTTAAAGATTAAAATAATATTTAAAATAATACTTTTTAAAAAATTTATTTTAGCCTAATTTCCAGATCTATAACATATAACAAAAAACTATAATAATGCTATATCTAGCTGTTAATGATATTTACTTCTCATATTTGGTGCTATGACTTTGTCAGAGAATAACAGATCCTCAAAAATGTGAAGTTTTACTCCCCTACTAACTTGCTGGAGATTGTCAAGAGTGTATAAGCAGGAGAATCCTCCAAGAGAGTTGCAAGTATTTTTCGTGCATCTCACAGAACTCTGTGATCATGTGTGCAAAACAAGACACACATTACATATTCAGTACAAACCAGTCTTACTTCCAGAAGAGGAGCTGTCCATTTCCCAGTATCTGGCCACCTTTTCTGATCATGGCTATGCTTTCACCAATATAGATTTAAGGTTATTTGTGAAAAGTTTTAAAGACAATATGCCAAGTGAAGAGTAGGACTAACCTTTTATTTTAAGAAGGCAGAAAAAAAACATTTTCCTTGCAAATGTATCAAAATATAACTAGAAAAATAGTAGCAGTTTCTGTTGACACTATGAACCAGCTTTATAGCAATTTAGAGAAATCCTTGAAAGGAGTTATACCTGAGAATATTATCAATTTTGATGAGAAAGATTTAACAGATGATCCAAAGGTGATGATAATGATTTGCAGGAAGTGGGGACTAAACACGCAAAGAAAATAAGGAATACATCTGTTTCACTCATGTTTGCTTGTACAGCAGATGATCAGTTCCTGGCTTCCTGTTTTATAAAGCAGGATACTTGATAGACTCATGAATAATGAAGGCCCCATCAGCATAAGATATAACAGGACAAAATCAAAATTCACTGCTTCAAAGAGTGGCATCAAAGGCAGTCTACCTTATTTTTGTCAAACTACCAAATGATATTCCAAGAGTCTTTGTGTCTGTTTGCATCTCTCTGCTGATGCCATTGAGGCATGTGAACTGAACAGGATATGCATGATCTTTTTTGCTGTTAAACAGCACACATCTATTTCAATCTTTGGACAGAGCTGTAAATGTTTCAATGATGGTAGAAGGTGTTAACCAAGTGGAAACAGATGTAATGTTTTACACTAGTCTACTTAAAAAAAAAAAAAAAAAAAAAAAAAAAAAAAAAAGAAGAAATATATCACTTTTCATGAATGCCATTATCACTGTTGAGGAAATGCAGAACATGCTCTAAGTGGTTTTAGGACACCTGGGATCTACCCACTTAACTGTCAGAAAGTTCTCAATAAACAACTACCAAAATACATCTAATAGAAATGCAGGAAGAATGCAACAGGAAAGCTGGGCTATTTTGGCATGGAAGATCTGTCCATGTATTTCTTGGCAAGAGATTATTGCCTTTGAGGACATTTGCATTAGTCTCTTGAGATAGCAAAGCACAAAAACTGTTGCCAAAAGGAAAACAAGCTCTCAAGTTATAAGGCAATACTGGACTTTGTGAGGAGGGAAAGGAAGCAGCAGATGTAGAGAACAGGACTAATATTATTGTTCAGTTTCCTGGACAAAAGCTAATTCATACTCTCATTTTCTAGGAAAAGTAATATTGTTAGAAGAGAAAAATGGATACCTATTAATGAAACATTTCAGAAGTGACTGCACCACGTCAAGAGGGGAATTGTGAAAATAAAAAAAATGCAATAAAACTATGCCATTTTTTATTTAGATAAACTTTCAATTGCTTTTATAAACAATGTATATTAAGGATATCATGGTCTGAAGAGAATTTTGTTTTCAATGAATAATGAATTTTTACAAGAATTGTTTTCATTTCTATTATTTTTTTATTACAATACTTAAAGTTTCAAAAATCTTAAAATTTCTTCCATTCATCATTTCCCTTGGGTTATTAAGTTAACGCATGAAGATTATATTATCAAAAATTGAAAAGCTTAATACAGATATTCTAGCCATAAGATTTTAAAAATAATTCAAACAATATTTTTGTGTGCATGCTGTTGACACATATTACTTCACAAGTGGCTGAAAGTGCTATCTCATTAAAAGACCATGTCTATTGAACAGGTGAAGAGGCTCATCCTTTGTTTCCTGTTTAGGATGCGGTTTCCGGTTTTCTCTTTTCCAATTGGAGTAGATAGACTAAACTATCGCCCAATTCACACTCCACTCTCGTCTATTGAACAGGTGAAGAGGCTCATCCCTTGTTAGGATGTGGTTTCCGGCTTTCTCTTTTCTAATCTTTTTACTCCTACATAGCCCCCTGTGCATCAGTGGCATTATCGCCTTGCTTGGGGTGATATGATTTTAAAAAAAAAAATCTATAGAAACATTTCTGGCAGGGTACAATTCTTTCATCTCGTTTTCGTGTTTCCTGTGCCCTAATGGGCTTTGTAAATCATACCTTCAAAATTTAAAACAAGTTTTAAATTTTTAATTCCTGCTTTTCTCATTTTGTTAAAAGTAATTGTGAAAAATAGATATTAAAAATAAAAATCAAATGCCATAACATTTTATTGAGTTACTTTTGTCATGTTATATAATTTCATTGTTATTAAGTAGTAAAATTATTTTAAAAGAAAGTTTTATATTTTAATTTTCATAAAACATTTTCAAACATAAGGCGACGTAGCTAAACTAACTAAAATTCTATAAATATTAGATAATTGCTGAAAATATTACGTTAAATTTTACTATATAGTTAAAAACAAAAAATTAAACGTAAGATTAAGCTACACATATTTAAGCCAATTTTGGCTACCATACTTAGCTTTTGTTTGACAACTTCTGTGCCACTTGTCATTCGTTACTTCACATAAGAGATAACACAAATAGGACTGCTGTTGTGTTTAAGAAACTTTTATAGTACATTTCAGGCAGTAAGTCATACTTGTTTCAAATCAGATTATGGTAAGTTTAAATTTACTAATTTGAATTAAATAACATGTCAGTGAGGCATATTTTATTTTTGTAAGACCAAGAATTGACTCCTGCTTACAAAATGTGTTGATAAAAAATGGCTGAAAAATAGTGTTTTTTTAAATCAGAAAATTTTTAGATTCCAATCAATATAATTTCAGTTTGAAATATACCAGAGTATTTTGCTTGCTGAAATTAGCAAATTTAATTTCCTGGTTTTCAATTACAGTTAAATTGCAAGTTTCAAGAAAGCTTTTTTTTTTTTTTAGTTATCAAAATTTATTTAAAATGTAAGTATCAAAAACTGGTGGAGGTACTTATATGAAAGCCTGCTTAGAATTTGAAACATCTCCTAGGACAGTTAACTGAAAATTACCAAGTCAAACATAGCCCCCCACAAAAAAAAATTACCCAAAATTCTGCTTATTTTGCAGATGTGCTGAATAAAAAATAAAAACAAAAAGCGAAAATCTGATAGTGTAAGGTCAGGTGAGTATAGTGATGTAATAGAACATCACTAGCCAAGGTGTATCAATTTCTGATGGGTCTGCAAAGAGAGATGAGGTCTGGCATTGTCCTGATGAAAGATCACTTCTAAGCAATCAATTTTAGACACTTTTCATTAATTACTACTTTTAATTAATCTAATTGGGAATTATACTTGTCTAAATTCAACATCTAATTTTGCTTGTAATAGGCCTTTCCAATTCCACTAGATACACAGCACCACCTTCTTTAGATGCAGACTGACTTTTGAAATGGTCAATGGCATCTCATTCATCCCAAATCATTGCAAACAATGTATTTTTCATACCCAGTGATCATTTTCAAAATTGGGTTTTTTTTTGGTTGCAAAAAACTGTTGATGGAAATACAATCCCATAAGATGTTTCTGTTAAATTATGAGGTACCCAAAAATCACAGCAATTCACATATTCAAGTTTTCAAATGCCTTATAATGTGCTTATGAGGTGTGGATCATCTCTGCAATTTCCTATTTCATGTGACCTGATTGAATCAGTGTTTCAATGACTACAAAACCCGCCAAATCAAAATTTTAACTTCAGAAGTTAATCTTTAAAAATTTATTCCAATCATTGTTCTAATTAAGTTATTAAGTTAATAAGAGAAGACTATATTACTAATTGAAAAGGTTAATACAAATCTTCATGCACTAAGATATTTAAAATAAAACATTTTTTGTGCATACAGGTACCTGTTCGTGCTATATCATTAAAAAGTCGTGTTTTAAGGATGGTTCCCCTTATAAAAATTTAAAAACCTTTATACAAGATTTTCTTAGGTGATATAGTTCTTTCAATTCACTTCCGGTACATGATATTGGTCTCATATTTACTTTCATGTTTGAGTTTATAATTTTTTTTTTGTGCATGATTTTCAAACTTTTCTTACAAAATAACCTTTCCATAATAAGCAAGAAATTATTGAAATTTAATATTGGTGTATTTTTTGTCTAAAAATGTTATTGAACAAATTATATCACACTGTTTTTTTATAAACTTTCACTATAAACAATAGTCAACTTTTTATATTAGAATTTTCTTTAATATTTTTTATGAATGTTAAAAAGGTTGAAATAAATTTAACTTTTACATTTTATGCAATTTTTAAAAAAAAAAACTTCAACCACTTTTTCATCAAAAGTCTGTGCAGTGATAATTTTGTTTATCCACATAAGGGAAAATATCTAAAAGAAAATAAAAGTGCAAGCCATATTTAGCTACCCCTAACAACCCACATAATTGATCTGCTACACAAATCACAAGAAATTCTAATTAGACAACTACACAAAATTTGTGCAGTTTCATTATAGTCAAGAGTAATTTTAGAACATTATAAAAATAGGTTATTAAAACTGAAAAAAATAAGTCTTGATGACTATATTCTTGTATCATTGATCTGAATTGAAATGACAAATTATGTGAAACAACACCGAAACCTACAAACTATCAAGTTTTACAATGATGGACATTCTAGCTCAGGGTAGACATAAATGAAGATTCATGAACAATTATCAAAAAGTAAAAATGTAAATTTTTATGTCCAGTGCAATCAATCAACAAAATATATTAGTATAATTACTACTATAATACAACTACTGTAGTCAGCTGTCATTTGATGCATGAATAACACTAACAGTTGTAGCAGCATAGGCATCCACTGTTTAAGTATGGGGGTATCATATTCCATTACAGCTTTTTATCATCATGACTGTCACTGGAGAATGATTGGTGATCAAATGTGTAAGGAACAAGATAAAATTTTTTAAAATATGAAAAGCTAGTTTCAAGTTATCTTACATGATGTCAAATGAAAAATAAAGAAAAACTACTCAAATTAGCAAGAGAATTATAAAGTTACTAACACTAATGATGCAAATACTCATATCGCAATAGATGTAATTAAAAATACTTTGAAAGTGTCCTCTCTATAGGTACCTCCACTCATTTTTAATAAATAAGTAAATTTTAAATTGCATTTTTTAAAAATAAAAAATTCTTGAAACTTTATTTTAGTTTTCATTGAAAGCTAAAAATGATTAAATTTACTATTTCCAGTAAGCAAATTACTCTGGTGTATTTCAAACAAATTATATTCACTGGAATCTACACAAGTAAATATTTATAGCATGAAATTTAGAATAAAACTACTGAACAGAGTTGAACATTCTTCAAACCTTTCCACTGTGTTTGAAATGTGTTGACAGATGCGAGATAAGATAAAATGTATGAAAAAAAAAAAAAAAAGTTAGAAGGGATTAATTTTTTTAAAATAATTATCATTTCTCTTTAATAATAATATAAACATTTTGATGGAAAAAGTTCGTTTTTATTAAGTTTGGGGGTCTCTTTTATTATTCATGCTGTTTTTTAGCGATTTACTGGATGTACCTGTAACAAAAATATTAATTTTGGAAATTCTTCTTGATGCTCACGTATTGAGAGCATGAATTTTTTTCGTTACCATTTAATTTCAGATTTTGTCATTTCAAATAAAAAAATTTCCGTTAAAATTACTGAATAATGAACTGATCAAAGGGGCAAATACACATGTGTATATAAAAAAATGTCCTGTCTTTTTTAATCAATAAACATTCTCTCTCTAACAGCACTCAACAGTTACTGTGGTACGGTTGTATTCGGTTTTTTAAAGATTTAGAATTTACGACTGGATTCTGAAATTCGATCAATTTTATTCATTTTAAAAATTTAAAATATAGTTAAGAAAATTTGGTATTTTTTAAATTGTAATTTTATAAATTTCAGACACACATTTTGTCATTTTTGTTGAACTAATAAGTTCCAAGACTTTAATCAATTTTTGCTAAATCAATAATTAATTTAAATTTTAATTACAGGTATTTTTGTTTTCAAGTGGATTCTAGTGTCGTTCGAAGTGAGACTGGGAAGCTTCTGACGTTTTTTTTGTTCAAATTATAATAATTTAAAAAAAAGAAAAAGAAAAAAAAAAGCATTCTGATGACTGCTAATAAAAGTTCTGAAAAGAAAAATTTAAATAATGAATGAATTCGAACAAACCCTCACTATTTTTCATCACTGAACTGCCACAAACTGTATGCAAATGATGCTAAAATTTATTTAACTATTCAAATTAAAAAAAAAAAATATATCAAATATCGCGTTAGGTTAAAAAAAACTTTTGATTTAACGCGATATTTTAATGAAAAAGAAAACTTTAAATAATAATTTACGAACTGAAAAGCTTTTTTTCTTTTGTTAAAAAACAAACAAAACATTCCAATTTTGTAAAACGAAAAGTGTAAACAAAAAACTGATAGCAATACTAAGAAATCAGAACAAATAAATGTATAGTTTCGTAAAAATTAACTAAGCAACATTGAATAATTTTACTACAAAAACTTGAGTTGGAAATAATTATTTTTCTGAAATTGCAAATTGGACAAACAATTGATAATGCGTTCATTAAAACCAGTTACCAAACATGAATGCAATTTGAAAAAAAAAAATGTTTTACAAACTGAATTTTTTTTTAAATGTAGAAATTAAATTTGAGGATTACGTGATGAAAAATTACAATTGTGATGATGGAAGTACTAAAATTAACATAAATAAATCCGATATTGGTGTCGCATTTTCTAATTTAATAACGGCTTAAAAAAGCTGTTTAAAAATGCTCAAGATGTACACAGTAGGAAAGGAAAACAAGTTTCCATGAAAGCATGTTAGAAAAATAAGAGGCCTTTATTCCAAATATTGAATAAATTAGCGGACCAAGTTAATTGTTATAAAAAGCTCGAAGTATTTTTAAGTTTTTAATTCAATCATAATCGATAAAACTTAACAAACTTAACACAACCCTAACAGCAATTTTCAACTGATCAGATTTTTCAGCATCAGGTGAACGTGACTGAAATTATTTCAAATTTCTTTGCTTATAATAATCACAAAATTCACTCCATTTAAATTAATGCTCGAAAGTAGAGTGCCACCACTCCAATATTGGAGGCTTTTCGAGAATCAGTAACATTTATACAAAACAAAACAGAAACAGAAATAAAAGTCCAGTTTTTTAACAGTAAATATTAATCTATCATACTTTCCTCTTCCAAGTTGTACGCTATTCCTAAGAAGAGATTGGGGTTGGTCGGCTACTACGCCGCAACTGTCAGTTAAATTATCTTCATGTACGCATTTTTTTTTTTAAATCAAAAATTAAATGTTTTCTGTTGAAAACTTAATTCAGTCACCATTTTAAAAATACAAACAACATATTTGGTTAGACAACAACACATAAAAAAAAAGAAAATTCCTGAAATTTCCAAAGTAAAATGTTCATAAACTGTTTTAGATTGAAATTGGACATGTTTTAGTTTTTGCGTTTAAAAATGAACATTATCAATTTTACAAAAAAAAACAAACAAATGCATGCTCTAAATTATCTTGACATTGCCACTCTCATTTTACTTGGTATATAACAACTACATAAAGCTCTTACTACTATCTATTGTCAGCAACCATTTCTTTTTCCTCAAATTCACTTGCTCGAAAAATCTCACCTCGTCAATTCGTCTTGCAAAATAAAAATAATCTTAAATGTTTGATGGACGTCACTTTCTTTTACAGAAATAAAAGTTCTTATATTTCCAGCAAAGACAATATTAATGATATAAAACAGATGTTCATACTTTTAAGAATAGAAATTAAATATTGTTTTTCTTTTTTTGAAATTTAACAAGTAATCCTGCTATAAGCAACTTAAAACAAATATGTCGGCCAAGTAAGCTGAATTTACGGGAAGTGACGCTCACTTCCCGCCATGCTTAGTAAAAACTTCCGGTCCAAAATAAACTTTTTTATCATTTATGTTTATTTTTAAGATTACAAAACAAACTGAATAATAATAATAATTTATAATATTCATCGCGAGAAAAATCTAAATCTCTACTGTTATTTCAGTGAACATAAATTTATGTAGCATAAGTTTCAATTATTATTTCAAATATTTAATTTTTAATTCCACTTTGACTAGTCAAGAAGATTCAGGTAAATTCGTGTCAGGAGGTCTATGTATTTTTTTGAGGAAAAGATATTTTTCTGATGCATTTTTTTCTGTGCTTGAATGGATATGACTTACTTTTTTTGTCCCTAAAATTCAATTTTTAATTTTGTAAAGGATTCAATTTTTAAAATGTAAGCTTTCTGAACTTATATGTGCATTTTTTATGCCAGTAGCAGCCTTTTTCGTTTGTCCATTATAATTTTTATGGAAACCAACCAACCAAAATTTCACAAAGATAAAAGTACATTTTCATTTTCTATGTAACTAGGGACTTTGTTTTGTTACGAAAACTTGTCTCCAAACCTCCAGCCTCAACTCTGTCCCCTAGGTTAATTCAGTAAAATATTTTTTCTTTTTAAACTTCTTTAAAACTTAAAAGTACACACATACACTGAATATATTTATTTAGTACTTACATTGTGAATGTGTGACAGGTAATGTATGAGAAAAATCGAAGAGCCGAGTTCAAATTCCAGTTGAATTCGTTTTACATTTACATACGTGCAAATAACCTTGGGAAAATTATGCAAGCAAGCATATATTCTCCCGTTTATGAATTAAATAGTAAAACTTGTATCTGGAGAAATCACTATTATTCTCAAAAAAAAAAAAAAAATTCTTAATGTCATATTGTATTCCTTCACAAAAGAATACATTGTGACAATCTGAAATTCCAGCTACCTCTTCTTTTTCTTTGTGCCGTGTCCTTTCAGGATCTCTAGACGATCATCGCCTTCCACATCTCCCTATCCCTGGTGGCTCTTAGCAAGCTTTCTCCTGTTACCCCACTCAACCCCCGTTCTGCCATCCACCTGCTCAGGCCTGTCAAGTATGTTACACGCTGCTTTCTCATCTTTCTTTTCCCCTATCTGGCCTGTGGGTATCAGATTCTCCAAGCCCTACTTTCTCATTACATGTCCCAGGAACTTCATCTGTCTCTTCCTGATGCTCAGTATTAATTTCCTTTTTGTTTCGATCCTTTCCAAAACCTCAGCATTGCTCACGTGCTCGATCCATGATACCCGCAGCATCCTTCTGTAGAACCACATTTCAGTTGCTTCAAGTTTTTCCTTCATCTTTGATGATAGTGTCCAGCATTCACTGCCATATTGAAGAACAGACATCACATAGCAATCTAGTACTCTTTTCTTTGAATTTGCATAATTCTATAAAACATAGGTACATGTCTTTTTTCCTTTGTATTGCCCTTTCTGATAGCATACTAATTATATTGTGTTCCTTGTTCCAGTATCTTTGACGAACTGGCACTGTTCTTGTTCTATCTCTGGCCTGATTCTGATTTGCACTCTATTCATTAGGATTCAAATGATGAGTTTTGTTATGTGGCTAATCAAACTGATTGCTTCTTAGGCAGTGCTATGAAAATTGACCTGCTTAGGTCGTCCGGTCTTATACCACTGTTATAAATTTAATTTATTATTTCTGAATTTTCTCTATGCTGAAATCATCCCAGGCTGTTAGCATCTCTATTACAATGAAATCTGGTCCAGCTGCTTTGTTTCTATCCAGATTGGCCATTGCAACTTACACTTTGAACTTTAATATTTCCGGCCTGTCATCATCTTTGTGTATTGTCGATTGCTCTCTCTTGAGGAAAAGATCTTTTATACATTCTCATCACTGGAGTATTTCCTCTTTCTCTAATATGATCATTCTATTTTGTTAAAAAAAAACAGAATAGCACAGTGAAAAAAAATCCTCAAATTAATAAAAAAAGCATTTTTATTTTTATCGTCAAAATGTTAAGGAAAGACCTTAGTATTTTTTAAATCCTTTCTAATACATTTAAAATTTTGTTTAAAAATCTTGTTTGCGTGTTTGTTATTTTTCTTTTTTTTGCATCAGCATTGGACCAGAATCGAGTTGACTATGTGGGAATTTTTTCTGGTGAAAAATACATTAATTTAGAAATACTTGCAAAAATCAAATGGTTAGATTTTAATGAAAATTTCAGGACTTATTCACAAATGAATTAGTTTATTTATGAAATTATTATCTTAATAAAATCTTGATAAAAATATTTTTTTTTTTTGCATCTGTTGCTTCTCACCCATGCTCAACTTAATTTCATGAAATTTCTGTCTGCAAACTTTGTTTTTAGTTAAATGCAGGACTCCCTGGTGAATGTAAATCATCCATTTTTTTTTGTTTGTTTTTTCAAACAGTTGCCACTTTCCCAAGACTCTGCTCCAAATAGTAAAATTAAAAATGCAATTAACTTATGACATTATTCAATCAGGTAAGCTTTTAATTGCTTTAATGTTAGAATAATAATAATAATAATAATATATATATATATATATATATATATATATATAGTGTAATATTGTAACAAAGTTATAGACCTTGTAGGTTTTTTTACCTGCTGTTCATGCATTTACTTTTATAAAAAGTGCTCGATACAATGCATTACAATATAATGCAGAACATTATATTGTAATGGTTGTTACAATGGTTTATAAATTCATAGTATCATTACACAAAACTTTTTGCATTTTGAAGCTGCTACGTGCGCTTCTCATCGGGGGATAAGTCATCCAATGAGAAGCGCACGTAGCAGCTTCGAAATGCAAAAAGTTTTGTGTAGTGATACTATGAATTTATAAACCATTGTAACAACCATTATGTTGTCATCCGCAGACAGATCTGTTTCGCCGTATCACAGCTCATCAGTACAGTTAGACTCCGATTGCTTTTTTACCCAGAATTGAAACCCAACCAAAATGGTGCCAGTCTGTGACTCTACCCCTGGGCTATGGGTGCTTGGTGGAAGTAGGCAGATATATATATATATATATATATATATATATATATATATATATATATATATATATATATATATATATATATATATATATATATATAAAAAAGTGTACACAACAAGACCACTAATAATGAATGCAACTGCAGGGACAAAAATAAATGTCCGCTTCAAGGACTTTGTAACACAAAAGAAGTCATTTACAAGCCAAAGGTACATGACTTAAATGGCCAAAAAAAATATATTTCGGTTCAATCAAAGACACCTTTAAAACCAGGTGGTTCAATCACAAGTCTACATTCAAAATAGAAAACTTAAAAAACTGTACAAAATTGGCTAGCCATGTGTGGAAATTAAAATCAAAATATGGAAAAGACCCAGACATAACGTGAAGTATAGTAAAAACTGCCAGGCCTTACAACGGTGGCAAAATATGTAGACTGTGCCAAGAAGAAAAGTTAGAGATTATGCTATTCTCAAGCAAAAACGAACTGTTAAATGAAAGAACAGAAATTATGACTAAGTATAACCATACTAAAAAATACCTCTTAGGTTCATACAACCATAGATGAAAACATTATAATTTCTTGTAATTTTAAAAATTGTGTGTTCAAAAATTCCCTGCTATGTGAGTGTTCAAAAGAAAAAAAAACCACCGTTACGTTAACGTTCTTATAAAAAAAAAACAAAGGTAAACAGTAAAATCAGTTATTGAATATCGCTTGGAGACACCACTCATGGTAGAAACCCAAGTTGCATAATAACTTCTTTACAAATGGAAAATATTAAAAAGTTCTACAATATAATTGTATTGAACACTTTTTAATACAAATGTGCACTGGTTTAATCTTATTATGACCAAAACCTAAGTAATTAAACAATCAATATGCTCTTGTCTTACAATTGAGCACTTTTATCACTCCTGTATTTTTACAAAAAAACGATACAGATTTTACCAAATGCACAGAAAAAACCCAAAACAAATAGTGTGTTTTAACAGAAAACATACACTTTTTACTGAACACAAAGTAAAAAAACAAAAAGAAAAAAAACAACGATGCAGGAATGAAAAATATTACACTCTCTAAAAAATATACCGATACCTAACTGAAAAGAATACATGCTGCATCTATCACAAAAAAATTGAACAGTTTCTTACCAGGATAAGATGGAAAACATTATTTTTCCTAAAAAAGAAAATGCAGGAGGGAAAAAAAGACAAAAATGTGAGTAATTTAAATTTTAAAACAACGAGTTATTCCCCTTTAATCAAAGAATTAGTTAATTTCAAAAAGATATGATTTCAATATTAGATCATAAAATTTAAAAGAATCAACAACTTCCAAAAATTATTAAACACTGAAGTAAAAAAAATAAAAAAGACACAAAATATCCTTATTAAAGGAAACAAAACCAACAACATATATCAAATAAACCCATGGGAATATGAAAAAAAGGTAAATAAAGAAATAAAAATCTTATAAAAAAGTCCCAGATTCCTATATTGAAAACATTAACAAGGAAGCTAAAATTATTACAGAAAAATTAAATTTAAGCCAAAAAATACAAATTTTAACAGGCAGACAAGCTTTCTTAACAATCAAAGACCATAAAGAAGATTTTCCCAACAACCCATCATACTGACTTATAAATCCAACAAAAACAGAAATGGGCAAAATAACCATCAACCACTCATATGACATAAAAAACTTTTACCCATCAATTTCTGAAAAAGGTTTAATGGAAGCATTTAATTTTGCTAAAAGGTACATAAAAATCCCATCTGAACATAATGATATAATCCTAGATTGCTGCAAATCAATACTTTTCTGCAAAGGTAAAGCATGGATTAAAAAAAAATTGTGACTTAAATAAAGTCACAATTTTTTTTTAATCCATGCTTTACCTTTGCAGAAAAGTATTGATATTTGGATTGATATTCTTCACCTTCCTATTCACAATTGTACCACAGTGGTTTCTTCTTGGGTTAAATCTGGCATTAATACATTTTTACCTTCTCACAAATATCAGATAAAACCATAATTTTCTTGGTTCACACCAGCCTGTTGGGCTGCTATAGCCCATAGGAATCACTTTTCCTAGGTGTATCAATGTGATAATTCTGATCACAATTGATGCCTATTTGTGATTACTTAAAATGATTGTAAACGTATTTGTAAAGAGGCTAAGTCTAACCTATAGCCTCTAACAAGTTTTGTTCACGTGGTTCTGTAAAAATGTCTTAAATAAGAGTAAGTCTTCTAGCCATTCTCTCTTCATTCAATTTAAAATATTAACATCTTATAATAAAGCAGTATGTTTTGTTTGTAAATTCTTTTCAAATTCTACTCTTGACTCATCTGATGTACCTTTGCCTGACTTTCCACTTAGAACTGAGTCCCTATTGAGTGATTTGCATATAACTCTGTTCATCGTTTCTGCTATCATTTCTAAACTAGATCCTCACAAAGCATGTAGACTTAATGGTAACCATGCAATAGTTCTTAAAAAAATGAGCTCCTGTTCTCTCTAAATTTGACAATAAATACCTTGTTGCTTTTTGCTTCTTGCTTGTTAGAAATCCTCTTCTGAAATTTCAGTCTTTAAGAACTCGAATGAACCATCTGATCTATCAGCCTCAACTTGGTATCTATGCTAATGACACAACTATTTTTCTTAATAGTAAATCAGATCAATTTGATAAGGTCAATTTGATAAGGTCAAATTGGCAGCTGATCTAAAAACAATTATGTACAATTTGTTAAATGGGCCATGGACTAGTTTGTTAATTTTGACACCTCAAAAATGAAGCTGCTCTCTTTTAATCATTTGAGAGAACCCCTTTTAACCTTCTATCAGTTATGGCTGATGCTAACCTCCAGGAGAGTGACTCATTGCACATTCTCAGATTTGTTTTCAGTAAAAAGAGTATATTGAATCAATTGCTAAATCTGTTGCTAGACAATTTTTCTGGCTATATTTTTAAGTCTATTATTTCTCCATACTTTGAACATTGCTACCATATCTTGTCTGGTACTTCTACAATATATTTAGAGATTCTTGATGAAATTCAAAGAAGAATTTGCTATGCTATTGGTCCTGACATTGCATCTTGGTTTCAATCCCTTTCCCATCACTGTTACATAACTTCCCTCTGCTATTTTTATAAATACTTTCATAGTAATTGTTCTGATGAACCTTCCACTATGGTACCTAGACTTTATGAATTTAAGTGCAGTATTAAATAGGCAGCAATGTCTCATCATTTTACAGTTGAAATGGCCGAATATAATTGGAAGTTCTATGCTAATAGTTTCTTCTATCCCACTAGCTTTTTTGGACTTTAGGAATTCACAAGCATACCATTCTGGTTGTGTAATGTTGCACAAACTTTTCAGAGATTGATAGATAAAGTCCTAAAAGGATTACCTTTTGTCTTTGCCTATACAGACAATATTCTCATTGCTAACCATGATTTCAAGGAATAATTACAAACATTTAAGACAAGTGTTTGAAAGACTGGCACATTTGGATCTGAAAATTGATATGAACAAATGGAACTTTGCCATTTCAAAACTAACTTTCTTGGGTCACATTATTGAGGAACATCGTATAATACTTGTATCAGAAAGAGTTGCAATGATGCAACAATCATCCACAGTCAACATCATTGCAGTAACTCTGGAGATTCTTCGACCTAATTAACTGCTACTAAATATTTGTTCTATATTGTGCCCAAGTTTTGAAATCACAAACAAATCTATTTCAAAAACAGAAAAACAAAAATGCAATGAAAACCCTTGAATGCAATGTCTTAACTGCTTTTTATGATGCAAATAAAGTATTAATGGACTTCACATAATTTTCATATATTGGTGAATTGCAGGACTCAACACTAACATTGACAACCAATGCTTCTTCAAATTCTGTCTGGTCATTTTTACAACAAGAGCAAAATGGGATATACAGACATTTCTTTTTCCTTTGTAAAACTGAATAATGCCCACAAAAATATAGCCCTTTTTCCAGGGAGTTATCCACAATTTATTTGTCCATACAACATTTTAGACATTTGTTTGACTTCACTATTTTCACAGACCATAAACCTCTTACATACATTTTACACATGACCTATGACAAAAATATGCCTAGAGATGTTTGCCAACTGAACTATATCTCCCAATTTACATCAGACATTTGTTACATTTAAAGGTTCTGTGCAGAAGAAAGTGGCAACGTATCCCAAAGGCCAAAACACTTTTGTGCCACATGCCGCTTTTGTAGAAAAAATGGTAAGAAAGAAAAATGTTGAATGAGGTCAACAAGCTTATGTAAATGTACTTCTGTTAACCAATTGTAGTTCAGGTCTCATTGAGTGGAATGGATTGTATAGGAAATTATGTCAATCCATTTCCATACTTCATGAATATCAAACCACAAGGGGTTCAATGCACTGCTATAAAAGGAACAGACTTTTCCTACTGAGAAAAAATTTTGCAAGGAGGCTGCATTTGTGCACATGGAAATTTAGTCTTTGTGAACTTTTATTATACAAGTTATTTCCGTGTTTAAGATTTGGCAGACAAGTTGTTTAATCTGAAATTGATTCCTGAATTCAGTGGTCAGCTATGAGCTCATCTGTACTTGAATAAAAAAAAAGTAGAGCTAGAAAAAAATAAAAAACTGGAATGCATTCTTCCATGATGTCCAAGTCACAGGGTTTTTGCTGTGTATCAACAGCTTAGTGAGGAGGAAAAGTCAGATGTGACAAAAATAAAGAAAATAATATGGATTGCTTTATCAATAGATAAATTCATAGCCTACATATAATTTATGGCTCATTATCTACAGTCTAGACAGCCTGTTGATGTATATCTTGCACACTTACAAAAACTTTTAAGTCTATTATTTCTCCATGCTTTGAACATCACAATATTATTGGTCCTGTTACTGATTCTCTATGTTGGCCATTACTACATTTACATTATTTTTGCTCCACAAATATCAAACCGTAAAGGGTCCAACAATCTGCTGTAAAGCAACTAACTTTTGTCAAAGCAAATTTTATATGGAAGCTGTTTACATGGAAATTTGGACTTTATGAACTTTTATTATACAGGCTCAGGTGATATTGTAGCAGATACTTTCTTGTGTTCTCCAATACATTCTGTAAGTTCTGAAACTCAACTTTGATTTCATCACAGATGAACAACACAAAAATGACAACACATTAGACAAAGTAAAAAAGAAACTTCTTTGCAGCTGTATCTTTTAGCACAAAGCGCCACTGTTGTGTGAAGTGAGTACAGGTTAATCAAGACTATATTGCCTGCCTTCACTGAGATGTATGATTTTTGAACATTTTCCCAACCTTGAGTACATTGAACTATGGTCAAATTAATTAGCAGTCATTTTATCTGGCCCAACATGCAAATAAACTGGATTCAGACATGTTTAAAATGTCTAAAAAGCAAAATTACCATCCATACAAAATCTTCTAGAAAATTTTCTGAACCAGATGGTTTGTTCACAAACCTACATGATATAATTATACCATTACCAGAAGCAAATATTCATTGCTATCTATTGATTATTGTAGATAGATTTGTAAGATTGCCTGTCATATCTCTGAATATTATATGTTCAAACTCGATAGCTAAAAGTATTTTACATGAATGGATAACTGTTTTGTTGTTGTCCCTAATCACAATGAACCGAGGAGTGTAATTCCAATCAGCACTTTGATAAATGTACAAAATTACAGGGGGAACAGGTCAAACACATAAGAACCACAACACATTATCCTTGTGCCAATGGTTTGGTTGAGAAATATCATAGACAATTTAAAACAGCTCTTACAGCAGACATTCATTCTGGTATCTGGTTTGAAAACTTGCCCTTAGTTTTACTTTCCATATGGAATGTGATTTAACAAGATTTAGGCTGCACACCATTTGAAATGGTTATTGGTACTACCCAAACGCTAACACTACCCAGACAATTCTGTGAGAAAACCAACTGCTTCAAACCTACGACATTTTTTGTAGAAAACTTTAAAGAAGGAATGAGCAATCTAGTTTTTACACCAACAAGATCACAAGTTAGAAACCTCTACACACCTCAATACCTTCACAAATGTAAATATATATTCTTATATTCTTATATTCTTATATTCTTATGCAATGATTTGGTGAAAATAAAAACCTCTCCGTCCTACGTACATAGAGTCTTTTCAAATAGTGGACAGATAACAAAAATATTTTCCATCATTAGAAATGGTAAACAAAACACTATCTTCAAAGATAGAATAAAACCCGCATTACTTGGATTTACCTACAAAAAACAGTACATCTTCAACTGGCACAGTAGTGCAACAACCAATTTCAACAAACCAAGACACGCACGAAATTGTCACAACAAAATTGTCCAGAAAAGTTAATTGGCTTACCAAATTTAAAACATATTTCAGGTATTGATAAAATATTTTTCAATATTTATCAATCTGACGAGGTGGGGTTATAGGAAATAGACGTTATTTCCAACATAGTTATACTCTCACATACATAATATATCAAAACATGCTCAAACTTTATTTTCTATTTAATTACAGACACTATGAACATGCCAAAAGGATTCCACAATACACCATACATTGTTTAAATCAAAATGTCTTTTGGTTAGAAATTACCATCACCATGTGAAATATTTGACTATTCATAGAAAACTAAAACCTTATTTTTCTACTTTTAAGAAAAATGTCTTATAAAAACCTACAGATTTCAACTTCCAAAGATCATACATGTGACTGTCTTCAAGCCGATGTCGTTTCATAGCTTTTACTTTTCCCCAAAGTGTACTGAAAGAAACATATGTCGGTGAGTTCAAATAAGTCATCTCCAACAACAAAGCCTTTTCTCAACCACAGCTTTTTATGGAGAACCAACTTTTTAAAAGTTTTGTCTATACTAAAGACATTTCTATGAACCAATTAAAGACTTTAAAACCAAATAAATATTTTTTAATACCTTTTTTTACTCTTTTTTGAATTCATGTACATATCTTTATAAATACAAATGATTTATTTAACAGATTATCCATGTTTTCTTTATTTTTTGTTTGGAATTTGGATGTTTGGATTTTTAATATAAAATAAACCTGGACAGTTGCATTTCTTACATCTGTAACACAATCATGATGGCGTTCAGCTGAATGAAAATTCAAGCATGAACTACCAAATGATAATATTACCAAGAAAAATGAACTTGCTGAGAATAACTTCAGACAAGGACTAGATTATAAAAGTCTTCTAATGTATCAAAGCAATAGTTTGTTTCACAAATGGTTTCAAATTTATCTTTAACATCAAAATTTATAAAGCTATCAATTATTTCATCTATGAAATATTTTACAGTATTAATCCACATTATTTTCATTGTTTGAAATATTATCCTCATTTGTTGCCATGTTTATGACATTTCAGCCATTGTATGCTTCAGCATTCTTCAGGTGCTAGGAATTTTGAACCGAACCCACTATTTCAATCACTGGAGTATATCCTTCTCGTTCTGTGTGCAATGCCACTTCAAGTCATAATATTGTTATCTCAACTCTCTAAGTTATTTGTTTGCCACTGCTGTGGCCTGGTATTGAACTCACAACTCTTTGGGTCAAGTCACTGGAACTAACCAACACCTATATCCACTGGGCCATGTGTCCTCAAGGATAACAACTCTCAGAAAATAGCCTCAGTCTACCTACCCTATGTGAAGGGGTTATCAGAGAAAATACAAAGCATCTGTGGTCCATATAACATCAGGACTACCTTCAAAATTGGTTATACACTTTGCAGATACCTCTCCAGGGCAAGACCTCCAATAGAAGAGAACATGGCTAAGGACAGTGTGTATGCTATTCTATGTAACTGTGGAAAGAAATATAAAGGAGAAATGGACTAACCCCTTAAGGCAAGAATATTTCAAGGCTGTAACATAAGGGGAGATAGAAAAATCAGGCATAGCTGACCACATATAGAGGGGAAAAAGGGATCATCTCCCACCATGGAACAAAGTTGAAATAATTATCAGAGAATACCATTGGAAACTATGTAGACTTAAGGAATCAGCACATATTCTAGGCCACAAAAATCTCCTAAGCCGACCAAGCATAGAAATGAATACAATATGTGAACCAGTAATATGGAGTGCTAGAGAAAATCATTGGCATCAAAGATTGCAATATGAGTAGAAAATAGTTACTGAGACATTAGATTTAAAAGTCCCATAAATTCATACACAGATGTCTTCAAAGACACATGGCCCATTGGATATAGGCATTTCTCCTTCCAACACTACTGGAAACTATGTAAACTTGAGGAATCAGCGCATATGCTAGGCCACAAAAATCTTCTAAGCCAGCCAAGCATATAAAAATGAATACAATGTGTGAACCAGTAAAACATAGTGCTAGAGAAAATCATTGGCATCAAAGGTTGCAATATGAGCTCTGATAAAAAAAAGGAATGGTATCTGAGACATTAGGTTAATATGTCCCAGAAATTCATATACTGATGTCCTTAAGGAAACATAGCCCAGTGACTATAGGCATGGTTAATTTCAGTGACTTGACCCAAAGAGTTGTGAGTTGAATACCTGGCTACAGCAAATAAGTTAGAGAGTTGAGTTAAAGGGATATAACTCCATGACATCCGGAAATTAATTCACAGTGATTGAAACAAAGGGTTCGGTTTGAAATTCGTAGCATCTGAAGAAGGCCAGAGTTATTGAAATTATTACGGAGTCGCGAACTAGGTGCCCGTGATTGGATGAAAAACAACCAATCACGGGCTACCTTTAGATTCTCAACAAACTCCCCACATGAGCGGGTTTTACAAACTCCCTTCCTCTTTTGCTTGTTGGAGACCTAGAGACACAAGATGTCCCCGTCTTCTTCTCTGTCATCTAGACCCAGGATACGTGAGGGGATTTGACAGCAACTGCAACACAGAAGTCAAGGCTCTGTTTCTTCAACCCAGCCATAATGACACAGGAAATATAGACTGTTAAAAGGACGCATCTTTAAGATAAGTTCCGCAAACTCGACTGTTTGCAAGAGATTATTCTTTCTTCTTTTCTCTCTTTTCCTGTAAATACAAGTTTATAACGCTTTCATCTGTGTTTGTGTTCCTTTCTTCTCGCTGGCATCACAATATTGTCACCAATTAAAATTGGGAAATTCCCAGTAGAGTATACAACAGCCGAAACGTCATAAACATGATAATAAAGGTAAAGATAACAGTTGGATTAAGGTAAAATTTTTGTTGCTTTATTTAATCAATACTGAATATTTTTTGAGCAAATAAAAAGAAAAAAGGCATAAAATTCTCCAATTTAGTTTTTAAAGTTAACACTCAGTTAACACATTCTAGTTTTAAATATTGAATAGATATTCATTTTTTTTCATGAAAACAAAATTTTTTTTTGCTTTGGTTAATACTGAATTTTCATTTGAAATATTAAAAAAAAAGAAAGGATAGATTGCATAAAGTTCTCCAGTTTTAGTTTTTTCAAGTTAACACATTTTAGTAATACTAGTCTTAATTATTGAATAAATAATATTTTGTTAAAGAAACATTTTCTGATAACTTTAAAACAATTTTTTTGTATTTCCGTCAATACTGAGTTTACATTTGAAATAATTTTTAAGGTAGAATTTTACATACAAAATCTCCTTAACTTATTACATTAAGACTTTTAGTTAAACCTTTCATTAAGAAACTTTTAAAAATTATTTCAAGTGAAGGTGCTTCATCTCCTATAAGAGAAAAAGAAGAAATGGGTTAGTATGGTTGCCCCAATATAGCATTTAAAAAAAGAATAGTGAACTCCCACCTCAGCCAAATGTGGCAGTGGAGAGTTGCACTTGTTGCTCTTTCAGCTTCTGTAGCAGGAACTTCAAAGGATGAATCTTTTCCTTTCACTAGTACGTTTGTCAGCTTTAAATGATTTTCCTACTCCTCCTTTCTATGTTTTATGATCCAAAGAGACACTTTCCTTTTAACTAGTCTTCATCAGTGTCGAAGTGATTTCTGTGTTCATTCACACTTAGTAAATGCCAAGTTATATGCTATTTTACACTGGAAAGATTTTCTCAGTTGTGAATGTCTGTGTGTGTGTGTGCTCATCTGGGTATAGAGTGGAATGATCAAACCCAAGGCTCTAAATAACTTTAACAGCTTTATTTATGGTCAAATAGAATACAAAATAGTGGTATTTTGAGGGGACAAAGTTGAGTTAACAGAGCTCTTCCCTTAAGTAGATGTTTCAAAAAGAAATTTCTCCACTTGTTCCTATAAGGAATGAGAGATCTCAATGTCAAGGACTGGTATGGGTCTTTTGCAGCAAAGGTTGTAAGTGGTTTTTTATTTGAGCAGGTGAGATTTCTCCACTTGTTCCCACATGATGTGAGAAATCTCAGTTTCAAACTTCCAGGACTGCTAACAGTTGCATGTCTTCTGCAGGAAGGGTGCAGAGTGAGTGGTTCTTTGAGCTGACCTTGAAGGTAGCAGCCACTGTAAAGGGAAAAGTGGGAAAAGAGACAGGGTAGGGCTCAGCCAATGTTTTTATGACTACTGGGATTTTCAGTTGTTTCCTGTTGATTACTTCTGTTGCGGCTACTGCTGATTCATGCAAAGTAAGGAAGCCCCCACATGCCACAATAGCTAACAAGTGAGATAGTTATTATAGATAAGAGCTCATATATTGATGCAGAGATGCATGTAATCAGACAGCGTAATTTATTTGAAGAGTTTTCTCAGTATTCATTAATGAAGTTATCAAATGTTACTTTCCTATATAAATATTCATTTTCTGCATTTGGGTCAATATTCAGCCTATCAGAACATAGTTACTGCTCCATCAGGATATTTTTAAAAAGATTTAGAGTTGAATGAAATTAAAATGAATTAAAAAATGAATTAACAAGAACTATACCTTCACATAGGCTTTATTCAACTAAAAAAGAAAATATTTACAGAATTTTACTAGTCATTTCTGCCAAGGGCAGACAATTTATTAATTTCTGGTTAAGGGGAGACAACATTTCTTCATAAACAAGTACCAACGATCAGTAAAGTTTGAAAAGTTTAAATGCGACATCCATTGCTATCTTCTATCCACTTGATTCCCATTCATCATTTATCCGTTCTTCAACATTCCCTGTACCTTGTTTTTTCTCTCAATGTAACCCACTGTGCACCAGTGTCAGTTCTGCTTTGCTGGGGTGAAATGATTATAAAAAAAAGTAGCAGCCCTTAAACATTATAGTAGCAGTAGTAGTTCTTAAACATAATATCAGTAGCAGCTCTCAAATATAAAAACACATGAAACCTAAGATAACTCTCTCTCTCTCTCTCTCTTCAAGTTTTCCTCTTTCATTATTGTGGCATGAACTTTCCACACTGAAGCTGTAAACGCTTCACACTAAAAACACACCAACACAGTAAGTTCCACTCAAACATATTTATGAACATTTTGTTGTGTATGTAATTTACTTCTAACAAAAGAAACTTTTCTTTTAAACTTTCCTTTTGTTAATTTTGTTTTAATAAATGTTATCTTGCATTGCAAATCAATTGATTTGTTATTTTGTGCATATACTCTTTCTCACCAACATTACTTCATGTACTATAAAATATTCCTGTAAGTATCAGATTTCGTAAAATTTGATTGCACAGAAAATTTGATCTTACACACACGTATACCTTTTCATAAGCCAATAAAAAAAGCATTTACATTTATTCATTCACTAATAATAAAAGCTTACTTTCATAAGACAGTTGGTTCACTAAATTTTACAATGTGCTTACATCTGTAAAAACAAAATTGATACAAACTCTTATTTATTGGTCAATCAGGAGCAAAAAAAAAAATCTGTTGATCTATTTCTATTCTCCACAAATGTATAAAAACGCGTAATTTTTCCTTTTCTTCTCAGAGAGCTACAGGTAGTCTAACAAATGCCAAGTTTGGGCAACTGTATTTTCTTACTCTCTCACATTCTCTTTTATGCTGCATTCAGTAATTCTCCTTCTTCCTCATGTACTGACAACAAAGAATGAAAGAGAGTCCCAGATGGTCTAACCATATGCCAAGTCCATGCCACCTGCATTTTCTTACTCTTTCACTTTTTCCTTTTTTCTCATTCACTTGTTGGCAACAAAAAAGAAAAAGGAACAAAGATCTCATATCAGCTTTCATTTTACACTGAGGTTGAACTTTCACCAGCAACACCAGATTTATCTTTTCTTCACAAATCCATTTCATTTGACCTTAAGGAAACTGAACTCTTAAACACACCTTCAAGAAAAACAAAACAAACTTTCCACACTTTCCACATATGTATTACTTCAAAACAACAAAAGTGGATGTCATTCTTCTCATTAAATAAATTGACACTTATTTATACAAACTAGATCCTTTTGTTAACCTTCTGATTCTTTCAAATGTGGTGGGCTCGGTTATGTTTGACACAAGGTCATTTTGTAATCATAGCCGAAGCCTTCTACAGAAGAAACATTACACATTTAATTATTGAAGTAGCTCATCACTGAAGTGGTGACCATGAAAAAAATAAAAAAAAGAATGTGTTATTTTTTGTGACACTATTTCTGGTGCTGAGAAACGGGGAAGAGAAGGAGAAGAGGTAATAATTGATTTTTTTCTTTCTTCTTCATCCACTAAAAGCTAGGTGGAGGATATTCTAAGACTGCCCAGGAAAAATAGATAAATGAAATTATGGGATAAATTTTTTTGTGACTCTTGAGTGCTGGCCACAAAGTTAAAAATAGACAAGATAATTTCTCAACTATTGGAAAATTTAACGACCATTGATAAAACGACAGTGGTTTAAGGATTTGATTTGAAACTGGTATGAAGAATTTTATGACTCTTAGGGACTAGCCACTCCCTGGTCAGAAAGAGAGACAAAAATTTCCAGAAATAAAGTTTTCTTTGTTTCTTTGTGGAATATTGCAATGCTGATAATTAAAAGAAAAATGGAAAATTGTGGCTAGGTTTCCTTCCTTTTTTTATAGAAGAGTGTACACTGCTGCTGAGGATGTGCATTGTGGTGCAGTGGATATCGGCTTGGAACGAGAAATCGGGGAGCCGAGTTCGAATTCCAGTTGAATTCATTGCATTCCTTTACGCGCAAATACCCTTGGAAAAGGTATTAATCCATCTCTTCCTTCCAGTTATGGGTTAAATAACAGGACAGATTAGGTTCGATAGCCTTGGCTGGCAACCAATCTACTGCAGAAAGTAATGGCAACCTACTGCGGAATAATCTTCTGGCCAGTCAGTCATGTCTCTTTCGAGACATGATCGCCCAGGCGTGTTTCACGTATGGTACTTAACTGACTGACTGACACTACTGCTGAACCGGAAGTCATTCATGATTAGACAATAAGTTGCCAAGAAAAGTTGTATGGTGCACATTTTAGAAGATGGAAGAAGTTGTAGCTGACAGGAAGTACATAAGTCGATACCTGATCAGTATCGGCTGAGTAACCTGGAAGAGAGGGTATAATATTGAAAGACCTGAAACCCCTAATGATCCTCGGCTAGAAACATCACTGATGATGTGTACTGAAGCATCAAATAGATGTATTTTACAAATTGGAAATCTGAAGTATTCAGTGACGTTTAGGAAAAGACTAGATGACGACCCATGAACAGTTTTGGTGACAATATTCACCCTGAGAGTGAAAACCAAATATCCAGTCAGCATTGTGGTGTTTGGAGTGATTACTAGTGATGGTGGCATAATGCCTTTATCCATCTTCCCACATGGCCTCAAACTCAAAATGGAAGAACCTTGAGGTGGATGCCATGGGTCAATAGGGAGACCATATGTCTGGCAACAGGATACTGTCACACAAGCAGGAGAACCCAGTTATGGCTGTAACCCTATAACCATGCTCTCTCCTCTTTTGACCTCTATGTCAAGCATGTTGCAAGATTATAGTGCCTTTCCTGGTCACCATCTTTGTGGTGACTCAATACAAGCACCGTTATAGGTCACAAGAGTGAATTAAATAGAGTTTAATCCAAGGACATTTCATTGTGTTTCTGTATTTGATCTGAAAATTAAACACACTGTGGTGTGGTGATCTCGTGAACAAGGTCAACTTTTATTGAACGGGTCCCTGAAAATAAAGTCAGTGCTGCTGAATGTTGGTTGATGGATAGTTTGGCAAATAAATAAACAAATTCCAGCCGATCATGCAAGAGATAGTTGATTGAGCTTTTATTCTTTTTGTGGATGCACTTAATATGCCAATTTGGCAAGATGCACGAGTCCTTGATTGACAATCCAACGGTTGGGTGAACAGTGGAAATACTTATGCTCAAATGATGATTGTTGGGCTTGGATCAGATCAGATCCTCTAACTTGGTTCTCGTTGAGTGGGTTGTTATTTTTTAAAAATCGTTTCACCCCAAGCAAGGCGGTACCACTACTGATTTGCAGGGGGCTACATAAGAGCAAAGTTTAGGCAAAAGGAGAGTGAAAAGAAAGATGGCCCAGTTACAGTGGGTGTCAGAGAAAGGGCAAGAGAAGGACGGAAACACAGGTGTGAAAACAGTTGCTAAGGCAGAGAGAAAGGGAAAGAACAAGGCAGAACAAGATATACAGTGTGATATAGAAAGAACTGGAGTCAAGTGGATAAGAGATGGGTATTGACATTGCATTTAAATACCTAGATGTTGTAGCCGTCAGCAAAGCAAGTATACGGAAGGGACTTCCACAGGCGGGAGGTGCGAGAAAAGAAGCTGTTGGAGTAGAATTGACGGCTGCATTTGATTGATCTAACTGTAAGTGGGTGAGACCTTGTTGCCAGTCTGGTTGCCCGAGTAAATTCTAGTGGCGGGGTAGCAGTGACTTCGAAGTTCTTTGGAGCATAAGCCATGAAAGTATTTGTAGAAGAGACAGAAGGAAGCCACATTCCGCTGGTGAGAAAGTGGCTGGAGTTGGTGCAGTTAACTTACAGCCAGTTGACGCACACAACATACATCTATGCAAGCCTGAGACTTGGGGTGCACTGGGGAGGTCACATCAGATCTTGCCCAGCCTTATTTTCTGTCTGCCCAATGATCAACCATCTTGATGTGAAACTCTAGCATTGTCACTGTCCCTACGAAACCAAATCATTGTATTTTAGGAATGCAGTAAAACAAAGAATAAACCAATTGATTTTTGGGGTATATTTGAGATTTGGCTATTTTTCATAGAGTTTATTAAAAATATTATTATTTTTTTATTTTTTATTTTTTTTAATCATGTCACCCCAAGCAAGGCATTCCATTGCCACTATAGCGCAGGGGGTTACACAGGGCGATAGATGAGTTAGGATGTACATAGGGGGAGAGTTGGAGAGAATGGGAAGGTTAGTGTGTTAGGAGGTGTCTATTGACCTTACATTTAAACTCCTGGAGGTTATAGCCGTCGGGGAAGCAAGCATGCGGAAAGGAATTCCATAGGCGGGAAGTGTGAGAAAAGAAGCTGTTGGAGTAGAAATTGCGGTTACATTTCATCGGTTTCACTGTAAAAGGGTGGGACCTAGTTGCCAATCTAGTATCTCATGCAAACTCACACCTAGGGGGCACCAGTGATTTAAGTTCATCAGAGCAGAAGCCATGAAAGTATTTATAGAAGAGGCACAGGGAAGCCATGTCATGCCGGTGAGAGAGTGACTGCAGGCGGTCAGCTAAGTCAGTATCAATCACATTACGGGTTCTATTATTACAGTACAACATCTCTATTGTTTTATTTAGTTTTGACTGCTTCCTCTTTAGCTTTTAGAGAAAGAACTAGAACTGGCAAAATAAGCAACGAGCTTAATGCACTTGATTCCTAGTTTTTCGATCCTTTAACTTCTAAATCTAAATGATAGAATCACTGTTTGTATTTGTTTCTTTTGTCTAGTTTCATCCATTTGGCATTCAATAAACCTATCGATGAACAGAACTTTATCTTCAGTGTTTTGGTTGATGTAAGGTGTTTATCTGCCTTTCGAATTTCAGTTGAATTCCTTGCATTCACTTGCGCACAAATACCCTTGGGAAAGGTATTAATCCATCTCTTTCCCCCAGTTATGGGTTAAATAATATGACAGGTTGGGTTCTATAGCCTTGATCGGCAACCAGTCTACTGCAGAAAGCAATGGCAACCTACTGCGGGATAATCTTCTGCCCAGTCAGTCATGTCTCTTTCGAGATATGATCACCCAAAGCGTGTATCACGTATGGCACTTAACTGGCTGACCGAATATAATAGTTCGAAACATAATTAAAACTTATAATGGACATAAAGTGGGGGGTTCGGTTTTACATTGTTATTAAGTAATAAACTGATCCCCCACTTATTTTACTAAATATAATAATGTAATATAATCTATCTCTTCTTCTTCCAGCTATGGGTAAATAGCAGGACAGATTGTGTTCTATAGTCTTGGCTGGCAACTAGTCTACCGCAGAAAGCAATGGCAACCTACTGCGGGATAATCTTCTGCCTAGTCAGTCATGGCTCTTTTGAGACATGATCACCCAAAGTATGTATCATGTATGGCACTTAATTGACTGAGAGAGATGTACACACACTATCACGACAGACATGTGGCAGTACAGTGAGAGCTAATATAAACTACATGCCAAAGTTTGAGACAACCTCTTGATTTTAAAGAATTACCTGAAAATTGAAGGTTTTACAATGTTTTCAAAACAAATTTACTAGATCACTTTGGATTAGAGGTACTTTTTTTTTCTTAAAATTTTTTATCATATATTCAGTCATAATAATAATAACAACAGCAACAAAACTAATTCATTGCTGCATAAAGTTTCCTTAAAATTTCAGCTCTTTTTGCCTAATCTGCCTTGCTAGCTTGATAATTTTAAGGCTAGTAAGTTTTAGGTAAAACCCTCTCTCAAAGAAATTGAACACTGTGTACTCATGGGTTAAATAGTTTCAGTATTCTAGCTTAGTAAGAGTTAATTAAACCAAAGAAGGCATGAAATTTACTAATTAAATTCAGAGGGTTGCCTCAAACCTTTGGCCTATAGTGTGCTTTGTTTACAAACAGTAAATATTGTTCTATAACACTATCAGAATAATATCAGCATCAATAAAATTGGCTTTTAACAATAAACCATTTTGTCAGAAATGTAATATTATTTTTATATAATTCATCAGAAACAACATTTTATTAAATTTTATTTAGTTTATCACATCATAAAACATGAAAAAGTGGACATAGCTTTTATTTGAGTTATTTTAATTACTGTGCAGTGGAGAATGTCCTCTTAAAACATTTAATTTGCTTTATAAATATTTCGTATCACAAGCTTGAATGTGTCATCTATTACAGTAAAGCATATGAACATTTTATAGCACAACATGCAACTAGCAACATTCAAATTGATATAAGCATAGAAATGGTTTCATTATTGCTGTACAAGTAAAATTTAGAATTCTTGAGCTTTTCTCAAATTTATATTTCCCCAAAATTACTAATGATTACGGTTTTAAGAGATTTTATCAGGTAGCATTTCTTTCCTGAAAACATTGTATCAAAAGATAGGGAATAAGGATTGAGTGATTTTTTAGTAGTACACACTGTAGGAATGATCTTAATCAATTATGTAGACTGATTTAGTAGATTTCTGAAATCTTGGGCAATTTTATGACATTGGTTATCATTTCACTTCTGGATGTTTTCAAGGACACATGGTCCAATGGATAAAAGTGATTTGATCCAAAGGGTTATGAGTTCAGTACCTGGCCACAGCAGTGGTGAACAAATAACTTTTGAGTTGAGCTAAAGGGAAATAACTACAGGATATCCGGAAGCGGCATTATGCATGGAATGAGAATGATATATCCCAGTGATCGAAATAAAGGGTTCAGTTTGAAATGTCTATCATCTGAAGAAGGCCAGAGTGTACGATGACTGAAACGTCGTGAATATGGCAATAAAGCTGAGGATAACAGCTCAAACAATGTAAATGATGTAAATACTACCTCATCTCAGAAGTATAGGCAAATAATGAAATGTATACTTTTTAACTAAAAAATTAAAAAAAAAAAGGAAAAAAAATAGAAAATACTTATCATGCTCTTTTAGTAAATATTATTCAGGAGATATTAAAACTTATAATAAAATATTAATTTTTTTATCTACAAAATCCCATTTAAATAAAATCAACTTCTGTAAAGGAATTAATAGGGATAGCACAATTAAAATTATTTTAATAACATTTTTAAAATTAATTTCAATCCTGATTCTCTATCGGTCTTTCATTCTCTCTTCATTCACAGTTTTACTTTTGTTTTCCTTCTTGAATAGATGGATATTACATTTCAAATAAATTAAGAAGAAAAAACTGAATTATTTTTATTATGTGAGCATTTTCTCTGATTAGTTTTGTTGCATTCAGAATTTCATCTTTAGTCTGTCATTAGCAGCAAAGTAGTCCTCATGCTGAAATAATATATTAGAAGGTTATTAATCTTGTGTATCATTTAATAACAATTTTATTAATACAATTTTGTAGCTCTTTACATTCTATAGACAAATAACAAGGATTATAAATGTTTAAAATAAAAGATATTTGCAACAGGCAACTTTTTACATGTTTCCATGCTTATGAATTATGTTGTATATACAAGAGTAATTTTTAAACAAAAGCTTGTTTTAAATTGAATAAGAAAATGGTTAGAAGTTTTCAACAGATTTTATAGCCATAGATTTATTTGTTCACCATTTGGATTGAATTGTATTCTGTCTAAAACATCTTGAAAATACAAGTAACTTGATATTACATTTAAAATGCAGCTTATATACAAAAAAGATTTTGGTAATTTCTAGAGAAGTTACAGCAGATGACGGAACGTGTCAAAAGTGGCTTGTAAAGTTTTGTGCTTGAGATTTCTAACTGTATTATGTTCTACAATAGAGTAAACCACTTAAAGTTGACAGCAATCAAATCAATATATATTACTTGAACATAATGTTACATATTGAGGAAAGTGAGCAATATACTCAAAACATCCAAATCAAATGCTGAGAAATATATTCACTGGCTCGGTTATGATAATCACTTTAACGTGTGGTTTCCACACAAGTTAAATAAACAAGAACCTATATTTAAATAAAAAAAAAAAAACGCAACAGAGTAAAATGCAAGAGATTAAGAGAAATTAACACTAACTCTAACCAAAGAGCAGTCTTGGAAGAGAGTTCTATACTATGAAATCTTTCATTGCATATACAACATGTTAAAATTTTCCTTCTTTGATTCCATGCACATATGGCTTAGGGGGTAGCAACTTCGACTGACACCAAATCGGTTGAGTTTCGATCCCAGTCAGAAGGAAGTGGATGTGTCTAGCCACACTGATGAGTTGTGATACAGCAAAACAGGCTTGTATGTGGATTACTAATATATATATATATATATATATATATATATATATATATATATATATATTGATTGTTTAATTACTTAGTTTCTGGTCATAATAAGATTAGACCAGTGCACATTTGTATTAAAAAGTGTTCAATACAATTATATTGTAGAACTTTTGAATATTTTCCATTTGTAAACGAGTTATTATGCGACATGGTTTCTACCATGAGTGGTGTCTTCAAATGATTTTCAATAACTGATTTTACCGTTTCCTGTTCTTTTTTTTTTCTTGGATGAAAACGTTATAATTCCTTGTACTTTTAAAAATTGCACGTTCAAAAATTCCCTGCAACGTGAGCGTTAAAAAAAAAACAAAACAAAAAAAAAAACACCGTTACATGAGCGTTCTTAAAAAACAAACAAACAAAAAAAAAAAACGCTACACGGTAAAATCAGTTATTGAAAATCGCCTGAAGACACCACTAATGGTAGAAACCTAGGTCGCGTAATAACTCATTTACAAATGTAATATATATATATATATATATATACACACACACACACACACACACATATATATATATACATATATATATATATAGTGAAATGTTTGTTACAATGGTTTATAAAAGTATAGTATCACTACACAAAAATTTTCGTGTTTAGGAGCTACGTTTGCACATCATCTGGTGATAAGTTTAAATGGAAAATCCAAAGACCTCTTCACTTTAGCACTGGAATTTGGCACATACTACTCGGAGTTAACCAAAGACGAATATAATATAATAATGGCCGCCAAGACATCTGTTCTTATCCATAACCAAGAACAATGGATAAAAATAACTCTGTTAACCAATTTGATATTACAATGGGTGCGTTAGACTCTGCAGAGTCTTACGATCTCATCGGCTTATTTGCACTATATAATCTTACTGCACACCAAGACATAAACACACAAGACATAGGATTATACAGAGACGATGGTCTCATGTTAGTACACAATTCTACACATTTTAAAACAGACAAATAAGAAAACTTATCCTCAGAGAATTCAAAAGTTTAAACCTAAAAGTAATAGTCAACATTAATTTAAAAGTAGTAAACTTCCTCGATGTAACACTCGACTTAGTAAATAATAATTACCAACCATACATAAAACCCAATGAATACCCATTATACATCCATCAAAAGTCAAATCACCCCCCCAAGTATAATAAAAAATATACCCTCCTCCACAGAATATAGAATCAGTAAAAACTCTTCCAGTGAAGAAATATTTAACAAACACAAAAGTCTTTATAATGAGTTCCTAAAAAAAGTGGCTACAAAAACCAAAACATCAAGTATATAACAAACTATAGCCATAACAGGAAAAATAGAAATAGAAAAATCATTTGGTATACACCTCCTTTCAACCAAATGGTAAACATCAAGTTAAGGCAGAAGTTCGTCAATTTAATTAAAAAACACTTCCCCATTAACAACCCTCTAAGTAAAATTTTTAACAAAAATACACTTAAACTAAGTTATAGTTGCACAAATAACCTCGAAAAAATCATAACTAATCATAATAAATATATGTTAAATCAAGACGTGGATCGAAATAAAATTAACTACCAAAATAATAAAGAGAACAACAATAAAAACTTATGCAATTGTAGAAACCCCAATAATTGCCTACTACAAAATAGATGTAAAATAAATTCAGTTGTCTATCAATGCAATATAACATTAATAGAAAACCCCCACTATAAATAAAGCGTATATCGGATCTACAAAGAACACCTTTAAGCAGTGCTGGTACATGCACTTAACTTCATTAAAAAATAACTTATATCAAAACCAAACATCCCTTTCTGTATATTTTTGGAAATTAAAAGACACAAAACAGAAACCCAAAGTAAAATGGAAAATCCTAGAAAAAAACTAGAACCTGCAACTCCCTTAACGACATCTGCCCTTTATGCTTAAGTGAAAAAGTAAACATTCTAAACTACCCCAACAATGGCGAACTATTGAACCGTAGAGACGAATTAGCAGTGTTATTTAAACATCGAAAATATTTTTCGTTAAAATTTAATTAACCAAAAAATACCTCATCTACATAAACTAATCCCCACCAAAAAGGTAATAAACACCCATGTTTAAACCTAAAAAAAAAACAAAAAAAAAAAAACGAACATCATATAAATAAAAGAAAATAAACTCACACAACATTAATAGCAATTTTATTCCATTCACTCATAGATAGTAGTAAAATAAAAAGTATCTACCTTTCCTTAAAAACCTTACATCCCAATATAAGAATTACCCAGACAAAACTAAAAAGTGACCTGTCCAAAAATAAGCTATTCCGCACGCCTCTCCTAAACTGCCGGATAAATCGTACCACATTCACATATCATATTACCAAAAATAAATCGTTTTCACCATTTATTTTCCATTTAAACTTATCACCAGATGAGGAGCAAACGTAGCTCCGAAACGCGAAAATTTTTGTGTAGTGATACTATACTTTTATAAACCATTGTAACAAACATTACAATATAAAGCTCTACGTTGTATCGAGCACTCTTTATAAAAGTAAATGCATGAACAGTGGGTTTAAAACCTACGTATTCTATAACTTTCTTACACTATATATATACTAGCAGTATAGCCCGGCGTTGCTCGGGTGTAATAAAAGCTTTAAAACTAATCCATGGTCCTGGAGCTCAGACTCAGCCTAAAGAATATTTGTGTGAGGTTTAGTGAAAATCGGATAAAAATTGTGGATTTGTATAAAGAACATACAGACAGATAAACAGACACACGCACAAACATCTTGCCTTTTATATATATATTATCGATTTTCTGCACTGTTGTAAGAACTGCAACCTTGAAACTTCTGAATATCGTTTCTTATGTCTTTGTCTATGAGTGTATCAAATTTGATTAAAATCGAACCACTCCTTCTATAACCCGATGTTTTCGATTATCGATTTTCGATATTTACCGGAAGTACCTCGACACAAAACCTAGCTAAGAACACTTGCAGACGCTTATAGTACAACTGTGTAAATTTTCAAGAAAATCGATTCAGCCGTTTCAGAGTCTATAGGTAACGGACACACACACACACACACACACACACACACACACACACACACACACAAATTTCCATTTATAAATAAGTTTATATATATATATATATATATATATATATATATATAATGTATTTTGATTTTATAAACTGAAACGTTGGTCAATCAAATTCTTGCCTAATTGTTATAGAAATGGTCGAGAGTAACTTCACTTTATAAGAGAACTTATATCTGTATACATGCAGTTTAGAGTCCATTGTTAGATGAAATGAGAAAAAAAAATCACGTATAGTCAAAATTTGTATACCATTCCAAGCACTTTTTCTATTAGAGCTTTTCTGTCAAAATATATTCTTCCAGAAACTTACATCAGCCATATAATTAAAACAAAGCCAGTAGAAATCACCTCAATCGATAATATAAAATCTTATACATACACTTATACATAGTTGACCAAAGAAATCCGTACTTACATTTTTGTTGATCAAATGGTATATCATATCAAATGAAGATAGATTCAAATTTTTCATGTCGACTGTTGCATCTGTTTTCTTTTTCTTAGGATCATCGTTTTTGGGTTCTGGTTCATTTTGTACGTCAAAGAATTCAGAATCTGATTTTTCAAATACTGAAATCATAAAAGTTTTTTAAAAAATCTATTAACGGAAATTTGAAAAACGGAAATTTGAAAAACGGAAATTTGAATGTTTGCTACTGGATTACTGGGAGAGAAAGAAGTATTTGGACACGTATAAAATATTTATTTATTATACTTTAATTTTCACAAGAAGTGGTGTATTTTGGGAAAAAAAAATGGTAATTATGAAGAAAATAGATATTTTCAAATGTTTAATGCAGAATTCACCACAACCGAAAGTAAGAGTAGATAAAAAGTATTGACATATTGATCTCATATTTATTCTTAGATGTAGAACTCCTAGTTTACAGTTACTGATACATTTTTCGTAAGCAAGTACATAGCGATTTTCTTTTTGAAACCTTAGTTTTGTCTTTCTTACAAACGTCTTAAAAGTCATTAATATCTCTGCAGCCTCTCTTCAAGCATCCTCATCAATTTTTCATTAGATTGAAACCAGAACATTGTTTATGCTATTGAAACACTTCTATATTGTTCTGGGGGGAAAAAAAAAAAGGAAAAAAAAACATTCGCAAGTTTTTTTTTAGATTGTATATTCCGGGTCGTCATCTTGTTGACACGTCCAACCTTCTTCAAAGTCCAGCTGCCAAAATACATCACTCTGTCTACGGTTCCTTCATTCACACGAAGTGTCCCAGTACACTTCTAAACCCTGAGACTCTTATCCCCATGCCTCTAGGTGGCGATTTTTTTTTTCGATCGTAGGCGAATCTATCTTTTCTTCATCTTTTGTAATTAAAAAGTTTAATTTTTATTTTAATCTTTTAAATATTATTAATTTTATGATACCACTTCATCCAAGAATACCGGTATATTTTTCAGCAGAAATATTTTTCGTGGTATTTGGTAAGGTACAGTACAAACATCTTTTAGACTGCTATGAAAACTAGGAATCTCGAAATAGGCGTAAAACAAAGACACCTCTTCTCACTGGATTTATTTTGCTTTTACAGCGGCGGTGATCCCAAGGGAGCTGGTGATCCTATCAGGATTTATTATCGGCGCCATATTAACAATATAAGATACGCAGATGCGACTGTGTTGATTGCAGACACAGAAGGTAAACTACAGGTCAATCTAGACATGGTAGTAAAATAAAACCAGAAGAAAGAACTACCAATTGTAAGAACATAGAATGTATGGTTGTCAACAAGATAACAAACCCAAAATGCGAACAGCGATTTGACGATGTCAAAATGAAACAAGTATAAAAGTTTCAATATCTGAGACTTGTTTTAACAGAGAATAGAAAATATGGCACTGAAATCCGACAGCCCAATGAAATAGCAAAAGAAGTATGTCAAAAGCTAAGCAATGTATTAAGAAATAGGAAAATTTAATTAGAAACAAAGTAGAGAGTAATTAATTGCTATGTAATATCATTCCTTCTATATGTCAGTGACTGCCGGACAGTTTCCTTACAGACGAAGATAAGACAGAAATGTGGTTCTACAGTAGGATACTGAGAGTACCGTTAATAGAGCGTGTAAGCAAGAAAGGCATCTTAAAGAAAACGGAGGTAAAAAAGACACTAAGAATCAGAATGAGAGCTGGAATTTCTTGGACATAATGAGGCAGGAGGACTTGGAGAATTTGACACTCACGGGACATATCGAAAACAAAAGAGACATAGGTAGTCAGTGGGTCACCTATTTGGCCAGCTTATGCGAATGAATGGCGGAATAGGGGTTGGGAGAGATGGCAAAAAAGAAGAAAAAAGAAAGGAAAAGTAAGTAAGCATTAAAAGGATAAGAAGTTTGGGGGAGACGGCGGCACATCGAATAAGAAATGTTTCATAGAGCACGGAATTTGGAAAACATACTTGTGCTCTTCATTACAACCGATATTCCATTTTTCTTAAATCATCTGAATTTCTTTTCGATTTGCCATTAGATTCATTTTGACTTTTTCAAAAGAGTTTTTCGAGTTGGCTAAGAAGAAATTTCTGAGAAGCATAGTGAGTGATAAATGTGATAACGCCAGAGCATTTGGCTGGTAGATTTCCAATATTTCTGAAAATTTTGCTGGTAGATTCCTAATATTTCTGAAAATTTTGCTGGTAGATTTCCAATATTTCTGAAAATTTTGCTGGTAGATTCACAATATCTCTGAATATTTTGCTGGTAGATTTTCAATATTTCTATCCAGGCACAGAAAATCTTTTACTTACCTCCCTTAAATAAGATATTTATGATACATTTTAATAGTATGGATATTTTAAAACCATTACTTCTGTTTATCTTTATTCTATTTGTAAAAATACAATAGTATGTTTCATTTTTTCTTAGTAAGTTTACTATAAATGTAAGTAAATCAATCAATATTAAATCAATACTTTGCAAGTGTTTCCTGCTGTAAATATGAGCAATACATACAGACGCAATTACAACCATAATGATGAGACAATATAACCTTCCTCATACTGATGACAAGTTGATATTTACAGAAAAAATTACTCTGAGTTATAAACTATTGTGAATCTGTTGACTTTTTTTGTTTCCACTTCTACGCAATGATGCAGGCAAAGCCGGGTGAAAATTTAACATTTATAACAATTAATGTATTTATTCGGTTATGAGTTCGAATTCCAGCTGAATTCATTGCATTCACTTACGCGCAAATACCCTTGGGAAAGGTATTAATCCGTCTATTCCTTCCAGTTATGGGTTAAATAATAGGACAGATTGGGTTCTGTAGCCTTGGTCGGCAACCAGTCTACCACAGAAAGCAATGGCAACCTACTGCGTGATATTCTTCTGCCCAGTCAGTCATGTCTCTTTCGAGACATGATCGCCCAAGCGTGTATCACGTATGGCACTTAACTGACTGATTTGCAACTTACATTTAACAGCAGTTCGAACCCAAAATCTGTTCACAAAAATATTGTTTCCCACATAATTACATACCCACGTAGATACCATATTAAAACACGCCAATACTTTATTTTTCTATCCAATAACACTAACAAACAATATTTGGAAATATGTCAAAAAGATTCCCCAATACAATACACACTGTTTAAATCAAAGTTTATATTAGAAATTAACATTATCATGTCAAATATTTGACCAATCAAAACTAAAACCTTATTTTTTCAGGACTACTTTTGGGAAAATGTAAAAATCACTGAATTCGTTTTTCAAGAGCAGAGATGCAGCTGCCTCTTATCCATTTCAACATGCGATGTGGCTACATAGCCTTTTCCTTCTCCCCAGCAAACGCTGAAAGATACATGTGTCGGAAACTTCAAACAAATCAGCTACAGCAACAATTGCAGTGACGATCAGAGAATATGCGCTGACGATCTAAATCTTTTCGCAAACACGAAAATCATATTTGGATTGGCTACTTAAAAGTCTTTTTTCAATTATAGATATTTTGTTACCGTGGATCAACTGCAAGGAGTTTTTTTTTTCTAAGTTGCAGCGTTTTTTCTGTGGTCCGACTAACTCAACTAAAGACTATTTTTACTCTTTTTGACTTTTTTGAATTTTTTATCTACATATGTTTGTAAATACACGTTACATACGCCAGTGAAACCCAGTATTCTTTATTTTTATTTTATTTTTGTTTGGAATTCAGTCGTTTGAATTTTGAATATAAAACCCTGGACTACCGAATTTCCTACGTAGAGTTTTTGATAATTTATTACTTCTTGTTTTCTATCAATGGCGGGGGAGTGGGTAAGAAGAGTCTGGGAAAGTGCTGTTTGTTTTTAGGGTAAATTCAAGTAGGATGGTTCTTGTAATTTAAAGTACTTCCAAAGATTCGCAATAAATAAGGTTTAAAATAATTTTAAAAAAAATGATACCGTATATACTCGCGTATTTTGCGACTTTTGAAGATCTCATTTTGAAGCTAATTTTAGTGGGGTCGCATCATAAATACAAGATACAAAATGAGTCAGTCAGTTAAGTGCCATACGTGATAGACGCTTGAGCGATCATGTCTCGAAAGAGACATGAGTGACTGGGCAGAAGATTATCCCGCAGTAGGTTGCCATTGCTTTTTGCGGTAGACTGGTTGCCGACCAAGGCTATAGAACCCAATCTGTCCTGTTATTTAACCCACAACTGGAAGGAATAGACGGATTAATATCTTTCCCAAGGGTATTTGCGCGTAAGTGAATACAAAGAATTCAGCTGGAATTCGAACTCAGCTCCCCGATTTCTCGTTCCGAGTCGATATCCAATGCACCACAACGCACATCAATACATGTGTTATTCATCACAAAAAGAGACGCTAAAATTACCTGTACTAATCTTTGACCACCGGCTTGATGAATACATAAGAAAAGATTTTAAAACAAAATTTCTAACGTTCTCAAAATAACGAAAAATATAATCTAGAAATAAAAAAAAAAATCCTTTGGTCTTTCTTCTTAATAATGACATAAATATTTTGATGATAAAAGTTCGTTTTTTTTTATTAAGTTTTGGGGCATTTTTCACCACAGTATGCTTAGGTTTTAGCGACTTTGTGGAGGTACCTTTTGTAATTGTAATGGTTCTTTTAATCTGCTAGTCCAGAAACATCACCGTGGGGTGATATTTATGAACTAGCACATTAAAAGAAATGGCATTAAAATGGCAGCCATTTTTATCATTATCTGAATGAAACAAGAAAATATCTAGACTTTCAATTTTAAAATGCAAGAAACGCTTTCTTCTTTAATAAAAATTCAAATCACAAAATTATTAAATCCTTTTAAATTTGTAGAAATTCATATATCCATTTAAAGCTTAGAATATTGAGTATTAAAATATCTTTTTGCATTTCTTAAATAAGTAAATATTTACCGTTTTCTCGTTCCGGAAAAAGAGCCTTCCTGATGTACTTTGGCATTTGATTGTACAAATAGCGAGAAATACTCTGATCTTGACCAGCTATCTGATTATTTACTTTTTGGATGCTATCGTTCAAGATGGATTCGACCATTTTCAAGAGAAAAAAGATGAAAACAAACACAAAGACAAGATAGAAAAATGGACCGAAGTAATTTCGAGTTTGTTTCAAATTTGAAAATTGCGTTTTCCCCAAGATTCCGACAAACATGGCCGTCATCGAATTCCAAATAGATTTGTAGCTCGACAGGTTTCTTCCAAAAAGAAGGTATCCAAAATTACTGAACGTCCAGAATATAATTATAAAGAGTATGAAGAAACTTGTCATTTCTTTTTTAGCTGATGTGATTACCATACCAATTGCGCTAATTCGTTTGTTATAGCCAAGAATACGAAGAAAGCGAACCGTACTGAGGAAAACCAGTATTGCCATCAAGGCAACAAAGATTTGATCCCAAACTACAATATGGTAAAAGTTAATGAATTTCTTTGGGTCGGCTTTGAGGCTTTCCTGCGCCTGTTTTACCATCAGGCTTCGCATTATATACATTCCAGTGGCTGCGCCACAGCTTAATGATGACAGAAAGTCCAAGATGTACCAAATTTCGCCCAAAAAATCCCACTTCAAACGAAACATGCGTAGGAACGAACGAATCAGTATCATTAAAATGAACGCCAAGAAGATCATCTGGTAGATGAATATTATTCCATCATTTTCATCAGCTAACGCCTTAAAAGAGTAAAAGAATGTATAAGGAATGATTTCACCAATATTTGGAATTTCAGCTAAGAGGACGACATAAGTAAACAGGTTGACGTTTGCATTGTATAAAGTAAATTCAATAAATAGAGCCCGTGTCTTTCGATCAATCCATAGGTTCTTGGTAACTTCTTCCATCATCTTTATAGATATCGGTAGGTTGATTTCCAAGTTTAAGATATAACCACCACCTCCGTAAAGGCTATACGTTCCCATGATGGGTATTCCCCAGATTTTTGTGGCAGAAGTAAAATTCCATGCCGGAAAAGTGAGGTGTGTAAATTCTTGATCTGAAGGGCATGGCGGTGGTTCCCATTTTATACAATAGCCACCCGTATCTTCATTGAGAATATTGTAATTGTCGAAGCACTTGACTGTTCCGATGTATGGGATTTTGCAAGTTTCTAAAATAAAAAAATAAAACAAAAAACAAATCAATTAATTAGATATGTTACTGAAAGTATAATAAAAAATGTTTATTACTAAACACTTTTTTAAAAAATTTGATGCAAAGCATTTGACTCATTCAAAATATATTTATCTTGACTCTTGAGAGTAAGTAAAATGCAAATAACAGAACATTTTTTAAAAGAAAAAAAAAACAAAACATTAATCTTTTTGGGAAGTGAACTTTTAAAATTGAAATGAAGTTTGCAGTTAAAATTGTGAGAATGCAATGTCAGAATAAGCAGCGAAAAGATAGATAATCTCACCACGGTATATCATTAAGAGATTTCAAAATGTACATCTGCATTCTAAACTTGAAATGTTATAGCCACATTTGTTTAAAAAGCTTGTTTGAACATACATTTAAAGCAATTTACATTTAAAACGAATTGTTTCAACTCAAACCGCAAATCGTGTTTCAAAATATTTCAATTTTCTTAATTAAAATTACGATGATGTAACCATTTTGATGCACGAAATGAACTGCAAAAGTAAAAATATTAGAAATAATTATTGAATCAATGGTCTAAACAATAATACAATTCTTATGCTTCCAGTGAAATGTAAAGAAGAACTAATAATATGGCTAAGGGAATAATAAAAATAAATCCAGTTTGAGACTTTCTAAAACGCTTTCCTGTAGATAAGACGGTTTTTAAAAAGATGGATGGTATGCCACTCTGCTACTTACAAATATACATTTGTGCTTTAGAAAAGACTAGCATCATAACCAGGCGTTGCCCGTGCAACTCCGAACATTTTAGTAGTAGGAGAAGATGCCACTTTTTATTTTACATATTTTGTTTTTGTTTGAAAAAACACTTAAAAAAAAAAAAATTTCTTTTGTTTCAAAATTACGGGGAAAAATATTCACATTTTTTTGTTGACCAAATGAATTTTTAAAATGTCGGAATAAAAATTAAATATAAAGGCTCATTTTTTTTTTTTTGAATAAAAGAATATTTTAGTCGCGTTTGACACGTGCGATTTGATTTCTGTGACTGTAATTCAGCAACCATCTTAGATCTTAGATGTTTTATGGAACAAATGTAAAAACAATCGTGTTCATTGGCCAAAAAGTACGAAAGGGAAAATTACTGAACTTAAACTCAAAACGTATGTGTTGACCTGGCTTCCCTGTAGATATGTGTCCCTAGAAAGTTTGAATGGCGTAGCTTAAAAAATGTAGGCGTGCTTAGGAAACAGTCACACATAGCCTCACAGATTGCCTTTTATATATAGAGATTTCAGATCGTAATCCTGCGGATTATCCCACTTGGCTTTGCTAAAACGCCCATAAGTGGCGCTCATTAATCTACAAATAGGCAATTATAGTCTCTCTTTTTAACTCTTACTTCCAGATGTAGTCGACATTGATAAAGAACGCCGTCGCCAAGGCGCGTTCGCTTCCTTAGTCTTTGTTGACTTTTGAACTTTCTCACACACGCATATACAAATACACGTGTCTCTCACACGCGCATATTTCACTTCCCCTCCCCCACACACAAAGAAGTACATTCTTTTTATAGCTACTTTAAATATTTTTTCCTTTCATTACACCAAATTACACATGTAATTGCTTGTGTTAATATCATGTAGTGTTGTTTTTTTATATTCATTGTTTTGTGTTTCTTATTTTTTACCCTGTTTCATATTGAGCTCGCCAATATTATTTGCGGGATAAATGTTCCAGGAGCCCATAATATTTACTATCCAACGTGTTGATTCCCTACAACATAGTGGTGACTTATTTGTGTCCAAACATTCTATACAACAATACATCTGTAGCGGATAAAAAATTAATTAAAATCAACCTTCTTCACTTTTACAAAAATTCACAATGACGTGTGAAATCCTGGGTTTTCACAAGTAGAAAAAGGATTGAAAATGTCGAACCCAGATTTCGCAAGTAAGTGTTAAAATGGTTTTTGACCAATGGGAGCGACTTGCACGACTTGAGGACTTAGCGATCCGGTGCTAAATTCAAAAAGACTATATAAATGACCTCAGCGTCAGTCAAGAGTCAGAGAGATGGGAGCAGCGAAAGAGAGACACACATCTAAAATGTAACTTCAAACTTCAAGCGACCCGGACATTGTCCTCTTTCTCTTTCTCCTTATCTATTTCAACAATTACTACTGGAACATTTTGTACGAACTCTACCCTTAGAACATTTTCTACGAACTCTACCCTTAACTTCTTAATGTTTCTAATTGTACATGTTAGTCTTATGTCAACACAACTTATGTTAGTCTTTTCTTATAATAAATTTCTATTTAACATTCAAAATGTATATTTTATTATTTCACTCTTCTACACTAATCCACACATTCCAACCGACAACCAACCTTCTGATGAAAACCTTCTGAGAATAATTCTGATGATGATAAATCTGCATAAATCCTGTAATCTGTCGGGAGCTCGGTTAAGTATGACACAAGGCCAAATCAAAGAAACATTAACCATCTCCCCCACATTACACATCCATTCAAATCTTCATCAATTCCCAGCAGAGAAACATTTACCAAGCAAATTTAGCTTATAGAACGATTTTTTAATATTGAATTCAAGCAGTGAGCACTGGTCAACATTAACCAGATATTTGTACGCTAAATTAACCAATTAAGTTTACAACCCATGAATGTACAAGCAAAATAAACAGATATATTTCTACTTTCAATATCTTCTATTTTCGATTTCACTTGTTAAGTTCTTACTTTTGTGTTTTTCACATGTTTTCATTTCCACTAAGAAAATCGCTTGTCAATAAAAATAACTATAAATGGGAGAAGAAACAACTAAGAATGTACTTTTTCGTTCATACTTTTTCGAAATATTTTATTACAAAATACGTAATTTCCTATCATTACTTTTTACTATTGCCAAAGCAAAACTTGTACTCGGATTTACGAACACTCTATTCTGAAATCAGAAATAAAGAGAGAAATTGCAATACAATATTTAATACATATAAAACGCAATCTGTATCCAAATATACTTGTCTTGCTAAGGATTATGGGATAGTTCCTTAGGATCGAGCAGGACTGCCTCTAGCTTGACGAAGTATAGCATCAATTCTACAAGTAGTCAGGACTCCTCTGCAGAAATGTCGAGTTATGCCGTCTTGATAGCTGTTCACACTTCACTGATATTTGTAGTCGCAAGATTTTGCGTGCAAACAGACCTATCTTATGCTATAAATACACGATTTCAAGTTTGTCGAATGTGTGGTCGCACTATTCATCAGATGTCTCCAAAATGCAACTCCAATCAATCCTGGACAACTTGGAGCTGATGACTCAGTTTATTATCTTAATGGAATCATTACTGAGGTAATTTGGTCCATGAATGACTTCAAATGATAACAAAGTAACATTCCAGTAACTGGCAAATGACGTATTTAAATGGGCCCTATCTATGCCATATGAATATACCCCAAACCTTTAAGTAACTACCGTCAACTTGTATGATGTCTGGTTGACAACTGGGCTCCATAATCTTAATGTGGTCTTGCTTCACACACGACACCCAACTATCTACAACGGGAACCGTGACAATCCCCATAGGGACCAATTAGTGACCTCATAAGATATTTTCACCGTTGTTGTGGCATTACCCTTTTAGCACAATTTAGTTCAAAGAATTTCAATTTCAAAAATGAAATGTGCCATCCACCTAGCACCCATTTTCCTGCTCCTTTCCAACTCCAGGAATTCACGTCGCCTTGCCATAAGCAGGCTTAGGCTTGTTGGTGTTCACACTGATTCACCAGACGTCAGAGCACAACTGAAAGTTATGGACATTTTCACATCACGGTACAGCAGTGCCAGCTTCCATAACATTTTTTGCGGAGCATACAGATACTATACTCTGATCTTACGTAGAAAGTATAGATATTCTAATCCTTGTCATAAGTGCCAGTTCATACATAAATCATCCAGTCATTTTTAGTAGATATTAGGCTGGTAAACAAATATATACATATATATTTAGTGTGCAGGGAGAAATATCTTAAAATATTTTCCACTAGTTGAACGATAGACTCTAAAAGATTAAATATATACATTTACGTGTGGTGGTGGTGGTGGTGATGTGTGTGTGTGTGTGTGCAAAAATACACACGCAAAGACAAACATATATACGAAAGTGGATCAATAAATCTTGAGTGTAACAGTTATTAGTAGAATTTTGATATGAAATTTTCACTGCATTTATGCGCCAAGTAATTGAGAACAATGTAATATGAAGAATAACGAAGATTTTCAGTAGAAAAAGTCAGTATATTTTTCAAAAACTCTATACACGAGTTCAAATTAGAAAAAAAATCAATAAATGTGCTCTTAATCTTGAGAAAAGTCTTTATGTGGTCTCGGAAGCAGCTGCTTGCTTGAATCAGGTGATTCTCGTTTATGTTGGTCATCATATCCACGAAGGCAGCCTTCAACGAGTCTTTGATGTTGTGGGAACATTCATTGGTCTCTCCTTTGAGGATGCTCTAGACTTAGTAAACCAGTTGCTTAAATCAGAAGAACTAAAAAGCAAAATGATGGATGTGACATGACCGTGAAAATTCTTGGTCCGCGCACAGCCATCTTTTATTCCTTCTGTTCATTGTGCTAACCTCAATTTTTTGTGGATGCCGGCTTGAACCACAAGTACAGTGTATCATATTATTCCCTGTCATATTAGATGCCACCATGTTAATACTCTCGATATGTCTGAAAGATAAACGAGAATGTTAGAATATGTCGTTAGGGCATCTTCCGCTAATGTTCCCAAATACTTGTCGCGCCATGTATAATATTTGATTTATATGATTAATAGAGAAAAGTTAGGTTAAGTTCACCGATAAGCAATAAAATTATGTTGTAAAATCAATATTATCGTGTAAAATAAATGTTATTTTTATCATTAAGCAACAGATTTATTGGTGCATTTAAGTACAAAGATTTTATGAACAGAAGATAAAGACAATTTAGTGTAAATACTTACCGCTTCTCATTCGTAACAGTCGGAATCTGGCTGGGCCCATTCTAAAATTCGTTTGGTCTGAAACAAAGAGCTTTCTTAAAGGTTGGAGTGTTGTTCCTTTGTAATTTGTTTGTGGAAAAAAGTTCGAAAAAAATGTTGAATTTATCCATTTTAAAAGCTGGCGATCTGTTTGAACCTTGACAAGTAGAATGCGAGAAATGAAAAGTAATAAATTAGGCAGCGTTAAAAAATTGAAATACGACTGTCCATCAATTTCGGGTATAAAACTTTACAAGCTAGTGTTAGTAAGCATATTGTTAGTTTTGTTAGATAACATATTTTTTAATCTATTCAGCATAAATCACAAATGAATTTCATCAGGCCTCAACCACCTCAAGTACAAGAGTTACCAACCAAGAAAACTTTAAAACATTAGAGAGTTGTTCTAGAAAGGAAGAAAAGTTTGAACGAAAAGTGAGAGAAAATAATATTAGAGGCGGAGGCCAAAAACAGGGAAGTTTGACCAATATCTAGAAATAGGGTTGATGTAATTGTGAAGTGGAAATGATGTTATAAAAAAAAAAAAAAAGAGACAGGAAAAGAATATCACATAGGATTCATTTCTGAATTATAAGAATATTCCATGTTCGTACAAAACGATTTACATGATAGATGAATATTTCATGTCCATATAAAGATATTTGTGGGATAGATGAATACTTCATTTCCATATAAGGATATTTGTGTGATAGATGAATACTTCATTTCCATATAAGGATATTTGTGTGATAGATGAATACTTCATTTCCATATAAGGATATTTGTGTGATAGATGAATACTTCATTTCCATATGAGGATATTTATATGATAGAAGAATACTTGTTGTGAACAAAACAAATTCTAAAAATAAAAAAAATTCAATTCTGACTCATTGTTAGAAATAAACGAATTTTCTGGAATTTACAAACTTTGCTTAACACACACAAAATTTGCGAAATTTCACACCTCGATGTAAAATGGTTGTCGTTCAATTGAAAGCCCAGAATCACACCCGGGAGTAAATTCCCAAACGAAATAAAAGACGAGCCAAGTTTGACCCTCGTCAGAAAGAAATGAGACGAGCGTAATTGACACATCCCTCGACAAACGTCGAGCGGTCGTTTTTGTTATTATCTCTCTCTCTTTCTCTCTGACCACCTTCTTCCTCGCTCACCTCTCACCTACTGCCTTTCGCCATTCACACTGAGCGATAACTTCAAAAACATTTCTACCAAACAAACGCTCATACATACACATACACATCTCTGCATACGTACACATAAACTCTTTCCAACAAATTACTACTACAAACATTTCTACAACTCTTGATACCCTAAACTCATTACTTGTTTCTCATTGAACATTAACTGCTACCTATTCTTGTTATCTTTTTCTATCATTAAATTTCTATTTTAACATGCAAAATGTATAATTTTATTCTTCCACAAATCGACATATTCCAATCTACAACCTTCTGATAATTCTGGATAAAACTTGTAAGCTGTAGGGAGTTTGGTTATGTATGACACAAGGTCAAATTGATAAACATTAACCATCTCCTTATAGCTTCATACTTAATGTTCATATAAGATTTGTATCTTAGTTTCCCAAATAGTTCAAGATAACAAATGTGGTTTTTGTTTACTAATGGTTCGCCCATGAGACATTCGATATAAAGAGTTACCGATTGATGTTGTTGCACGTAAGAGGAGCAGGTAAAAGTATAGTTTAAGATTATATGTAGGAAGAATAACGGTTAACTCTAGACTTAAAGAGATTAGGGTTGTAGTGCTCCTCTTTGGAGTTTGCTCTACGAAGCAGCGGTATTTAGAAAGAAACTTTCTGAATGGAACTTCATTCTTTTTAACAGACTATGAAGAGAATGGAGGATGATTAATTCTAGTGTACATGGCATGACGAGTCTGAGAATTGTGGAGGTCTCGACTGGTGGAAATAAGGGATGCAGCTTGTCAGAATATTTGTCATGGAAATAGCGAAAGAGTAAGGAGAGGCTCGCGTCGTTTCGTCTGTGGGATAGGGGTTATGGAGTAGAACATAATTCATCACCCACAAGACCATGAAGAGATTCTGAACTCTATCAAGGCTGAAGGATGATTACTGGGAAGCTTCAGTGCAGATATAGCAGAAATATTCTATTTTTGGTCTGATCTGGTTCTTGGAAAGACAGAACATAATAAGCGGGGTTAATCAGGAGCTGTAAAAGGAACCGACAATTTTTCGAGATGTGTTAGAAGACGGAAAATGGATAAACAGAAAATTACATTTAAAATTACAATATAAACGATCTGATATGTCTTCAGCATCATTCAGTGCTCGATGGGAACATGGTGTTGTGGGCCGAATTAGTGTTCGACGAAGGTCAATAGTGCAATAAATAAATAAATAAATAAATAAATAACAACAACAACAATAATCAAAACTCAAAAGTGTTAGTGTTTGAAGAAAAACAACAAATGTTATCTCCGACTCATCAGACGGAACACTAAAAAAAAAAAAAAAGCTTCCCGAAAAGGCATCTTTCATTTGTTACCGAAGTCGAAACCATCTATGGACATATGTTTATAAGAGTGAAATATATTATATAAAAACTCTCTCTTTCTTCTTAGATTGTTCATCTGCAGCTGAAGCGATCAACGGGCTGAATTGAATCACTATTCATTCACGACGCAACCCTGGGCGTATAGTCAGGAGAGTTGGAGGTCAGCAGATCAATTAATATTTCAGCAATGAGAAGAGAAAGTTAGACTACGAGATACCACGTGGTTATCAACAATTCCAAACATACGAAAACTTAAATAGGACAATTTGGGGCAAGTAAAATGAATTGTCTTAGCATAACGGATGTGCGTTGTGGTGCATTGGATATCGGCTCGGGACGAGAAATCGGGGAGCTGAGTTCGAATTCCAGCTGAATTCATTGCATTCACTTACGCGCAAATACCCTTGGGCAAGGTATTAATCCGCCTATTCCTTCCAGTTATGGGTTAAATAACAGGACAGATTGGGTTCTATAGCCTTGGTCGGCAACCAGTCTACCACAGAAAGCAATGGCAATCTACTGCGGGATAATCTTCTGCCCAGTCAGTCATGTCTCTTTCGAGACATGATCGCCCAAGCGTGTATCACGTATGGCACTTAACTGACTGACTGAAAATGAATCCACTAAGTTTTTCTCGACGATGCAATTCATCTGATTAAAGTTTATCACAAACGTCATTCACTCAGCAACTCATTCAACAGCAAACGCACCTGTAACTATGTTGATCTATTGAAATGGGGCAGTTCAGAACATTGACAACACCTCGTGAAATTCTAAGTTACCATCTACCAAAACTTTTCAAAAAACTTTAGCAACTAATGTAGGTACATTCACTACGTCGCTGAAAAACAGCATAAGTATGAAGAACAAAGGCCCCAAACCTAATGAAAACGAACTTTTTCCATCATAATGTTGATGTTATTATTAAGAGGTAAGATCAAAGTTTTTTTTACTTATTTTCTAAAATTTTAAAATTGTTTCTAACACGTTCGTAATTTTGGTAAAAAAATTTGTCAATTCTGGTCATCATAGCCTTATTTTATCTCGCACCTGTCTGGCAGTTATCACGTGTCAAATCATACGGGGAAAGGTCAGAAAGTTGAACTCTGTATTTAAGAAATAGCTTTATTCTACATTTCATGCTGTAAATAAGTAATAATTGTGTAAATAAGATTAATTTAACATTAGATTTGCTAATTTTCCAAATTAATGTGTCAGAGAGGTATATTTTATTTTGCAAGATTTTTAAAACCAAGAATTAACTTTTGTTTAAAAATGTGTCAATCGCTCAAAAATGGCGGAAAAATTGAAATAAATTGAAAAATTTCAGAATTATAGATTCCAACCAATATAATTTCTGTTTGAAATACACCAGAATATTTTGCTTACTGAAAATAGTAAATGTAATCATTTAGCTTTCAATTAAAACTAAAATGAATGTTTCAAGAAAACTTTTTATTTTTAAAAATTCAATTTAAAAGTTAGGTATCGAAAATGAGTGGAGGTACCTATAAAATCCAGTTACATTGGTACTTTACGAACTGCGAAGTGGTATTTGTTCAATTGCTGGAAGCGTCACTAGAAGATCATCCTTACCAATAATTTCTTTATTTCTGGGATATGAGGCTGATTCATTTTATCCACAGAATTCTAAAGTTGGCTACTGAACAATAAATATTTTTGAAGAACTATTGTCAACTGGTGCAAGTTGTTGGTCAAATCATCGAATGTAAGAGCTGACTTTTTACCTCCATAGTTGATCGTAATACATTCATGCAAATCCTGAAAATCTATTCTGAGTATGATATTGATTGGTTTTATAATACAATTAATTTCATCCTTTGCTACTTCTCTTTTTGTAATGTCAATGAAACGAAACAATATCCTACTGAGTTCAAAATAAGCGATGCCAATGCTATACTTATGACATCATTTGATGGGATTTTGTTTAGACTTCAATAATTTTAAAATAATAAAACTTTTACTAAGATAACTTTAATTCCATAATGAAAGAACTCAATTCAGTGATTCAGTCCCGTACATAGATTTAGACAGTGTTCCCAATTTCAGTTTTCATTATTCCATTTTTCAATTTTGTTACTGATCTATGTTACTTTTAAAAAACAGAACTAGTTTTCAGTAAATTGGTGAAGTATTCTTTAAGAGAGACAAATATTGATACTAAAAGTCAAGTGTATTTATGACTCCTTAGTTTGATCCTCTGATACTTTTGAAAATGTTATAAAAAAAAAATGATTTAATTCCTGAAATAGTCTTGGCGATATGTTAGAATAATACTCAAAAGACTGGATCATTCGACGTCTAAGAAAAATAATTTCTTTATAAAAAGCTAAAGGATTATTTCACTTTATTCAAGTGAACCAGTTTTCCTAATGATTAACTTTTATCAACTATTTTGCAAGGAAACTACTACAATATACTTAAACAGTACAAAGCAAAAATGTTTTCGCCTATTCTTATTTTTTTGCATCTTTATTGTAGCAGACGTTAAACTCTTTTGCCAGATATGCACGTGTAAAAAAGTCTATCGGCAGAAGTAATTTCATTTCAGCTTTTGGGCATGTGTAAAAAAAAAAAAAACCAAAAAAACCTGGGAGCATGCGTGCTGTGGAGCTGAGGAATTAATTTTCGGCCCGACATCGTGACAGGAAGCAAAAGTTAGCACTTCGTGTAATAGACGCAACATGGCGTAGGTAGAATTATGGGATACACATTTTTTTTCTATTAAAATAAGCAATAAGAAAATACATAAAAACATTATAGAAATTTTGGATCAAAACGGCATTAGAATTTAAATTACATTTTTATATTTCTCAACCAATCAGCTAAAAACATAGAATAAGAACATTCTAGAAAAATAGGATCGGAAGTCAATTAACAAAAAATATTTAGGCCCCAAAACAAAATAGTAAAATACAAATCTGATTGGTCAATAAATGTCTTCACACCTAAATGTTAGGAAGATTCTTTGATCCACTATTATGGTATATAAATAACACACAGTTAGGAAGAAAGAGGAGTCAGTCACCAAGCTAGCCATTAAGTCAGCATGTAACCGATACTTTGTCCGGCCAAGTCATTCTTCCACACCAAAGTTCATGACCTAGCTACAGATGGCCGTGAAAGGAAAAACCCGACAAACTTTCTTTCATCAACGCGACATGCTGTCGCCACCCGAGATGAACTTAATGTAAGTAAGAACGACTTATTTATGGACTCCGTTAATATAAACTTACACACACCTTTAAACAAATTTAACTTCTTGCCAAACTTTATTTTCCAAAAGGCAATTTTTCACATCTTGTATTTTATTTGTTTCCACATGCTAATTTTATTTTATACATATTAAATTGTTTGTTGTTTAATGTTCGTTGTGACTTATTCCATTTCCTTTGCGCGATTGTAAAACACTGTGTTGTATTTGTGGGGGAACTAATCTCGAGAGCAATACCCGTAAAATACGGAAGCACATCAACCAAGCACTTACCAAATCCCCTACAGAATAAATCATGCATTCGATGATTCAATAGCATATTAATTCAACGTGTCCTTCATTACAGAGACTCTTAAGAAAATTTCTTAACATTTTCTCTACACGAAAAATGTTCTCGATAGAATAAATATATCTATCATGTTTTGTCTCACTTTTTTGTATGATTGTTTCATTAAAACTTAGTTTTGTTTTCAACATGCAATCCTTAACTTAGTATCAACATTTTGATGGCCACGAAGTTAGTTGTGAGTTTCTTTACTTCATGTAATGGAAGAATCAATGAATGCGACGCACACAGTTGTCTACAATTCGGTATCAGAGTTAAAAAAAAACAACAAAAAAAACATGAAACACTAACCTTTTTAAATTCTTTCGTTATATTAAAGAGTTTGTCGAGCTGTTGACTTTGTTCAAAAGCATGGGGATCTCTGTTATCCAAACTGAGTGAATAAATCACCCACAAGAAGACAACATACAAAAATATGTCATGAATTGCTTCACGCATGCGTAAATCACCGCGTCGCTTCTCACGCGCTTGCTTGATAATTTTTTGACCCAATGGCGGATTCCAAGATGGTGTTAACGTTTCTCCTTGAAATATAAAAAAATAAAAAAGCCGAAATAGACTTTTATATAAGATTCATAATGTATTAACTTTATTATGCTATATATATATATATATGTGAAAAAATAAACTCAGTTTTAATCCGAGATTAAGGACAGTATGATTAAATAAAATAAAGACAAGAGGAAAACTGTATCTTAAATCGCCTACGCGTTTCGTTGCTTATGGAAACTATATTAAAACAGACTAAAATGCATGGTGGGAATTTCAAAGAAAATGGTTGATTTCCTTTTTCATTCTAAGATCTCGTGCTTTTGCACTGCACGTGGGGGAGTTCTGGAACATACTAAACACACAGAATGAACAGTTTTCAAAGAAAACTAATAAATTCCCTTCATCTTAACGTCGCGTGACTTTGCAATTACACATGAAGAAATTCTAAAAACTGAAATATTCCGTTAATTTTTTTAAATGATTTGAAAGCGTATTTGTGGTTACCAACACTAATTTTGTTTATAGATACGTAATTTAGAATAAAGCTTATTTCGTCTTTCTGCCTTGAAAAAGTCCATCACGGACGAAACGTGTAGGCGATTAAAGATACAGTTTTCCTCTTGTCTTTATTTTATTTAACCACACACACACACACACACACACACACACACACACACACACATATATATATATATATATATATATAAAGTATGGTATTTAAACTTGTATGTAAATGACGACAAGAATCTCTACAACGATTAATAATTGAACACTAATCTATATTTCGTGTGAATTGGGATCACTGATTGAAGTGATATGTGGTATAATGAATAGAGACCAGGACCGGGAACGGAGCACGTGTGTATTTTTTATTGCGGGTAGTTACATAGAGTACGAACTATATCTCGTTTCGTACTAAGTCTGCATGCATAGACTTAGCATTGTTTTCGTATCATAACATCCCCCCTGTTTAGTTATGTGTTAGTGTTTATTTTAGTCCTTGAATCGTGCTGGGGTTTTTATGGCCCGTCCAGATCGAGTACGAGTAGGACTTTTTTGGATTGGGTCTTCTTGTGTGCTTTTTGTGTTATTGTGGTGCGTGATAGTCTGTTTCTGTCCACTGTGTATGTGGGCTTGTCCCGTGCTCTGTGTTGTTGGTGTAGGGCTGTCGAAGTGGACTTTTTTTTATTGTAGTCCGTATTGGTACAGAACGAAGGTGGGCTCTGTTGCGGTGAAGTCTGTTCCCGTTTGGAGTCTGTACAATGTAGCTCCTTGGGTTGTCCTCGTCCTTCCGAACAACTGTCCCGGGGTACCATAGCTTGTCTGCTTGGTTTACTATGGTTACATGTTGGCCTGGGTATAGTGGTGGTAGGTCTATGGTTTGCATTCTACCATCATGGGTTTTCTTCATTTCTTCGGACCTTTCCTCTAATCTTTGTCGGTACTCTTCCTTTCCAGGCTCTACTCGGCTGGGTAGCGTCGTGGGTATAGCTCGTCCAAATAGTAGTTCAGCGGGTGATGGTAGCTTGCTATCTATTGGAGTTGCTCTGATCTGCAGTAGTGCAAGTTGTATGTCACCCTTGCTTTTCAAGCATTTCTTCATTACTGATTTGACATGCCGTACATGTCTCTCAATGAACCCGTTGCTTCTTGCGAAGCGTGGTGAACTGGTGATATGTCTGATACCCCATGAAGTAATGAAGTTCTGGAAAGCTTGTCCGGTGAATTGTGGTCCATTGTCCGTCATGATTTGGTCAGGTCGTCCGAATAAAGATGCGTAGCTCTTGATTTTGTCGGCTACTGCTTTGCTGGATATTGGTGTAGGCATTTCATCAACCACTGGGTATTTTGAGTACCTGTCCACAGTGAGGAGGTATTGGCGTCCATTTACTTCAAACAGGTCTGATGCAATGTATTGCCACGGTTGTGATGGGATATTATGTGGCTCAATTGGTTCACACCTGTTTGCATCTTGGTGTTCCTGGCAAAGCGAACATGACTGGCACATTTTTTCAATGTCCTTATTTATGTTTGGCCAGTATACACTCTCTCTTGCGAGTCGACGGGTTTTCTCAATGCCTTGGTGGGCTTCATGGAGTTGATGTAGAATGTCGTCCCTCATGGATTCTGGGATCAGAACTTGTTTTCCTTTGAAAAGTATTCCTGTCTCGAGGGCTAGTTCGTGGCGGAATGACCAGTATATTCTGATGTCAGTCGGTACATCTCAATAGTTTCTGGCCATCCTTGAAATACGATTTCCTTCAGGAGATTTAGTGTTCGGTCCCTTGTGGTTTCCCTGCATAGCAAAGTTCTTTTCTCCATTGAGAAATTGATGGTTGCAATGGTGAGGTGCTCATCATCGGCTCCTGTGTCTATGCCATCAATTCTTTCGTCTAGTTCGACGACACTGTTGTTTTCTGGGTTGGGCAGTCGGCTAAGTGTGTCTGCAAGGATCATATCTTTGCCTGGGCGGTAGACTACCCTGAAGTTGTATCCTTGTATCTTTAACAGCATACGTTGCAAACGTGGTGGTGCTGAGTGCAATGGCTTTGAGCATATAGTGACTAGGGGTTTGTGGTCGGTCACTACTGTAAAAGTACTTGCATAAAGGTACGTATGGTAGCGCTGAATACCATGTACAATTGCAAGCATTTCGCGCTCGATATTGCTGTATCTAGATTGGCATTCAGTCAGCGTTTTGGAACCGAATGCGATTGGCTTGCCTGCTTGTGTCAGTGCTACCCACAGACCCTTCTGCGATGCATCTACTTCCAGTGTTACTGGTTTTGTTTGGTCATAGTACGCTAGGAGGGCGTCGGCAGTGATCATTTCTTTTAGATCATTATAGCACCGTTGGTGGTTTGGATCCCAAATCCAGGGTGTTTGAGATTTTAGGAGGCCGCGCAACGGGTGTGCCTTTTCTGCAAAGTTTGGGATATATTGGGAAAGATAGTTCAGCATCCCTAAGAAGCGCTGTAGATCGTCCTTGTTTTGTGGTTGTGGCATCTGTTGGATGTCACGTACCTTGGTAGGGTCTGGCTTGATACCTGTGGGTGTATATATGTTTCCAAAAAATGTGATGCTACGTTTTTTGATAGCACATTTTTTACTGTTGAAGACAAGACCGGTTTTATCTGCTCTATCCATTAGGTTTAGCAGATTTCTGTCATGCTCCTCATCGTTCTCTCCATATACCGCTACGTCGTCGGCTATGCTAGCTACACCTTCCAGGCCTTCAAGGATTTGGTCCATTTTTGCTTGGAATATGTCTTGCGAGACACTTAAGCCAAATGGTAGTCGTTTCCAGCAGACCCTTCCAAATGGTGTTCTACAGGTTGTCAGTAGCTGGGATTGTTCATCCAGGTGAATTGACCAATATCCTGCTTTGGCGTCCAGCTTGCTGAATACTTTTGCCTTCGCAAATTTTGGGTTCAGTTCTTCCACCGTGGGTATCCTGTAAGGGCATCTCTTTAAACTAGAGTTTAGCTTCTGAGGGTCGATGCATATCCTGAGGGATCCATCCTTTTTTGTGCTAAAAGCTAAGCTTGAGCACCAATCTGTGTGCTCTTCTACTATTCTCAGCACATCCTCTTGTATCAACCTTTCGATTTCTTCCTTGATTTTGTCTTTGAGGTGGATGCTGTATTTACGGGGATGGTCGATGAATGGCTCTGCATCATCCTTTAGCAGGAGTTTGGCGGTTCCGCTGAAGTTTCCGATCCTATCGAACTGTTCTGGGTATGCTTCCTTGAGTTGCTCAACATCACGGATAGGTGTATGAGGTATTCTTGGTGTTGCGCTCTTTATAGCGTCAACGTTTATCGTGATGAGGTTGAGCTGTTCGCTTGTATGTAGACCTACAACGGCTGGTCCTGGAACATCTACCACATAAAATGTGGCATCTATCCATTTGGAATCTTTGTATTGGCATGGGATGTTGAGGGTCCCTGCGCAGGCGATTGTGTCGCCACTATAGGAAGTAAGTCTTATGTGTGATGATGGTTGTAGGATGTTTAGGGCAGCTTTGTTGGTTCCGTACATTTGTCGGAACGTTCTCATCGGAAGGGTGTTCCCTGATGCCCCAGAGTCAATCTTCAAGCGGAGTGTATGTGGTGGATTGGGTACCCGGGGAGGTTTTATGGTTAGGGTTGTATAAGCTTCATTCCTGGGCTGTTTGTCGATGCTGTCCATACATTTGTCACTTATTGTGATGGAATAGAAGTGTTTGTGATAGTTGTCACTATCACTATCAATGTCTATGTTGTCGACATTTTGGTTCCTTCTTCCACGTTCCGGTTTTCTTTTCTGACTATGGTGGCGGTTGTGGTGAGGTTGCTTTTTGTGGCTTCGGCTATGACTTCTACTCTCTCTCTGTTGTTTTGATGACCTACAGCATCTGGCCCAGTGACCCTTGTTCCCACATGCGGAGCATTCATCGTGATATGCGGGACATTGTCGTGGCTTGTGGCATGTGTCACAGTTTCTGCATTTCCTGCCCCTATGTATGCTGTGAATCTTTTCGTTTTGTGACCCGCAGATTTGTTGCAGTTGGTTGTTTCCGGCTGAGAGGGCTTCGAATTTTCTGCCTTCGGCGAGGACGTCAGCGATCTTGTGTCCCTTGGGCTTGCTGTAAAGTTCATTCCTAAAAGCATCATATGGTGTGGAGGCAATTATCAGTTCAATAATCCTCTCATGCAGTTCTTCTTCGGAAAAATCGCATTTTAGTGCAAGCGTCCTGGCTCTAGTGACAAAGTCGTCTAAACTTTCATCAGGTTTTTGCCTATATTGCATTAAATGTAACCTGTGAATTCGGAAGTGCACGTTTGTGTTTATTTGTGCTTCGTAAAACTTCCATAGTTTTTGTGGTGACCGTTTCTCTTCTTCTGTCAGCCCACTGGCGTTAAGTCTCTTTAACCCTTCGTCTCCGATGCCACGGCAGATTTTCCTGGCCTGTTTTACCGTGTCCGTTATCTCCTCGTCCTCTAGGTACAATGTCATCTTTTGTTTGAATAATAATAGCGCCTCGCTAAGGTCGGGGTCAGACCAATGCATTTCGGGGAGACGGGTTGCCATTTCGTTATGAAGCGTTTTGTCTCGGGTTAAGGTTGGTCTTTTTTGAAGAACGTATTTCCCTGTAGTATCAACGTGTATTAGACGGATGGGAAAAATTACACAAATTACAATTAAACTATCCAGTAGACAGTAAGTATTCGAGATGTAATGAGATTAGAGGTTGTTTTTTTTTTAACAAGATTTCTTTCGAATATCGGTGTAGTAAGTTTGTGTCGTACTTACAAGTGTTTGGTTGCGAGAGACAATATGGCTGACCGGCGTCCGTAGTTGTCGTATTATTTTTTTCGTGCTGATTTAATTCTCTTTTCCTTTCCGTACAGAGTTTTGATTAGGTTTATAGATGTGTATGGGGTCAATCTTTGTTTTTGATTCGGTTTTACCGCTGCCACCATGAAGTGATATGTGGTATAATGAATAGAGACGAGGACCGGGACCGGAGCACGTGTGTATTTATTTATTGCGGGTAGTTACATAGAGTACGAGCTATATCTCGTTTCGTACTAAGTCTGCATGCATAGACTTAGCATTGTTTTCGTATCATAACACTGATAACCAGTAAATTGATTTTGTTTTTAATTTATGGTTTGGAAAAGAAGTTGAGAATTTTCCTAAAATCAAAGTAAATTTCTTTTAGATCAAATTTCTAGAAATATTAAAAAAAAACATTTAGATGCAACTCACGCGTACATGACAAAGAAAAATATTTTACTGACGTTTTCAGGATACTTACTCTATATTAACCCATTTTAATGCTAAATGTGAATGAAAAAAAATACGATAAAGATCAAAATATAGCTATTCTGATATTAAGTATATTAAATCGAACATTAGTTTTTATTAACACCAGTACAACCTGATGTGTGTACTCTACCTTTATACTTGAACTTTGTTTACATTCCCGACTGACAAGACTGAATCTTGAACACTTGTCCTACTTCTGTCCTCCGTTTTCTACATTATAATTATATGAAAACTGAACAAAAATTCTTGAAATTCGAATTATATGTGTAGCAGCCACAGATCTATTTCCTTTAGCGAATCAGTGCCCCCGACGGGAGATTCGGTCACTCACTGACCAATCAACGGGCGGAGCGCATTGATTCCTCTCTAGAACTATTTTTCCTAGTCCTTTTTGGTAGAACGGACGAGAAGAGAGCCATGAGCCAGCGGGAGTAACGGACGTCTCTCTCACATCGCTGCCACTGATTCCTCATGGAATACTTTCGCTGAATACGCTGCTGCTAGCTTCACCATGGACACTTACATACTACCAATCTTGTACGTTTACTATGTAATAAACCATTCTTTGTTGTTATTCTAAAAGCAAGTTTCGTCATTCATTTGTGTGCCCTAAAAAATATAGTGTTGGGGAAATTGCTTAATTTCCCGTCGGGGGCACTGATTCGCTAAAGGAAATAGATCTGTGGCTGCTACATCTGAATATGTTAGTCTGTTTAATAGAAACTCTTTACTTACTGTGGCTGCTTATTTTTTCAATATTTTTCTGAGCGATATTATTTTTGATTAGCTTCTTTGAGAAAAACGATAAAATGATCGAGACGACAATCACCTGAAAAAATATATCGAAAAGAATTTTAAATTTTCATTCGTCATTGTATTATTTTGAAAAGAAGTGAATTCATATTTGAAACATTTACGGATCTATAAAAATTAAAGTTCAAAATGAAGTACTAACGTGAATTACAGACAATGTAAATTTAAAATGATAGTGATCATTGTTGCATATCGCAAGATATCGTATGAACGAGACTAAAATCAATATCTAAATTTGACATGTAGACAGCCAGGGAGTTGGTGAAAATGGAGGGTTACAATAACGATGTATTAAACATAACAAACTGTGTCGTGTTTTGGATAATACAAGATGGGGGTAGCGGGGATTCATTGAGAAAGTCAAGAGCCAACAAGACCAATAAACAAACTGACAAAACACATGTTAGAGAGAGAGAGAGAGAGAGAGAGAGAGAGAGAGTATTATTCAACGGTGCCATTGTGTTTCCTATTTCTGTTCTGTTCATTAATTTTTTCCCTTGTGTACGCATCTCTCGGATGTGCGTTGTGGTACAGTGGATATCGGCTCGGAACGAGAAACCGGGGAGCCGAGTTCGAATTCCAGTTCAATCCATTGTATTCACTTACGCGCGAATACCCTTGGGAAAGGTATTAATCCGTCGCTTCCTTCCAGTTATGGGTTAAATAACAGGACAGATTGGGTTCTATAGCCTTGGTCGGCAACCAGTCTACCACAGAAAGCAATGGCAACCTACTGTGGGATAATCTTCTGCCCAGTCAGTCATGTCTCTTTCGAGACATGATCGCCCAAGCGTGTATCACGCATGGCACTTAACTGACTGACTGACGCATCTCTCTCTCTCTCTCTCTCTCTCTCTCTATATATATATATATATATATATATATATTCAGTAAATGAAGAATCAAAACCAAACTAACCTAGTTTCAGATGTTAGGTAATTATCAGGCACGAGGTCTTGACGTGCCTGACAATACCCATCGGTTGAAACCTAGGTAGGTTGATGTTGATTCCTCATTTAGTGAGTATATTTTTGCTCTACTTTCTTCTGATCATATTGAGCAGGGTTTTATTTTTTCATACCTTCGGAAGCGGTTGTTTATTGTCTTCCACTGCGTTATATATATATATATATATATATATATATATATATATATATATATATATATATAGGTTTCTTACTTTCACGGTCTAACTTAAGGCGACCAAAAACGTTGTAGTGAAAGCAATTAAGTGAAGAAAACTAATTAAAACCTAAGTCTCCTTCAACTATAACTTGTAATTAATTCTTCTAAAATCTACTGTTCGAAAAAATATTCTTATCTATTTTCTTTTGATTGTCAATTCAGTGTTTTTCTCAACTTCATTTTAACAACAATTTTGCTTTTTTGTCACAAATAACAATTTAAATTATTTACTAGATAAGGTAATAGATGGGAGAAAACAACAACAACAACAACAATAAATACTATCTGTAAGAATGTAAAAGCCATAGTTATTACGAAATGGGATAGCCTAATAGGCGAGTTACATATCGGTAGACGTTCAAATTTAAACAAGCGCGGAACTTTAACTATGGAATTAGAGGACGGAAAATGCAATACACAAATCCGAAGGCGAATAGAAATAGCGAAAGATATCTTCCAGAAACTAAGCAAAGGATTAAGGGATAGAAAACTATCGCTTGAAAGAGAGTAATAAAGTTGTTATGTAATATCAAATCTCCTACATGGCAGTAAAAGGTGAATAAAAGACTTAAAGTAACAGAAATGTGGTTGGCTCTACCGACAAAACATGTGAGTTAAAAGTTTTAAGGAGAATAGAAACAACAGGGAACGTGATACTTGCAATCACATCTGAGATTTCTGGGACATATATTGAGGAATGAAGCTCTGTAGGATTTAAAATTCACAGGAAAAAACTGAAGGCAAGAGAAACAAAAAGAAATAAAATGTAATAATCTATTTCAGTCGATTCTCAGTGAATGAATATCAAAACAAGAACAACGAGGAAGAGTAAAGGGTAAAAAAAACTAGATAAAGTAACAAAAGGAAATTGTGGGGAGCCATGATTCCTTACTTTCTGAAAATGCATAACACATAAACATCGTGAGATATGTATGTACATAAATACGTTTTCTCTCAGCTGTCAACCCTTTGCCTCCTCCTTCGTCGCCCCCACCAAGGCATTCGTCTCGTCTCTCACTTACCCACTCACGGTTGTCTTCGCATAGTGGCCCAACCCCAAAAAGGTAAATGTATTTTTTATTCTTTATTTTATTTTTTGTTCTTTATTCTTTACATTATGTACAAATCTCATTTTTATGTTTATTGTGCAGTAATCTAATTCTAACATGGATTTGTTACAGGTTTTCATGCATTTTTATAATTTATAAAAAAATTTATGTCCAAATTTTGGGGGAGCTTAGAACTGATTAGGGTATTTATAGGGTAAAAAGCGTCTCTAATTACGAAATATTCACGTTACAAAACGACTTCCAGAACGAATTAATTTCGTAAGTAGAGGCACTGTATTTAGATATATTCCCGTATGTTAAATGAATTATGATATCTATGCCTGTTCAGCAATTGAATGTCGTTTTTAACAAAATGTGATAGAAGTGTGTGTGTGTGTGTGTGTGTGTGTGTGTGTGTGTGTGTAAAAAGCAATGTACAAGTTTATCTCACCTTCAGTGGGTCCACAATGAAACAAGACTCAAAGAAAGAGAGGAAAAAGGTTGTCAACCATTCTTCCGATTTTTCTTTCCCCCATTCTTGGCTGTAGAGGATAACGAAAATGCCTGAAGCCAAAATTGATAGCGCAGTCAGAATCCAGGCGATATAAGCACAAAACCACGGTAATTTAAGTTCATTATATTCCTCAGAGAAATCTTCAGTTATGTTTTGATTAGTTGTTATAAGCTCTTCAGTAGAGAGAAAACTTTCTCCGGGAAGTTGTCCAGAAGATGACTTCTTGTGTGAGTGACTTCTGTACTTTGAATTTTTAAACAATGCCATTATTAAAACAATAGGCAACGTGGAAATGATAATTCCCATAAAGCTTGTCCAAAGCATTGTGTATGAAAATCGAATTGGTCCAATCTCTATGACCTGTGCAGGTTTACTGTAGAACATGGCGTTTGATATCATCGTAAGGAAAAGCAAGGCGAATGCTGGCAATAATCAAAAGAAGAGAAAAAGGGAAAATATTGTTTGAATTCATTGTATAATTAATTTTTGTTCTGACTCAAAAACATTGTCATTCATTATCAGTATCACTGTAACAATTTTATGATACAAAAAGTTAACTGTACATGACATTTAATGTATCATGTTAAGCCAAGAACTCATGTACATGCCACAAAATTATTGCATAAAACTTTTATTCGTTAATCAATGCATAAATAACTGAAGCGGCAATGAAAACTGAAAGTACATGAATGCATTTTTTTAGTCGAAATTTACATTAAAGATATACACAATCATTTTGTTATAACAATGCAAGACATGGAATTATACTTTAGGATCACGGAAATTTTCACATTTTGCAAAAGGTCATATTATTTATGGAGTGTGTATCGACATTGGGGATTGCATTTTCAACTGCGACCTTTGTGATCATACAATCCACCAATAAAGAAAAACCAGTCACTGTGTTCCATATTGCGCCTCATATGGATCGACTTGAGCCATTAGAATGCAGTTTTCGTGTAATGTGATCGAAAATTGAATCAAATTGCCGTTACAATAATTCCTAAGGCAAATTAGACGAAAACTACTTCTTAAACTAGTCAGCATTCAACAGAGAAAGTAACGGACAACTATGATGACGAACAGGGTATTGTAGCCTAAACCCATTTTCATTTTCTCGATTTCTGAATAGCAGAAGAGTATATGTGTAAAATTTACCGTAACAAGAATTTAGATTAAACCGTGTACATTCCACTATCAAAGATGGCAGATTGTTAGTTCTCGCATGAAAAGTAGTATGGTATTTGAAATAGTTCAAATCTTCTGGAATGTGTAGAGAATTTTGGTTCAGAATGCCTTGTTTCATTCAGAAGAAAGAATCTCCTCAATTAACATCAACTGACAACACATCCATTGCTCGAGCGCTTGTATCACCTACAATCTATTGAACAGGTGAAGAGACTCATCCCTTGTTCCCTGTTCAGGATGTGGTTTCCGGCTTTCTCTTTTCCAATCTTTTCATTCTTACGTAGCCCCCTGCACATCAGTGGCGTTACCGCCTTGCTCGGGATGATGTGATTAAAAAAAATATATATCCGAAGAGAATTAATAAGAAACCTAAATGCGACAAGTGCGTTCATATTTGAGGCCACTGGAGCTCTTATAGTGTCAAGGGAAACAAGGTGTAAAGCATTAAGGAAGTTTGCTGATGTAAAAAATCAAATAAAGAAACCCATTTTAACGAAAAAAAAAACATAAGGAAAGAAGATTGCAGTGGGCAAAAAATACATGAAAACTGATTTCAGTAAAGTGCTTTTTACAGACGAACCAAGGATCACCCTCGATGGGCCCGATGGATGGGATTGAGGATGGGTTTGCAAGCAACATGATTCAAGAAATGTTTTTAAACGTCAACAAGGCGGCAGTGGCATCATGATATGTGCTGGGATTATTGGTAATAAGCTCCATTTAAATTGAAAGACGGGGTTAAAATGAATTGCAAAGGTTACTGTGATTTTCTAGAGCAATATTTATTTGAATGGCTTGATAACCAGTCTTTAGCCAAGCGTAGATCTATGATCTTTATTCAAGACAACGCACCAAGTTATGCATCAAAGTTTACTAAATCTTAGTTGAAAGAAAAGGGATTTGTTGAAGCTTCTCTTATGGACTGGCCTTCAAATAGCTGTGACTTGAATTCCATTGAGAACCTGTGGAGCATCCTCAAGAGAGATATTTATTCTAATGGAAGGCAATTCAACAGCAAGTGTGACCTTTGGGAGGCAGTTAAAGTTGCTGCAAACAACTTACCAGCTGCTAAAATTGCAAATCCAACATCAGATGTTGACAATAGGCTGCTAAGAGTCATTGAAAAGAAAGGAGCATTTGTGCAATAAATTTATGGAGGTTCTTATTAATTGTTTTCTAAGCTATGATGGTCAATACACGGAAAGATATAAACAAACTTCTTAAATAGGGCACACCAAAATTCCTCTTCTCAAAAAATATTTCTAAGCGAACTGAAACACATAAAGCAAACACTAGTCAACAATAATTTTTCTAACTACATTGACAAATAAAATTATTTTTGTATAAAATACACGACACTAGCTATAAAAGTATGACACAACTTATAACACAACACATTTTACTGTAACCAGATGCACAATAATTATAAGCAGAACGAATTTGCCACGAGAAATATAAAGCCTCAAAAACGTGTAAAGTTTATAATTTATCATGGAAGATGAAAGACTGCTAACATCGTCGTTACTAACCAAAATAACCCCTACCAATTTCAATTCCCAATACAAGAGTGTGTTTCTTGTCACAACTCAATTATTTATATCAGACATACTTCCACCTTAGAAGATGCTTTTCATGTTATCTGTCTAATCAAAGTGCCATTATAAAGCATTTATTAACCCATAATTTAACAGAACCCTAACGGAAAATTCTACTTGATAACACAAAAATCCTTTTAAAGTCACATAACCGTCGAGAACTTAGTATTAGAGAAGCCTTATTGATTAGGCAATAATTCTCCGCTATCAATCTGACACTGTTCAGGAGGGGAGATAGAAGTGACCCTAACGTCAACCCTGCCGTATATGGCACGTGACTGCTCCAAACGATCACTCTTCCACAAAAATGTATATACAGTAAAAATTAATATGTATTAAAACACACGAAGAAGGAATTTACATAACTCAGCACCCTTGAGAATGGCTAAAGCACTGACTGAAAGCGCTCGGAACAATAAAAACTGTGGGCAATTTTTATATTCTTTAATTCCTGAAAAACAGAAAAATATATTTGGGTAGCAACCTTTCTTTTAAGCATCATTCATTAAATACTGCCGACAAGGATGATTTAATCAACCATTTATTGAGTTTTTCCAACAATGCTTCACACACACACACACACACACACACACACACACACACACACACACACACACACATATATATATAGATATATTATGCTTAATATATTATGCTCTCATTATGACTGAGCTCTCTAGAGAAGAAAATTTTAAAAACAATTTCCACTTCTGCGATAAATGCGTTACTCTTCAGAAATGAATTGAGATCCTTCGGTGACTGGCGTGTGTATATACACTGCTTATATACAACACGTTAAACGTTCCCTTCTCTCATTCCATGCGTCTATGGTTTAGGGGGTAGCGACTCCGACTTACACCAAATCGATCCCGGCCAGAAGCAAGTGGCTGTGTCTAGCCGCGCTGATGAGCTGTGATACAGCGAAACTGGCTTGTATGTGGATGACTAATATATATATATATATATATATATATATATATATATATATATATATCATTTTGTATACATTAACGGTTTGTGCATTTTCTTCTAATCCTTACACAAACCAAAAATAGATATCTGCTAGGAATGGACGCTGTCATAAGATCACAATAGCATTCACCACCCATCATAAATAAACGACGTGCGTTTCGACCTTTAGTAATTAATGTTCTTCGTGGATCTTTCATTATCTTAATGATTATTCTTTATCTAAAAAATATACGAACACGAAAAAGATTCTTCCATTATTTAAAAAGATGCATACTATGCCTTTCTTTTTCTTTTATAAAGAATGCATCGAGATACAAACCTGTGGAAAGACGTTTCTTCCTATTAAAAGGCGATTCTGATGGTCGGAACACAATTGATAACCATATGTGTTCGTCTGTTATCTTTTGCCGAGTATGCTCGAAAAATTTATTATTGAAAGCGAGCAAATCATTTCCGGTGCTTACAGGAAGTACTCGCGAGATCAATCCATCTCCCTCTTCTACAGCCAGCCAGGAATTGCAAAGGAATACATAACTGAGAAGAAAGAAGAAAATAATTTTGAATTCTAGCAATAGAAGAGAATGAACAGTTTAATGGGATAACATCATCTAGATGCAGGATACAAAATTCTGCACACAGGATTTCATTCTTAACATTCTGAATATAATTCATATATGCATTAATTAATTTCTCTAAGCTTTAAATTAGGTGTCACTGTTACGCAGTTGGTCGTTAATCATAAATCTTTTTTTTTAAATGTAATTTAATTTTTTAAAAAGAAGTACAGAAATTTTTAGTACAAAAATATCAGTCAGTTAAGTGCCATACGCGAAACACGCTTGAGCGATCATGTCTCGAAAGAGACATGACTGACTGGGCAGAAGATTATCCCGCAGTAGGTTGCCATTGCTTTCTGCGGTAGATTGGTTGCCAGCCAAGGCTATAGAACCCAATCTGTCCTGTTATTTCACTCATAACTGGAAGGAAGAGACGGATTAATACCTTTCCCAAGGGTATTTGTGCGTAAGTGAATACAAAGAATTCAGCTGGAATTCGAACTTGGCTCCCCGATTTCTCGTTCCGAGCCGATATCCACTACACCACAACGCACATTCACAAAAATATAAGCTTATTAAAACTTTAGGATTAGAAAGCAGAGAGTTGCAAAAACGGTCATTTAGATGCATTTTACTCGGTTTTTGTACAATATTACCTACTGATAATTTCACCAGAACAATCACTTTATTTATTTAGATACCTCCACTTTTTCCTGATAATTCGCGATACTTAATGTTGTGGGGTCTCCCCTTTTTCTAGGATAATAGTAAGAACAGAGACTGATCCGTTAGAGAACAGTACGAGTACCGTAAGAGATCCGTAAGTTACCGAGAGATACCGAAGTTACACAGAGAATACCGCATCAGTAGTCATAGTAGCTCTGAGTTTCACTCAGACAGAATAGTATTACACGGATATACTAATTCCAGCTCGAAGTCGTTCGACAAAATACGCCACAAAGAATTGATGGAGATGCTCAGCAGCCTCGACATATTTGGGAAAGACATTAGGTTAATTAGGAATCTCTACTGGCAGCAAACCGCCTGCATACGAGCAGGTAACGAATTCAGTAGATATGCAAAGATAGAAAGGCGCGTAAGACAAGGATGTGTCTTTTCACCGGATCCATTTAACTTGTACAGTGAGAATATTTTGAGGACCCTACATGTTATACCAGCATTTGCAAATCGGAAGCCACAATCTGAACAACATAAGATACGCAGACGACACAGTGTTGATTACAGACACGGAAAGGAAACTACAAGACCTCCTCTAGAAGGTAGCTGAAGAGAGTGACAAGAAAAAGGACTACAAATAAACTGAAAAAAAACTGAATGCATGGTTATCAGCAAAAAGAGCAGCCCAAAATGCCAAATACAAAATACAGGTGGGGGATGTTAAAATCAAGCAGGTACGAAAATTTAATTATCTGGGAAGTATTCTAACTGAAGACGGAAAGTGCGACACAGAGATCCAAAGGCGAATTGGCATGACGAAGGATGCGTTCCAAAAGCTGAGTAAAATATTAAGACATAGGAAACTTTCACTAGAAACAAAGAAGAAAGTACTGGGTTGCTATGTGATATCAGTTCTTCAATATGGCAGTGAATGCTGGACAATATCAACAAAGATGAAGGGAAAACTTGAAGCAGCTGAAATTTGGTTCTGCAGAAGGATGCTGCGGATATCGTGGACCGAGCATGTGAGCAATGACGAGGTGTTGGAAAGAATGGAAACGAAAAGGAAATTAATATTGAGCATCAGGAAGAGACAACTGAAGTTCCTGGAACATGCAATGAGGAAGGAGGGCTTGGAGAATCTGATACTAACAGGCCAGATAGAAGGAAAAAGAGACAGAGGAAAACAGCGGATAACATATTTGAAGGGCCTGAGCAGGTGGATGACAGAAAGGGAGTTGCGAGACGTTACAGGAGAAAGCGTGCTAAGAGCCACCAGGGATAGGGAGACGTGGAAGGCCATGATCGCCTACGTCCTGAAAGGACAAGGCACATTGAAGAAGAAGAAGAAGAAGAATAGTTCCAGCACGGCTTCACTTCAAAGACTTATATATATATATATATATATATATATATATATATATATATATATATATATATATATATATATTCCTTACTAATCGTATTCCTGGATTACTAACATGCGTTCCAGTTTGTATCTTTACGTTTGATATAACTTATTTTTCTATCTCAAATATCTGTTTTGTTGTTCTTTATTTTGTGCGGTTCCTCACCCGGAATCCACAACATCTAACTGAATTGTTATAAATGCAAAAACTTATTTGAAGCTTTCATTTTAGCTTTAATTAAAAGCTAAAAGATTAAATTTACTATTTCCATTAAGCCTGTAGTATATATTAAAAAAAAAAAAATTATATTGATCGTAATCGACTTTAAAATCTTTTTCTAAAATAGCTGATTAGCGCCCCTTTTTATGTAATTTTCTTTATTAAAAAAACATTCGAAAAATAAAATATACTTTTCTGAAACTTTATTTGAGGAATAATAGCCGATTCAAATATAATTAATCTGATTTAGAACAAGTATTTTTTACTTTAAGTTAAAAAAAAACAGATAAAAGGATTTTAAAGCGAATAGTAGTGATTTACGCATCTTTTAACACCTGACAAGCACTTGTCAAGCACTGATAAGCTATTTAAATATTTATTGCTACCTTATGGAGACTTTATCTGATAAAACATAATTTAAGAAAATTTGTATCATTTTTAAGCACTCAGTGATCATACAAATGTTGGAAATGTTCGCCAAAATTTAATTTGAGAAATGTTGACTTTAAATTTACTATAGTAATCGATCCCATTTTCTGATAATATTGTACATGGATATTCATACTTTTAAAATGGGCACGTTTTATACACATAAAAATATTTTTAAAATCTTGGTGCGTAACGATTTGCATTAAGCGTTTCAATTTTCGATTAGTACATATAATCTTCCCTTAATAACTTAATAACTTAATAACCTAAAGAAGACAAAAGTTTGAAGAATTTTAAAAAGATTTTTTAATTTATTAAAATTATTATAATTAGAAGAATGGAAACAATTCTTCTAAAAATTCATTATGCATGGAAAGTTTTTTCTTCAGACTATAATATCCTTATTTCTACAAGTAATTAAAAGCTTTTCTAATTAAATAATGTCATCGCTTTATTGCATTTTTTACTTTACTATTCAGAACAAATTTCTGAGAAAGTGGCAACAATTTGAAAAACCAAAAGATGGATGATTTAACTAATAAAACAAAGTTTGCGAACAGAATTTAATGTCTATAAATTTCATTAAATAAAGTTGGGAGAGAGTAAAAGATATAAAAAAAAATATATATTTTTGCCAAGATTTTTCTAAAAATAATGCTTTCAAAAATAGATTCATTTGTGAATAAGGCCTGAGAGTCTAGTAATTATTTCATTTTTGCAAGAATTTCCAAATTAATGTGTTTTTACCGGAAAATTTCCCATAGTCATCTCTTGTCAGACGCAAAGAAAAGAAAGATTTTTAACCAAAATTTCGAATGTATTAGAAAAATTAAAAAATATAATAAAATCCTTTTGTGTTTCCTCTTAATAATAACAAACATTTTGACGATAAATCTTTGTTTTTATTAATTTTGGGTCTTTTTTATCATGCTAGTCATTTTTTAAACAAAAATGTGGAGATACCTATTTTTATTTAATATCACTCGAAAAGTTTTGTGTAAGTGGCAACACTCGGAATGTAATTGATATAAAATTGAACTTTGTTGAATATTTCACACAAATTTTCTGCAATTGTAAATAAAAATTAAGACAATGTATTGATATTGGATCAGGTATTTTGAAAGGGAGTATAAACTTATTTTATTTAAATAATTCTATCAACGTTAATTTTAGTGCAATATATTATCTGACCTTTTCGCCCAGACACGTATTTTACACTGAACGATGCAAGGCCGGAAAAATTTAAAAGAGAAAAAATATTGTTTTGAAAGGTCAAGGAGTGCGAAAACACGTGTGACAGGCTGGGTTTTGTTTTGATCAAATGAATATATGAATAGTTGAAGTCGAAAAAGGTGGGCAAACGAAATATAAATAATGTGCATGGTGGAAGTAGCACGTGTCAAAGGAAGCTCGCTTATATAAGAGACAGATTAGAGAGAAAAGGGAGAGATCGGAAGACGTACAGATCAGAGAGAGACAGAGAAGAGAACCCAGCAGTCAACTGTCTCTCATATGCGGTCGTGCCTATCTCCGACCAATCCTTTATTTCAGAACCACGTCACTGAAGAAACATAATAAAAATATAAGTATATATTTTTATATAATATCTGTGTCCGTTGTTTTATCAATCGAAAAAATCGTCATTTTGGTTTCCAGTTTATTCATCATCGAATTAGTATACAACATTAGGACAAATTTTGAATATGCGTACACTTAATCTGTGTAATTAATGCTGTAAAGGACGTTGTTGCTGTCTAATATAGGCATCTTTTGACTCGAAGTTCACTTGAAAACTCAGCATAACCACAATGATATAAATGTCTATGAATGGTAGTCAGTTATCCTTAGTCTTGATTTCGAATAAGCAGTAGGTATTAAATAATGAATTACTAAGCAAGCTTAGTTATGGCACGAAGCCCAAAGCACCCGGTGAGGATCGAACTTACTAAATAGTTCTAATTGATATAGCCAGGCAAGTTTGCTAAGCATTGGGCCATGTCGAAGTGACAGAAGATGTCTATCAAATAAGAGTGGGATAAGTAAAGAGGTAATAAATAGAAATAAGAGCAAAAGGATTTTCTTAAGTTTCATAATGTTAATTAGCATAACATTCCCGGTGATAGTCCTTAAGAGGTGTGCCCCTGAACTTTCCCCTGTCCTCTCTAAACTGTTTAACTACTGCCTTTCTGCTTCCTGCTTTCCTGCATGCTGGAAATTCTCCTCAGTCGTTCCTGTCTTTAAGAACTGTGGTGAACCCTCGGACCCATCCAACTATCGCCCTATCAGTCTTCTACCAATATTCGGGAAAGTGTTCGAGGCTATAATAAATGCTGAAATAGTTCATCATCTCACCGCCCACAAACTGTTCTCCGACAGGCAATATGGATTCCGATTTGACAGGTCCACAGCCGACCTGCTAACTACTGTAACGGAGTACATGCTACAGGCCCTTGATGAGTCTGACGAGGCTCGCGCGGTTGCTCTGGATATCTCCAAGGCTTTCGACAGGGTTTGGCACCCTGGCCTCCTATGCAAACTACGCGGTTATGGTATTACCGGTCGCCTGCTTGACCTAATCCAATCTTTCTTAAATAACCGCAAAATGAAGGTCGTTCTGAATGGGCGTGCCTCTTCGTCCTACAGCACGAATGCTGGTGTCCCACAAGGCTCTACCCTGGGCCCAACGCTCTTCCTTATTTTCATCAACGACCTCCCAGATGAGATCAAGTCCCAAGTAGGCATCTACGCAGATGACACTACAATATACTCCCGCTCCAGTAAGAAACCTGTCGTGGCGGACAGACATAATCTCGCTGCTGACCTTGAGCGGGATCTACACTCTGTGATGAACTGGGGCAAGAAGTGGCTTGTCAACTTCAATTCATCTAAGACCAAGCTGTTGTCTGTCAACCATTACAGGCAACCTCTTCTGCCTCCCATAAGCATGGACCAGATGATTCTCCCGGAGAGTAATACACTACGCCTCCTCGGACTTACCCTGTCCTCAGACCTCAAATGGAAGCACTATATTGAATCCATAGCAAAATCTACTGCTAAGAAGATTGGGTCACTATGTCGATCCAGGATGTTTTTTCCACCTGAATCCATCCTGCATATATACAAGTCAACCATCCGTCCGTGCATGGAGTACTGCTGCCATTTATGGTCAGGTGCCCCTGCCGTTCTCCTCAGTGTTCTTGACAAGCTCCAAAGGAGAGTCTGTAATGTGATAGGTACTGATCTGGCGACTCGTCTGCAGCCACTTTCCCATCGTCGAAATGTGGCCTCCCTCTGTCTCTTCTATAAATACTTTCATGGCTTCTGCTCAGATGAGCTTAAGTCACTGATGCCTCCTCAACAGGTGTTTACCCGTTCAACCAGACTGGCAACTGGGTCCCACCCATTCACAGTCAGGTTAGCCAAACGCAGACGACAATTCTACTCCTGCAGCTTCCTCTCTCGCACTTCCCGCCTGTGGAACTCACTCCCGTATTCTTGCTTTCCTGACGGCTACGACCTCCAGAAATTTAAAAGCAAAGTTAATACTCACCTACTAACCACTGGCCTCTAGCTCTCTCCCCTCCCCTGTATAACCTTCCCTTTCTCTCCGCCCATGTATCTGTCATTGCACCTGCTTTCTCAGCTTTCTATTGTTCCTTTCTAACTAGCTCGTACTCCTCACTCTTTTCTAATTAATCTTTTTACATTTATGTAACCCCCTGCACATCAGTGGCGTTTCTGCCTTGCTCGGGGTGAAATGATTAAAAAAAAAAAAATTTATTCGAAAAGCAAAAGTCGCATGTATCGCTTCAGGATTCGAAATATTTATATAATTCTAAATATGTGTCTGACAGAATAAGCTAGGTTTCAAATAAGAAAATTCTTAACTTAAAAATATAAATAATTAAAAATAGTTTACCTTTCATGAGACTGCAAATCGGTGATTTCTATTTTATTCAAATACCAGGATGCACTGTCACCAGATCCGCTGTTATCGTGCCAAATGTACAGGTATTGCATGTCACCCAATAATTCATTGGTGCTCATAAAAAATTTAAGTATACTTCCAGTTTTAAATTCCTGTATACAAACAAGAAAATTTTAATTTTAATTTTAATTTTAATTATACAATGATGAGTACTTATATTAAGAAATACGTTCAGGCTACTGTTTGTATGAGATGTGTGCTATCAATCACATACAAGTAATCTCACCTGTTCTTTGGTAGTAGCAGAAACACACACACACACACACACACACACACACACATATATATATATATATATATATATATATATATATATATATATATATATATATATATTGTAACGAGGAAGTTAGAAGCGTTTTTTTCACTCCAAAAGCCTTGGGTCATGACTAAAATAGACACCTTAGTAACAGTAGTAGTAACTGGTCATTCTGTCAGGGTTCTACCACTCCAGAAAGGAGAGTAGTATGAATTAGGTCATTCGGTCAGGGTTCTGCTACTCAAGAAAGGAGAGTAGTATGAATGAGGTCACTGGGTCAGTTTCTACCCTTCCTAAAAAAAGAGATTAAATAGCCTGGTAACTATGGTTACAGGAAAAAGAAGGAAAAGACCAGAGAAAGAGAGGGCCAATGAATATAGGCCTCTGTTTCTATATGCAAGGGAAGAAATAGTAGAAAACCCAGAGTTGTTGGGCTACCGGCCATGCGTGACCTCTCTCCGGCTATTCGTTCAAGACGTCGAAAGAACCTTCCATTAAGCTACCCGCTGAAATTCTCCACACGAAGACCTTCCTCAACATCCAGTGAATACACCACGTGTTGCCGTGAAAGGTAAAGATTGTTTTGTTAATCACTCTGATCAAACCCTAGCTGTGTATAGTTTTTATATATATAATCTTTAGCCAAATTGAATGACCCTTTTCCATTCCGCCTAAACTTCCTCCAAATATCTTCCTTGTTAGACTCACCTCTTATTTTCCAGTGAATTTTGTGAAAATTGTGTAAAACTAGTACGAAGTTGAACCCGTTCTAGTGTCCGGCATATTATAGTTCTGTCACCTTACTCCTGTGTTTTTGCCGAATATTTTTGTGTTATAATAAATTTCCTTTCTGTATAAAATTATATTGCGTTATTGCTTAATTCACTCCCTTCAGAATTATTCCAACTAAAATTTTTTATGTGTTACTGACCCAAACGGGTTCATAACAATATATATATATATATATATATATATATATATATATATATATATGTGTGTGTGTGTGTGTGTGTGTGTGTGTGTGTGTGTTGTGGTCGACGTGACTCTCGAATTCTCGTCGCCAAATTGTTGTGGATCCCGGGAATGAGGTTCGCACAAATAAATGAACAACGACCAGTAATTGAGATAGAAAATAAGTGTATTAACTTAAGGATACAGACTTGAATGAAGATTGATAGTCTAGGAATACGAGTTAGTAAAAAGTATATGTAAAAGTCTCTGGTGGTGAAGCCGTAGTATATTGAGTGTGTCCGCTTCGGAAGCTGACTGCGTAATAATCTTCTCGATGAGTGGAGCACAGAGCTACTATGAACTACCGTGCACTGACTGGTAACGCTCTCTGGACTCTCGTATTCTCCGATTAGATCTCTGAGAATACACGGTCTTTGCCAGTCTCGCTTCTATAGCAGTAGTATAAGTATACTCTGGATGAGTACATCTTTATGAAAAGGGAGAATCCCAACAACAATATATATATATAAGATTGCTTACCTGTTTGTTATTGCTGTTCTCACCTTAAAATTACTTCCCATATGAAGTTATACACTTTGCGAGATGATGGTGTTATTGATGGAAACATTGTTTGGGATAATTTTCCAAAATATGTTCTAGTAATGTAATTACATCAAATATATCAGCAAATTTTTGTTTTACAGAGTTTTTTTCAATTTTGGAACCAATTTCTTTTTATTTTCAACTTTGATTTGGACTTCTTGCGCATAGCTGTTCTTAGCATCTCCATGTCCCCCTTGCATTTATGTCGGACAGTTTTGATGGTGATGCCAGTAAGTATGGTGAACTATAGCTATAGCACATTTGGACGTGAACCCAGGTTGGCTATTCAGCCTTTGTTGGTACGTTCCTTTAGAGGATGAAACTTTCCATGCCTGGAAGAAACTATTTGGGAACATATTTCCCACTGGTGATAGTGTCAAACAGTGTTTACTCATGGCAATTGTTTGTTACACTTCCGCAATTGTATATTGGTGTTCTAGAAACACTCGGATGATTTTCACGTTCTGTAATTGGCTTTCGCTTGCCATATTAAATCCTGATTGGGCATGTTGCAGACTTAACTAGGTTTCTTGCAGACATACTCAAAAGCACAATTAGGTTGTGGACAACCTTGGAGTGTGTCTAGAAATATATGCTCTCGTAACACCTTCAGCATCTCATAGATTTCATTGTGTAGCTGTTGTTATTCCTACGGGGGGGGGGGGGGAGCTATCAGCGGCCTCTAAATTTATATCGACTAAAATAAATGGATAAACCAGAATAAACAGAGTAAGAAGCAAGTTGGATAATGGATTTTATTAGCATTACAATATTCTCTTACCTTTCGATATCCATCTGTCAGTGAATGGACTTGGGTTTCTACATTCTCTCCGGCTACCTTGAAGCTGATCCTAGATTTTGTTCCAGACCCATACTGAAGCCCTGTATAAACTGATATTATATACCAAAATGGATCTGTGTCTACGCTGTCAACTAATGGGGTGATAGACCACTAGAAAGAAAAAAAATATTCAAAGCAGAATTTCAGATAACTTTTATTGTTACTCTAAAAGAAATTTGAAATATAAAATTGAATTATAAAATAATTAAATGGGGAAGATTTGAGTCTGATAGCAAATGCCACAAAAATCCTTTTTACTTGTTCGTGTAGTATTAAAAAGTAGGATTTTATTTTTAGGAGGGGGAGAATTTTCTCTTAGTTTTAGATTACTTCAACAAAACTATAAATAAAATAGAAAAATGAAGTATATTTAAATAGACAACTTTTTTCATTCTGCAAAATGCGGCCTTTGGAAAATGTCAAGAATATGTTATTTAACAGTCTGTTACTGCTATATCATTTCCACAATAAAAGTTAGTTCTCAAAACTCAATTAACCCTTGACATTTCACATTTCTAGGGTTTCTGGTATAGGCAGCTAATGTGACAGACATTCAAATTTATTTGCTATTAGGTAAATAAAGACACCACAACCTACTCTGATAAAATCTTTCCGATCGTAATGCCTCGTAATTACAAGCAGAATTAGATATATGCCGATGAAAGCGATGACTACGCCGAAAACTGCTCCATTGTTGATGAGGTCAAATTTACTGAATACAGTAGAGAAATCGATAACGTTTGGGGGAACGTAGAAAGAATTGCTGAAGATGGTACTGACAGGATTATTGCATTCGCACTCAACAACCTTTTTTTCTTTGTTGTATTTTGGCTGGAAAGAAAGAAAACATAAGTGTAAATTAGCATCGTATGAATCATTAGCAATGATAAAAATCCGCATGAAACAATTATTTCAGTTCAATTTTATTGCAATTTCTTACAAATTTACTAGCACGATAGAAAGAGACAATGATATCAAAACTAACTTTTCTCAGTTTTCGATTTTCTTAGATTTGTGGAAAGAATAAAAAATGAGCTGAATGAGATTTTAAGATTTGCGTTAAAATTGAAAACGTTCTTAAAAACATGCAAGAATTATCTTGCAAAATTCTTTTAAGAAACTTATCTGAAAAATAATATATTTTGGCCAGGTATTTATTCAACATTCGGTTGAATGTAAATATATCAAAATTTGAAATTCCGTCGATGATTCTTGTTTGTTTTGGAGCAAAATTTTCTTTATTTTGATGCTAATTTCTTTTTTATTTTTCTTTCTTTTCTTTTGTTTTTTTGTATTGGCAAATATATGATGACTTGCCTTAGTCATATTTGCTTTTATTTTTGGAGATTTTGCATGTCAACATTAAAATTCAGATTTTGACCATTACTGGGACTCAAACACTGATTGCTGGTGTCGATACCACGGCTTCCTGTTCGTTATTATTAATTCCTGTTCGTTATTATTCTCAGTAATAATTTTTAATTTCCTCTTTCTCTTCATGGTACGTGTTCCTCCATTTTGTACAAACTGTTCAAGTAGGCTATTCGTTGTCTTCTACTTCTTTCGCCTTTTGCGTATCCTATGAGTATTAAATTCACCAAACCTCTTTTCCTTATTTTTAAAATTTTTTTCCCCTAAAAATTCCAGCTGTCATTTTTTTAAATTTTATTTAGATCTGGTATTCTACCATTGTTGTGTATTTCACAATATCGCTTCAGTAACTTTGTGAATACCCAAATCATCTAAAGCTGTCATCATCTGTATGACAATCTCATTAGGTCCTGTTGATTTTATTACTCTTCATTTTGACCGTTGCTGCTCTTCTCATATTTTGGCATCACCTATTCTTCGATGCTGTTGATTTATCTCCTCTGTTGTCATGGAAGAGTTCTTGTATATTCTTTATTGTCGTACCATTTTCCCACATTAATGTAATTAATGTAATGCTGCTCCGATGAACTTAGCTCCCTGGTGCCCCCTATATATGAATTTACCCGAGCCACAAGATTAGCAACTAGGTCCTACCCTTTTATTGTGAAACAAATAAAATGTAAACGCAAATTTTACTCCAACAGCTTCTTTTCTCGCACTTCCCGCCTGTGGAATTCCCTTCCATATACTTGCTTTCCTGACAGCTACAATCTCCAAGAATTTAAATGTAAATTCAATAGTCATCTCTTATCTCACTAACCTGCATCCTCTCTCATGCTCCCTTCTCCGTCCACTCCACTCCACTCTCATCAGTATTCTCATCCTTCTCTTACCCACTTTCTGACACCCCTATAACCTGTAACTCTTTCTCATAACTTTCCTCCTATGTAACCCCCTGCAAAACAGTGGCAGTAAAATGCCTTGCTTGGTGCGATATGATTATAAAAAAGGAAACAAATTCTATACTATTATAATGTGGATATAAAGTGGAGGATCAATTCTACAATACAATCAATATATAAACTGATCCCTCACTTTATGGTCACAGTCATCCTTCTCTTACCCACTTCCTGACATCCCCTATAACTTGTCACTCTTTCTCAATACTTTTCTCTTATGTAAGCCCCTGCAAAATAGTGGCAGTAAAATGCCTTGCTTGGAGCGATATAGTTATAAAAAAATTCTTTATTTGAATTTTGATGAATATCATGGTTTCTTTTGTCTGTGTGTGTGTGTGTGTGTGTGTATGTGTGTGTGTGTGTGTAGGACTGCATAATATGCCTTTTAGTTTTTTCGATATTTGCAAATAACCATTCCTCTTTAGCCTGCCATCTTTAACATTTTGGTTTTACTGTGTATACTTTGCATCATCTTTAACATTTTAGAGAATCACGCTGCGATTTAAAGATATTTATATTTAAACTAGCATCATAGCCCGGCGTTGCCCGTGCAACTCAGAACATTTTAGTAGTAAGACTCGGTTATATAAAAAGTAATTATATAAAAAATTGTTGTTTAAAAATTGTTCAAAAATTTCATTTTTGTTTTTGTGTGACATTGTAAACAACATTGCGTTTGTTTTTGTTTCAAAATTTCGGGGGAAAATATTTACACTTTTTGTTGACTAAATGAATTTAACATAAAAATTAAAAATATTTATTTTGTTTTACTGAAATTAGAAATATAAAAAGTATTACGCTCTCAGTTCAGAAATTTTTGGAGAATATTTAAAAATGTAAAAATATAAAAACTATTACTCTCTCAGTTCAGAAATGTTCGAAGAATATTTAAAAATGTAGACATTTAATTTTAGAGGAAAAAGTTACATTAACGCCACACGAATTACAGACAGTTGATTTCCTGCATGAAATATTTAGCGAAAAAAAAAGCTTTTTTTAAAATTTTATTTTCTGAATTATGAAATATTAAATCTGAAAAAAAAAAGACTTAAATAATTAAATTAACCATTGGCAACTTTTCTTTTTTTTTTTTTACATATTTTGTTTTTGTTTGAAAAACACTTTTTTAAAAATATTTCTTTTGTTTCAAAATTACGGGGAAAATATTTACATTTTTTTGTTGACCAAATGAATTTTTAAAACGTCGGAATAAAAATTAAATATAAAGGCTCATTTTTTCCTTTTTAATAAAAAATATTTTAGTCACGTTTGACACGTGTGATTTGATTTCTGTGACGTAATTCAGCAACCATCTTAGATTTTAGATGTTTTACGGAGCAAATGTCAACAAGCGGCCCCATTGGCCAAAAAGTGCGAAAGGGAAAATTGCTGAACTAAAAACTCAAAAAGTATGTGTCGACCTGGCTCCCCCGTAAATATGTGTCCTTAGAAAGTTTGAATGGCGTAGCTTGAAAAATGTAGGCGTGCATAGGGAACAGTCACACAGAGACTCACAGATTGCCTTTTATATATATAGATAAGTTAAAATGCGTGTCGTAGCTGATTTCCAGATTAAAAGTTGCTGGAGCGCATATATAGTGTGAGTTTCAGTCACTCTTGAATTGCTTAATATTAATCTCTAAAATTACATTGGCATTTCGAGATAAAAAATAAAGTTTGGCAAGCGTAATTCTAGGCGGAAGTCAAAGTTCACAAAGAAGGACCACGGAAGAGCGAAACATATTGCTTCAAAACCATCGAAATAGGACAACAAAATTGACAGCCGAGCTAGACCACAACATTACCAGCCCTTGGGCCAATCAAAAGCGTTCGTCGTCAGATTCATAAAACCTGGATACCATGGAAGGGCTGCAATTGCTAAACATTTTTTGTGCCACATCAACACTGGTAATAGTTTTATCCATTTGTTTTTAATAAACCTGCTGATGAACATGACTTCGCCTTTATTGTTTTAATTGCTGTAAAGTGTTTGTTTGTCTGTCTTGGGGTATGCATACGTACGTGTACTTGGGTGGCAGAACAATCTCTTTTAATATTTTTCGATCTTAACACATTTCTTATTGAGGAACTTCTCTTTTCTTGCTTGCATTTCTGATATTTTTGCTTTTTCTCTGCACGATTTCTGGGTGTTATCTGCTGTCTGTATTTCATCATGAAGAGAAGTCCACGTCTTATCCATATCTTTCTTTCTTCGAGATTTTAACTTATTTTGCCATTGTCAAACGTGCTTCTTCTCGAATCCCTGACTTGTTCCAGAACTACATATTCGTTATTTAAGTGTGATTGTATGTTTGTTTTCAAATGGGATCTTTGTGAAGTTTGTCGTGCTGCAGGTTAGACATTGTTTTAGGCTGCTTTAGTATATAAAAATTTAATTTGCATGTGACTGAGAAATGATCATTCATACAGTAACCACAAGGAGTTTTAAAGTACATTACTAAATCGTTTGTTGATTGTAGGTTCTTGTCGGGTTTTTCCATTTCTACCATCGTCTTAGGTTCTTCAAACTAAGTAAGGATTATTACTTGACCAATTAACCTATAATTACTAAACCATTTCGTTATCTGCATATTCTTTAATATGTATTTTGTATATTCCAATAATAATGATAGTTTTTTATTTGCTCTAATAATTGCCATTTTTGGCATTTACCAACGAAGTACACAAAGACTGTTCAATTTCTTGTTCTTCTCTAGAAATCACTGAAGAGTAAAAACTCGGTTTTGTTCCTGGCCAAGAAATTAAAGACGAGAAAACACATGCTTCTGCATGAACCATCGAAATAATGCGGAATATTTTACTTAACATGTCTTTGTGTATTTGTGTCTAGCTTGCTTGCTAGCTAACGTGTTCCTCTTGTAATATGCATTGCAACTTAAGTTCGCGCAAGAGAAGTTCAAATTACAGCAAAGGGACAATCATCTTATACTTCTAAAACACAAGATAACTATATGACATAAATGCATATTCATTTAGCTTAAGGTGTTTGGAAATTACATTATAAACAAGTGTATATAGGAACTGGAAAAAACTCTTATATTTAAAATCAGAAAAGGACAATTAAAATTTCTTTAAAATTACGAGGAAGATGGGCTCGGAACATTTCACACTCACAGGATATATTGAATGAAGAATGAGTAGAGGAATATAGCGAGTAACCTGCTTTGTTTGATTGGATGACAGAGCGGAATCAAAGATAGATGGTAAAGAGTCGAATGATATTGTTACAATCTTCCTAAAATCAGATCTTCTTTTGATTCCACCAATGGCCGAATATGAACACTCCGAAACCCAAGACTGAACTAAAAACTTCGTCAGCTGCACATCATTTCCGCACATAGCTTCCGTTTCATTTACACACTCAAAGAAAAATACAATCCAGAATTTCTACCCAATATCACCCACTCCCACCTAAAGAAACAAAAAATAAATAAATAATTGAAGCCGACCTGAGCCTTAGAAAACGACATAAAAACCTATCAAACGAAAATCTTGGGCAGTCGGTCGGTACGCCAGCCAGGATTCAGAACGTTCGTCGGAACGCGACCTCCCATCTCTGCAATAAATCACAACTCACCCTACTTCTCCTATCGTACGCCTCCGCGGACGACTTTTATGATTCTACTTATCCCTTTCTTTCAACGAGAAACATTTACACCAATTTACCACTTGTATTTTTTCGTTAATGCAATTATTTCTTAAACCTCCGTCGTTTCTTTGTTCTGCCACTACACGCTTAATATAACAATGTTGACACTTACTGACTAAAAAAGAAAAGATGGGTAGTGTGTCTTGAAGAAATAATAAAGTTAGAACAAAATTGTTATTTTTATTAATTGAAGGGTAATCGTTTAAAATTTAGATAGTATTCCGCACTTACTTTGCAGTTATCTGAAGTCCATTTGTTATTCTTGTCATCCAAGACCGAACAACCGGCGACCAGTGAACCAAATGAGTAAGTGGCATTAATCATTTCAGTTTTGTTAACTGCTGATCTCTTATGTCGCTGATCTAAAACCATGAGAAAAACAAATAATTGTTTGATCATTATGCATGTACCAATAAGTTTAAGTTACACAGAATTTTTTTTACACGAAATAGCAATAAACTTTTTTAAAAATATGTTTACATTTGTTTAAGACGATTTTCTAACAGATCAAATTTTATTATTTTAAGGCTAATAATTATAGTATTATATGATTCATCAACTAACATTTGTAATAAATAGCGATAGCTAGGCTAATTGATGGAGCGTAAAATTCAAAAGAGCTCTCCAATCGGCTAATTCAGATATTTCGCCCGAATTAAGTGAAGCATGCAAAGTGCCAATGTAGAAGAGAGATCAAGCATTAAAAATGCTTTTTGCCTTCTTTGATTACTAGCCCCTGAATTAAACTGAACTTTTAGTACATTATTTACCACACAATTAAATAATTAATTAATTATAACTAAAATCCTCTTGTGATACGTTGGATGTCGTAATACATCAGAAAAGATTTTATTTTTTCCATAAAAGAACAAATTTTTCCGCGCTCTCTTTTGTGGTGCAGTGGATATCGGCTCGAAACGAGAAATCGGGGAGCCGAGTTCGAATTCCAGCTGAATTCATTGCATTCACTTACGCGCAAATGCCCTTGGAAAAGGTATTAATCCGTCTCTTCCTTCCAGTTATGGGTTAAATAACAGGACAGATTGAGTTTTATAGCCTTGGCTGACAACCAGTCTACCGCAGAAAGCAATGGCAACCTACTGCGGGATAATCTTCTGCCCAGTCAATCATGTCTCTTTCGAGACATGATCGCCCAAGCGTGTTTCGCGTATGGCACTTAACTGACTGACTTGTCTGAAAACTATATACAGAATACTCAGTAGAAAAAATGAGATATATTAATAACTACACATATTATCTCTCATCGTTTTTGCACAGCGCAATCTTGAGATGCGGTGTATAGACTGATTGTTACGTAATTTATATATATATATATATATATATATATATATATATATATGTAAAAATATTTTAGAGTTGCAAATATTTTTTTTATATTAAGCATAACGTGATATAACGCGTGTTTTATTTTTAACCCATAATTTGCATTAAAAATTAGTCTGGATCAAAGTACTTGAGCCGGTGTCTATTTTTATGCCTAGATGTAAACGTCAATTCATTTATCTTGTTTCATAAGCTCGGAATTTTTAAGACTTTTAAGATGTTTTTTTTTTATCAATATGTAATTTACATCTATTGCCTTTCCTTTTATAAGACTTGGCTTTATCCACAATAACCCACGTAATATTCGGTGTATTACCACCATTCATTAATTGCTAGAAATGTCTTAAGACATTAAGTGCTGTTTATGTATTTTATATTGCCTAAAGTCATTCGATGATGATAGAAACGAAATTTGTAAGGATTTTCAGTGGAACCAAAGTAAAAGTTTACAGGAATGTATGTATTGCGTTGTGCATGAAACTCCGAGTTGTGCTACCGGGAAGGGATAATATGCCTATTAATTAATATATACTTAATTGCTTTATTTTATTAGACCGATCGCAGTTTTATTAACAATATCACTATATATATATATATATATATATATATATATATGTGTGTGTGTGTGTGTGTGTGTGTGTGTGTTATAAATTATATTTGAGAACATGTACATAGTTTTTTTTAAAATGTATATCCACTACAAACAAAGGTACATTTGTTTAGACATTGAAACTTCAATGTCTCATCAGGCGGTATAAAAATTCGTTCTGTATTCACTCGATATATATATATATATATATATATATATATATATATATATATATATATATATATATATGTCAAATTAAATAAATTGCAAACATTATGTCTGCTTATTTTTAATAAAATCACTCACACCCCTGAAGATGATCTCAGAAAGAGGTTGAAAGTACTTGGGTACCTTGAGAAATGAATGATAATAACATCTGTCAACATTACAGCTCATTTTTGACATCTTTCATTTGTAAGACGCGAAAGATTATGAGTATGAACAGATTTTATTAAAAATAAGCAGATATAATGTTTGCAGTTTATTTAAAAGAAAATTTGCTGCCTAAACACACACACACACACACACACACACACACATATATATATATATGTGTGTGTGTGTGTGTGTGTGTGTGTGTGTGTGTGTGTGTGTGTGTGTGGTTAGGTCTTGAAGGCTGTCACAATGCGTTTAGTAAAATAAAGAAGATAAAGAAGTTTTTAGGTATTACCTATTTATTATACATTTATATTTCGAGATCAAAATCTCATTTTCAGAATGGCAGAGGAGCGTGTGTCTGTCCGAGTGAGTCCGCGCCTTTCAAAGAATGGCCATTAATTGTACTGTGTGTGTAAGAGTGTTGGAGCATGTGTGTATGTGTGTGTGTAAGTTTGTTGGGGCATGTATGTATGCGTGCGTGTGTGTGTGTGTTTGTGTTAAAGCATGTATGCGTATGTATGTGTGTGTTTATGGTATATATATATATATATGTGTGTGATTTACAGTTGGGACCCTTTTCTGGTCTGATGATATCAGTCTGCTTTAATGTGTGGTTTATATGAGTGTAAACTGACCGTTAGTTTGACTTTTGCCCGGGTTGAAGAGGATTTGTTTTATTACTGTTGTTTTAACTATCTGCTTTATCTGGTGGTGTGTGCGTGTCCATGACTGTGTCATGTGTGCGTGTTTAAGTGCGTGTAGTTCTTGCAATTTATTTTACTTTATTTTGTATGTCTGTGTGTGTATGTGTTCCGGTGTGTCGTGTGTTATAGGCACTTCCACTACTTTGCGGGGGAGGGGGAAAGCATAGTGTAATGAAAATGGCCACAAACTTATTGAAAACAAAGTTCTATCGTTGATGGTATTATTAAGATGAAACACCAAATTATTTGTTTATTTATTTTTTCTATTGAATTGTTATTATTATTTCGTTTTTTTTACTGTCTTCTTAAATCCTTTCTAACAAACAGCATAGCGTCATGAAAAAGGGCACAAACTTAATAGAAATGAAGTTTAATCGCCAAAACGTTGATTTTATTATTATTTATTTATTATTAAGATGAAAGACCAAAGTATTTTTATCATATGCTTCCCATCCGATAAAGGTAAGGAATTCTGCATTATACTCCGAGATACATACAACCAGCCAGCACTCGAACACCTCAACAATATACAATTATATACAGAAGCCACAGACATTACCCAAACCCAAATAGAACACCACACTTACACTGCATTTACACTATGGAAAACCCTTAACTGATACAGACTAAATTTTACCACCAAGAACAGCAACCTCCCAATATTCTACCACCTCATCAAAACACACAAAAATAACACGACACCACAGATTAGACCCATTGTTTCTAGCATAGAGGGACCCACATACAAAATATCATGGCTCCTGTCACAAATCCTTAAACCTGTACTCTCCACCTTCCCCAGACACGTCAAAAGTTCCAATGAAGTCATCCATAGACTACATGGAATCCATCAAAACCACCTGCAGCATAATCGATACGCATTTAGCCTTGATGTTGTTTCACTATACACGTCAGTACCGCCTCAGCCAGCGGTTGATTTAATAACGGAATGCATCACCACTTCAAGCCTATACCGCTACAACTTCACCCCAGCAGACATCCACCTACTCCTGAGGACTATAGTATACAACACCTACTTTACGTTCCAAGGGTGCACCTATAAACAGACCACTGGCTTTCCGATGGGGTCCGGCCTATCGGGATAAATTGCCATCACATACATGAAACGTCGCGCCCTCAGCACTTGCCATTCATACGCCTTATTCACAAGATACATTGATGACATACTCATCCTCACCTCTTCACGTGATGAGGCGAAGAGAATGGCAGCAACGTTCAACAGTATGGACGGCAAAATAAAATTCACAATCAAACAACCTGATAGCAATAGATGCCTATCACTGCTGGACTTTAGGCTAAAAGTATCGTAAAGAGGCGACATTCACACCGATTTCTACAAAAAGCCTGCCAGCAGGGATATGTTTGTCCACTACCAATCAGCCCCCCGATCAGCGCTAAGACTGGGTACATTAAAAACGAGCACACACGTATCCGGAATAAGTGCAGCAAAGAAGAAGACCGTAACACCCACGCTGCACATTTCAGGGAAATACTGAAGACAAACGGCTACCCCCAGTCCTTTGTGGGTCACCTGGAACGGAAAAGTAATAAAGACCCAAGGCGACACACCCTCTCCAACACCTGGTTCCTGAGACTAGCGCACTTCAGTGAAAACATAACCGCAAAAATAGTAGAGCTATCCGCAGAGAGGTATTGGACATACAACTGGCCCACTACGGCTCCACTCTTCGCAGACACCTCAACTCTAACCACAAAACCAGCAACAACACCACATGCACACTGGCCAATTGCCTTATTCCTGACACCGGTATATGCCACCAGGTATATGTCGTGGACCGCATACAATGCGCCAAATGCGAGGAATTCTATCTTGGCAGCACCACCAGACCGTTACACATTAGAATATAAGAACACATATACACACAAGCGTCATCGTTCCATAAACACTTAAAAAAATGCAAAAATACAGACAAAAACATAATCGCCAATATTGAAGCTAGAGAGCGAAACCTAGGGCACTTACGAATAAAAAAAAGTCCTTAACAATAATTAAACTACACCCACAGATCAGTAATCGACAAGAGCTCAACCTAGACTACATAACAGAATAGTCAACGCTATCACGCGCATGACACACACCGACCACAACAATAAGGCGCATACACACAAACATGCTATCACAGTTTAACGCACACAAATAAACATACGTACAATAAACATACACACACAGCACACTTACCCATAACCCAACACACTTACCCCAACACACCTCATGCCGAACACATACACGCATAAGTGCGCGTATATATATATATATATATATATGTGTGTGTGTGTGTGTGTGTGTGTGTGTGTGTGTGTGTGTGTGTGTGTGTGTACACTAAACACATGCGCGCATTTGGGTACCTCCAATATTTTGGCATAGAGATTTGATGCCTACGTTGAAAATCAAATTTATAAAATGAAAAAGCATTCTTGAAGATTTCATTTAGGATTTATGTAAAAGCTTAATGATTAAATTTATTATTTCCACTAAACAAAAAAAGAAAGGGAGAAGAGAAAAAAAAAGTTAACGTTAAATGTTATAGAAGGCGATGACGTAAACAAAACAAGACTCTAACCAAAATTTCGAACAGGCTAGAAAAGATTAGGGAGGAAAGGAAAGAAAGGAAGAAGGAGAAGAGAAAGACAGAAAAAAGAGAAAAATAGTTAAAAAAAACACTTCACACACGCACACACACACACACGCACACACACACACACACACACACACACACACACACACACACACACACACACAAAAAAAAAAATCAGTTACAAAAATACTTTAATCTTTCATTTCAGCATCAGCGTTTTGACGATAAAACTCTGTTTTCATTAAATTTGAGGTCTTTTTCATGGCGCTATGCTATTTGTTAAAAAGGTTTTAAGGGAAGAGGAAAGAAAGAGAAAGAAAGAGTGAAAAATTTCAAAAATCAATTAAAGAAGAATTAAAAAAATACTTTGGTCTTTCATCTTAATAATAAATAAATAATAATAAAATCAACGTTTTGGCGATTAAACTTCATTTCTATTAAGTGGGTGGCCTTTTTCATGACGCTATGCTGTTTGTTAGAAAGGATTTAAGAAGACAGTAAAAAAAAAACGAAATAATAATAAACTTACACACACACATACACACATGCTCCAACACTCACACACATTACAATTAATGGCCATTCTTTGAAAGGCGCGGACTCACTCGGACAGACACACGCTCCTCTGCCATTCTGAAAATGAGATTTTGATCTCGAAATATTAATGTATAATAAATAGGTAATGCCCCCAAAGCTCTTTATCTCCTTTATTTTACTAGACGCATTGTGACAGCCTTCAAGACCTAACCATATACCTAATATACATAATGCTTCAAGCAAATTACAAAACTTGACTATATATATATATATATATATATATATATGCACAAACAATGGAAACACTGTCACACATAATCTATAGCAGTTGTGGGCAAACTACGGCCCACGAACCGCATGCTGTTCACCAAAAGTATTCACTTGGCCAAATGTTAAATTTTCACTTTTCATATAGGAAGAGACTCTTTACCAGAATGTTTTGAGTGGGAGTTGGTCTTTCTGTAGGTTGTGACGAGCAATAAGCTGTACACTAAAATTGGTTCACATTATTTTCACGAGGAAAGGGTCGAAATATTTTGGTTCGGAGGAAACTCCAGTTCTCCTGGCAAAGGAACTGCATATGAACATGTAATCAAACCAACTAATCAGCTTAGATGTTTACAATAGAACAAATATCCAATATTAATATTAGAGGATTTCTTTTTATTGAAAAATAATTTTTTCTTAAATGATAAAAGTATCTTCTCTCATTGTCTTTGAATAAAGTATAAAAACTTACGTCCTGTAACTTCGAATGGTTCCAGACCCACGTAAATTTTTCCAGTTTGTAAGATGGCGTTATCAGGAAAGCAAATCGTATACACACCGTCTGTTAGATTGCTTGGTTCTACAATAGTTCGGTAATTGAAATCTTTTATAGTTGGATGTACATGACTTCTCATGTATACAGTGTATCCCAGATACCTGTTAGTTGGCATTACCTTCACACACGCCTTTTCAGCCCTCGATCTTGAAAGAAATTTAAGCTTTAATAGCATTATAAATACTTTCGAGTACCAATATATACAGTAGGTAGCAAAAATAAGTACTTACGAGTACTAATATATACAGTGGATAGCAAAAGTATTTAACACATCGGTTTTTTATAAATTTTACAATAAAAATTGTTCAATTTGAATGATACTTCAAATATTTTTGTTATATTTTAAAATATATAAAATTTTTATGTCATGTGTTTTCTTCTTTTTTAAATTTCCCTGAGAATATGTGGTATTATGGTATATGTATGATTGTCAAGATGATGGACGAGTTCTTGTGATGAATGATGAAATTGTAATGAGAGATTAGCTAGGTATAGGATAGACAGTGTAGACCAATCTCAACCCACTCCACTCCTCACTGCCTATGGGCAGGAGGAACCTAGACGGGGATCCGCCGAAGGATAAAACCCCGAAAATCAACAGTAGCCCTAAATTGGCCTTATGCAAGGTCAACGGGATATTTTTGATCGAGATTAAGGGCTCGGAGACCTCACTCTAAAAATGACCTTGTGTCGCATTCAGTCTATGTGGGGAGGCAGATAAATAGAGTAGAGTAATTATATTAACTAACAGTTATTAGCAGCGTGCCCGTCTCGTCCTTGTGATATACTATTATCCTAAAACTTTGTTTTGGTGATTACTCACCTAGTAAGCTTTCAGAGTTACAACAGAAAGTTACATTTTAATTTTGCGGTCAACACCGAATACTGAAATATGTAGACATCACTTTTAAGGGGCAACTGATTTGCTGACATATTGATAATTGCATCAGGTCTTTGACTTTTGAGCCAGTTGAAATTGATATTAGTCTAAAACTAGAGTAGCTAAATACTTCTTGCTTTCCTTGTTGACTTAGAAAATCAAAAGATAATAATAACTGGTACTAATTAATCGTATACTAAGCTCCTAGTTGAGATTACAAGACTTTTCTCTACACAAGTGAAAATCTGAAAAGTTTTTCTGACTGATTGTAAAAGTAAAAAAAAAAAAAGAATCAAAACTGTAAACTAAAAAACAAGCATTTATTTTTAACTGATTATTATTTTAACAATAATAATAATAATAATAATAATCGCCACGATAGAGTTGGGCAATATTTACATTGGACAATGTGCAAACACTATGGAAAATCTGTAAACAAACACTGGTATTAACATCACCCAGCACCGGTTACAGAAATAGAAGATGTAACCATTCTATGGGATTACACCATCTACACAGACAGAAAAATTGAAGCAAATAGGCCAGACATTATTGTTAAAAACCAGAAGGAGAAAACTTGTCTATTAATTGATATGGCTTGTCCAGCGGATTGTAACATAGCAACCAAGGAATGTGAAAAACTGTCAAAATATAAAGACCTGGAAATTGAAATAGAAAAAATGTGGAAATTGAAAACAAGAGTTGTGCCAGTGATAGTAGGTTCACTTGGAATGATAAAAAATGGAACAAAACAACACATTGAAAGAATCCCTGGAAACCCCAGCTTAAGAGATGTACAAAAAATTGTCTTACTAAGTACAGCCCACACACTAAGGAGAACTTTGTCTATGTAACGCTAGGGATGATGGGGAAGATAGAAAAAACATGAAATGGAGCCATAACAACACGCCACGACCTGCCTTAGGTCTTCCCGCAGACTTGGTTGGTCGTGCGACCATAGCAGAAATCGAAATATGATGAAAAATGACATAATAATATTAATAATAACAACAGCAAAAATAAAATCTCACCTATAATTAAAAATATGAAAAATCATTTCAAAATAATTGCTCATTGGTTGAATCGTCGTCCATTTCATATTATCTTGCCTGAAACCGACTGTTATCGTACCAGATTTGTTGTTATGCGTTTTATTCGAACCCGATTTTTGCTTAAAGGTAATAACGCCTTTCAGATTGTCAGATCCAGCCGCATACGAGAAAGGGTTTTTCGTGAAAGCGAACAGCTGCAAAGCATAAAGATTTAAGATTAAAACAATCAACGAAAATAATCAGCGATCGGATCACTAATTAAAAATAACAAATGTCTGGATTATTGACAATTTTTATCGTTTCTCAATTGAAAAAAAAAATTTTCCATTTGAACCTTATCATTAAATAGAGAAATCTATATAACTACAGTAATTATTAGCCGAATGCCAAAACAATCTTTTATTTTTATCTCCATTACCATAATGTCTTTTTGTCGCCTCTCACACTGCTGCCAATCATCAACGCTAACGGACCATTATTTTGATTTCTATCACCAGCAGATATATCAAAATTTCTCTATGCCGAAAAAATACACGAATCCAGAATAAATTATTGGAACTTGAATAAAAACACTTCACTACACACTCTTCTTCTATGTGCCTTGTTCTTTCAGGACGTAGGCGATCATGGCCTTCCACGTCTCCCTATTCCTGTTGGCTCTTAGCACGCTTTCTCCTGTTACACCATGCAACCCCCATTCTGCCATCCACCAGCTCAGGCCAGTCAAGTACGTTACACGCGGTTTTCCCGTGTCTCTCCTTCCCTCTATATAACCTGATAGCATCAGATTCTCCAAGCCCTCATTCCTCATTGCATGTCCCAGGAAGTTTAGTTGTTTTTTCCTGATGATCAGTATTAATTTTCTTTTCGTTTCCATCCTTTCCAAAATCTCATCATTGCTCACATGCTCGGTCCATGATATCCGCAGCATCCTTCTGTAGAACCACATTTCAGTTGCTTCAAGTTTTTCCTTCATCTTTGATGACATTGTCCATATTGAAGAAAGGATATCCCATAGCAATCCAGTTCTCTCTTCTTTGTTTCTAATGAAATTTTCCTGTGTCTTAATACTTTACTTAGCTTCTGAAACGCGTTCTTCGCCATGCCAATTCGCCATTGGATCTCTGTGTCTCGCTTTCCGTCTTCTCTTTGAACACTTCCCAGGTATTTAAATTTTTGTACCTGCTTGATTTTAGCATCCCCTACCTGTATTTGGCGTTTGGGGCTGTTTTTTTTTTTTTTTTTTTTTTTTTTTTTTTTTTGCTGATGACCATGCATTCGGGCTTCTTGTAGTTTATTTGTAGTCCTTTCTTGTTACTCTCTTCAGCTCCCTTCTGTAGGAGGTATTGTAGTTTTCTTTCGTGTCTGCTATCAGCACTGTATCTGCGTACCTTATATTGTTCAAATTGTGGCCTCCGATGACAAATCATGACATAACATCTAGGGTCCTCAGAATAGTCTCGCTGTAAAAGTTGAATAGATCCGGTGAAAAACACATCCTTGCTTTGTGCCCCTTTTTATCTTTGTATATCTGCTGAATTCATTACCTGTCCGTATGTAGGCGGTTTGCTACCAGTAGAGATTCTTGATTACTCTTATGTCTTTTCCAAATATGTCGAGGTTGCTGAGCATTTCTATCTATTCTTTGTCAAACGCCTTCGCATAATCGATAAAACATAGGTACGCGTCCTTTCTCATTTGTATTGCCCTTTCAGATATCATCCAAATTATAAATATGGCGTTTCTTATTCCAGTGTCTTTGACAAACCTGCACTGTTCTTGTCGTATCTCTGGCCTGATCCTGCTTCTCGCTCTATTCATCAGGATTCGAACTATCAGTTTTGTAATTTGACTCATCAAACTGATTGTTCGGTGGAGTTCACACTCATTTGCACCTGGCTTCTTAGGCAGTGCTATGAAAATCGACTTGCTTAAGTCGTCCGGTATTACACCACTGTTATAAATTTAATTTATTATTTCTTAAATTTTCTCGATGCCGAATCCATCCAGGATTATCAGCGACTCTATTACAATGACGTCTGGTCCAGCTGCTTTGTTTATATTCAGTTTGGCCATTGCAGCTTCAATTTCGGACTTTAATATTTCAGGTCCGTCCTCATCTTTGTGCTCGCTCTTGTCCTCATCGTTTGCTCTCTCTTGTCGTGGAAAAGATCTTTTATATATTCTTCCCATCGCTGGAGTATTTCCTCTTTCTCCAATATGATTGTTCCATCCTTGGATTTTATACATCCTATTGAGAAGCAGGGTTTTTTTTGTCCCGTCAGTTCTCTTATTTCTTTATGCATGTCTGCTTTATTAGTCCTGCACAATCTCTCTACTTCTTCACATTTGTTCTTGAGCCATTCCTCTTTAGCCTGTCTGAATTTGCTCCTTATTTCCTTGTGTAGTTTCCTGTATTCCATTTCATGTTTTGGCATCGTTTTCTGTCTCCTTTGCATCATGTCAAGAATCATTCAGTCATCAACTCGTTTTTCTTCTGTGTCTGATTTCTTTTGGGGCAATGTTGTTTGCTGATGCCACCAGCGATTCCTTTAGTGAGTCCCATTTTGTAATTACATGCCAAAGGTACAGAATATTAATGATAAGAACAATCCAATTAACTCCATCTAATGGCATTGCATTTGAAAAATTGTGCACGATGACCTTCGTAAAAGTCATATGTGGTGTGGAAAGAGCAATGCATGTCTGCAATGATAAAAGATAATCGTCTGATCTGCACAAATCACTTGTTGAGTGAGTTGAAATATCAAAAGTCTGGAATGCTTTGGTTTTTCTTTAATGAGAAAATCTTTCTTCAGGACCAAAAGTCGTGAGCAACGAGGAAGATGTCATGCCACCTTTCCTGATGAAGATGAAATGTTGGAGAGTTTTGGAAGGCTTTGGATAGAGAGCGTAAGCAAAACATGACTGTACACTGGCCAACAAGTTTCAGTGCGGCTGCCATAATTGGTTAAACTTAAATGAATTGAGAAAACAAGCGGCAATAGACATAGATCTAGTTGTCATTTTCAGCAGAATACTGTAACAGAAGAAATGAACAAGAGAGAAAATTTGGGTTCATGTCACGCTTACATGTTCTTACCTGACAGAAGAAATAGAAAAATAAGAGGTCAATAGTGATTTCTGTAATGAAAAATTCTAAGAAAAGGGAATCAATCCATTATAAGAATTATATCTCTTAGTCCACGTGTATCTGAATATATATTTGGATTTAGTTTTAATAACTCCCCTCTCAAGATTTTTTTTTATCAATTGGAGTAGATAGATCTATCTATCACCCGGTTCACACTCCACCCACGTCTATTGAACAGGTTAAGAGGCTCATCCCTTGTTCCCTGTTTAGGATGTGGTTTCCAGCTTTCTCTTTTCCAATCTTCTCACTTTGTTTTTTTTTCTTATCAATTGGAATAGATAGATCTATCTATCGCCCGGTTCACACTCCACCCACGTCTATTGAACAGGTTAAGAGGCTCATCCCTTGTTCCCTGTTTAGGATGTGGTTTCCAGCTTTCTCTTTTCCAATCTTCTCACTTTGTTTTTTTTTTTCTTATCAATTGGAATAGATAGATCTATCTATCGCCCGGTTCACACTCCACCCACGTCTATTGAACAGGTTAAGAGGCTCATCCCTTGTTCCCTGTTTAGGATGTGGTTTCCGGCTTTCTCTTTTCCAATCTTTTCACTCTCTTCTTTTTTTTCTTTTTTTTTTTATCAATTGGTATAGATAGATTTGGATTGGTGTAGATAGATTTGGATTTAGTTTTAACAACTCCCCTCTCAAGATTTTTTTTTATCAATTGGAGTAGATAGATCTATCTATCGCCCGGTTCACACTCCACCCACGTCTATTGAACAGGTTAAGAGGCTCATCCCTTGTTCTCTGTTTAGGATGTGGTTTCAGGCTTTCTCTTTTCCAATCTTTTCACTATTACGTAGCCCCCTGCACATCGGTGGCGTTACCGCCTTGCTCGGGGTGATACGATTAAAAAAAAATCCAAATTTATATAACATGACAAATTTTCACTATTTACATTATCAGGACTATTGTCCTTATCTTTGTTGCCATTTGTACGACGTTTCGGTCGTTGTACGCTCTGGCCTTCTTCAGGTGCTAGGAATTTCGAACCGAACCCTTTATTACAATCTCTCGGGTGTATTATTCTCATTCCTTGGTAATCATGAGTTATCTCCCTCTAACACTCTAAGTTAATTGTTCATCACTGCTGTACCAAAGGGTATAGTAGATTTTTCTTTTCATGTATCTTAATGTATCTTTCGCCAAGTTTAAATGAGCACTAGTAGAGTTTTACATGTATTGTGAAAACAGGGTAACAACATAGCATAAATCTGGCCTTGTACATGTCATAGCCTATATCAACCTATACAGTCTTGAATCTGTTAGTTTGGTGGAATCTTCATATCGGATTTTATTAGCACCGATTTCACATTATTTTCTCCTTGGTTTGCAATCTAACATAACAAATCTTTGGAGTATTTTTCTGGTATGTTCCACTTGATTTATTTCAACACACTCATCATTCGACCTGAATTCAATGCCTAGGAACCATGACAGCGCTCCCATATCCTTCATTTTAAACTCTTCGCAAAGGGAACTCTTGATACGGTTTAATATATTTTCATTTTTCGCGGCAATGATGATGTCGTCACCCCAAATAATGAGGATTTCCGTTGTTGTTTTTGTCATCTTATAGTTGGTTGGTTGGTTGGTTGTTTTGTTTTTATGGCATATCAACCATGGCTGGTCATTTATTGCCAACTAAATCTTATTTATTTATTGCTGGTAATACCTTTTTCTTTCAACAATTTAGTAATATTCTTTTCTTTTTCGAGTATCAAGATTCATTGGGATTTGTTTTTAAGGGGCAGGGTCCCCAAGTCCCACCCTTGTTTTTTAACCCATAACTGGAGGGAAGGGACGGATTAATACCTTTCCTAAGGGTACTAGTGCTTAAGTGAATGCAGGGCATTTAACTGGAATTCGAACTCAGCTCACCGATTTCTCTTTCCGAGCCGATATCCACTGCACCACAAAACACATCCGTCACTAAACGCTTACAGCAACTGGTATTCCCAAGCGGTCACCCAAGTCACCTAAGTACTGACCAAGCTCAACGTTACTTAACTTCGGAGATCGAGCGAGAACCGGTGTATTCAACGAGATATGCACATCCGTCACTAAAAGCTTCCAGCATCTGGTATTCCCAAGCGGTCACCCATCTAAGTATTGACCAGGCTCAACGTTGCTAAACTTCGGTGATCGAGTGAGAACCGGTGTATTCAACGTGATATGGCCGTAAGCTAATCTTATAGTAAACACATGACTGATTAAAATATTCACCTATTAGATGTTTGTGTTGTTCCAATTCTTCCCGCTTTGTTTTAAACCGTATAGCGATTTTTCCAGTTTGTAAACAAGGGGTTTTCACCATTGTTTTGGTGTATCTCATAACCTTCTGTTTGGTCCATGTAGATTTTGCATTTAATAGGCGCGTTTAAATAGGCAGTTTTTACATCCATCTGATGGACACTGAGATCTAATTGTACGGGTAGTTGCATCAACATGCACATAAAAGTAATGCGTGTTGTAAGGTGTAAAACGTTTCCCGGTAGTCTATTTCAGGTAACCTTTCGTCACATATCGTGCTTTAGGTTTCTCTTCTCTATTATTTGACGGTATATATCCATCTTCCTCCCACCACAGATCGATCTTTAGGTAGTAGTGATAGTTCATAATCGTTATTGTCTTTAAAGGTTGCTATTTTTTAATCTATAGCTTTTTGCTACTTGTCAGACCCTTCAGACAATTTTGTCTGTTTATATGTTGTGGGGATATCGCCATTCTATAACAATAGACAATGTTGCATTTGACACTATTTTCGTCAATGACGTAATCTTCGAGGTGTAGGGAGACAATAATTGTCTTCTCTTAAGGGGAACAACATTTGTCTTCCCTTTTTTGAGGAATTCGTTTTTATCTGGGTTCAGTTCCCTTCCCGGCTTGAGTGAGATAGCCATGAAGACCAATTGCTGGCGTAACGGTATGTCGTTTCTTATCTAGTCTTGCTAAAAACATTCTCGTTCATTTGGACAACATGAACATTCTTCTTGTTTTGGGACGTACTTAAACATTCTTAATGTCTTGTACTTGTTTTCGTTTTATTAAATACCTATTTGTTATTGCCATGTAACTTGTTCTTATTTACTACACGTACTACGGCAGCGTGTTAACATTTATATTGTTTATATTAGTATCGCGTAACTGGAAATATCGCAGGTTCAACCCAATACTAATAGAGGTAAGCAGGTTGTCTTCGCTTTCTCCTTGGGTATCTGTTCTGAGTGATTTGCTTGATCTTTTCTCCTTGAAAACCTCGTATCATGAGTGTAGGACTTACAGTTTTCGCACCATTTATTTTTTGTTCTTCTTTCTTTGCATTGAAAGGATTTATGTCCTTGTTTCCAGCAGGAATAACAAGTAATATTTTTATTTTGTGTGATTGTCCTAGGGTTTGGCACATTGGACTTCTGCGCAAGCTTCTGGGCTATGGTATCACTGGACGCTGATCTGATCTTTCCTATCTAACACGTATAATGGATTCTGGAGTCTAATGTAAGCGAGGAACTTTACTTCCTACAACTCATATTTCCTTTCACTACCATTAAAATATACTATTCTGTTACTATAGGCGCCATAACGTGTTGCTGTTTTCAGTGAAATAATATAACAAAAGAATTAACAAGAGAGAAAATTTGGGTATACGTGTCTTTCAGTCAATTTGCATTACTTCTTTGACTGATTAAATAAAAGAATCCCAAGAGAAGGGCAGCAATCCACTATAAGATTTTTTTCACTTAGTCTATGTGTATCTGAATATACATTTGAATTTAATTTTAACAGATCAATATTAAAAAATTAAAAAATAACTGGTAAATTTGATAATCGAATAGGTGCATTTGACGATTTGTTATGAGAAATCTTCTGGGTCATTTGTTTTTGCTAGAGAATGAGAGGAAGATCATTGATAATAAGGACAGGGATTTGTAGCGTGACTAAATGAAATCGAACGTTTGGCATTAGAAGGTCATAATCGCAAATACAAACTGTTCATCATTTTCAAAGAACTCAGATACATGTTTGAGGTCAAAGCAAATTTAACGATAGAATACCTTGACATGAAATTATATCTGAACACAGGTATTGTTATTCCATTTAAGAAGTTGAATTCTTTAATTTATGCAATTTTATTGCTGTTTTACTTTTTTGGTATTGAGCACTGGAATTACCAGAAGTTTTCGGAAATTTTACTATCAAAATTGTAGGTGTGCGTGTGTGTGTATGTGTGTGTTTGTGTATGTGTGTGTGTGTACTCACTTTATAACTCGAATAGATCTTTTTCAGAATAGATTTCCTTTCAGCGTGAACATAAAACAGATAAATGATTGATATGAGCAAAGTGGCTGTTAGTAAAGTGTTAGTAAAGCTTTTTAATTGATTATTCAACTCACACTGATGTCCGTGTTTTGGATGGCACCCACTTGTATACTTTCACTACTCGGCAACTGGAATATTTGGGATGACAATTTCGGAGATACTTTCCACTTGCCAATATTCAGCTTCTTTGACATTTGAATAACTGGAAAGCCGTCCTCCACAGCCAACGAAGACATAGCGTCGCCTATTCGATCTATTGTTTGCATCATCTTTGGTATAGCAGATCTCGACTAAAATAAAGATTTGTCATTTATACAAAGGGAAATATGTGAGAGCGTCAACATTCTAATTTCGAATTGGCTAGATTTTTATTTAATTTAAACTGCATAATTAAAGTTTGACTCTGAAATTTGCTTTTCTAAAAATTCAACTCTCTGTACTTACTTGCTGCTTCAGTCAAATGATTTTTCTACACAAGTTAAGGTTATCTGTTATTAAATTTTCACATACAATAAGAGTGAGTGTTTTACCATGCAGAAACAAATATTTTTTTATTATTACATTAGGGATAATATTGCAATAGCAATGAAATAGTCAATTAAGTTCCCTGACAACTATTTTATGTGCTTTCGTCTTATTACACTCTGTAAACTATATATTTTTCTTATATCGCTCCCCTCTTCTCAAGGCTGCAACTGCAATATATTAGACAAAATATCAGATAATATTGAAACGATTCTTTCTCTTCATTCAACTGCGAATATTTTTGTGTTTGATGACTTTAATGTGCATTGTTTCAAGTGGTTAATGTAACTTATGTTGTTGGTATTCAGACTTTCAATTTTTCCATTATTTAGTCTCTTACTCAAATCGTGGATTTCCCTAATCATTTCCCTAATAAATCTGAGCAATGATTCTTTATTCGCTTTGTTCCTTACCTCCTCTCGTGGTTCTTGTCGCGCTTCGCAACAGTTCTTCTGATACCTCGGATCACGATATACTATTTATTGATATTTCGTTCCAATCATCTACTAGACAAGAAATCGTATTCATAAAGCCTTTTTCAGATTTGGAGACAGTTTACGAGTTTCTTCGAGACACCCACCAACATTTTAAACCTTCATATTAAGAATTGCGCCACTGAGAAATCTCATTGGTGCAATTCTCAATATCGCTAGACAGCAATATAACCCATCACAATAGTGTCCAACGTATTTATGATGATGGAGGCATACCCATTAGTGTTCATAGGTATATGTATCTATGCTGATGACACAACTATTTACTCCTGTCTCGATAATAAGTCTGATCACTTTGAATGGTCAAATAGGTGACTGATCTCACAAACGAACTACAGTCTGTTAACTGGGGCAAAGAATAGTATGTTAATTTTAACGCGTCCAAATCTAAACTGTTCTCTGTTAAACATCCCAGAGGCTCCTTTCTGCCAATTATTAGCATGGGTGAAGTTAATCTACAGGAGAGTAACTCATTGTGCCTTCTCAAGTTAACATTTTTGGCTGACATGAAGCGGAAAGCATCCACTGAATCCATTTTTAGCTCAGCTGCTAAGAGAGTTGGTTCACTGTGTCATAATAGATAATTTTTCTCTCCTGAATCTATCTTACATATCAATAAGTCTACCATTCGCCTATGCTTAGAATATTGCTGCCACATTTGGTCCGATGCTCCTGCTATTTATTTAGAGATTCCTGATTTAAATCGAAAAGACAATCAGCAATATTATTGGTCCAGATCTGGCATCTTAGGTTCAGTCACTTCTCTCTCAATTGTAAATTGCTTCCCTGTGTCTTTTCTATAAATATTATCATGATAATTGTTCTGGTAAACTCTTTGCTTTGGTATTTAGACTTCATGAATTTAAGCGAAGTGCTAGACTAGCAACGAGGTTTCATCAATTTTCAGTTGAATTGGTCAGACGTAACCAAAGTTCTATGCCAAAAGATTCTTTTCTCGCATTTCTTGCTTGTGAAACTCTCTTCCAGCTTCACGCTTTCTGGTCAGTTTTATCCTCAAATATTTGAATGCAATGTCAGTCGGTATCTACTGCCTTCCTAATTAATTTTCTATTGTTCTCGCTCCTTCATTATATTATTTTTTGTTTTCAAATTCTTTCTGATTACTACTTAATGAATGTCAAAACTAAATTTACTTTCGTCAGGTTTTCATGGTCCGATCCTTAACCAATATAACAGCGTTAAAATCAATCAACAAAACACGTTGCAAACGTTCTAATTCGCAATTTAAAAACTAAAATAACAAGAGGAATGTTTGTGCAGTCGTTTACTCTCCAAGATAAACTTTTTTTTTTACATCAAGTTCCTTTTTCCTTTCTGGATAACTTTAAGGAATCAAAGTGAACTTGAAAATCCTACCATTTAAAAAATATTTTTGAAGAAACTTGAAGAAAATGTAAAATCACAGTGACCTCCCGCTAATCTCACATACATCATACATCATACGCTAAAAGTCTGCCTCCTTCTGCCGAGAGCCCATAGCTCAGAGGTAGAATTGCCGACTGACGGTCGGGTTTCAATCCTGGGTAAAAGCAATCGGATGTCTAACCGTACTGATGAGCTGTGATACAGCGAAACAGATCTGTCTGAGGATGACTATATATATATATATATATATATATATATATATATATATATATATGTGTGTGTGAGTGTGTGTGTGTGTGTGAGAGAGAAAGAGAGAGAGAGAGAGAGAGAGAGAGAGAGAGAGAGAGAGAGAAAGTACACAGATACTAAACTGGTTCAACGCAGCGTGCACTGATGAAGTGCCGATTTATACAAAACCCTATCCCTTTTATGGATATTACCTTAATTATATATAATGGTTACAGTTTACTAGAAATGTGTGGATCATGTGAACAACATGATTCTCAATTATTACTTACAACGTTGAGTTGTTTATTTTGCTGCAGTTTTTCACGCTGATATTTCTTCAAGGCGAGAAAAGCTCTCTCTTCAATACTTATAGATGAGTCAGGGTCTGGAAACATCTCCTCTGTCTCTTTAAGCATTTTGTCCATTGTCATGGGTTCAGATGACAAAGGATCATCCGGTGTAATTTGATCTAATATAGTCCCGACAAAATTCGTCACACCTTAAAATAAAACATTTCTTAAAAAAAGAATCAGCATAAATACTAATAGCAAATCTGATATTTACCTGGGAAAATACAACTGGTTATGCGGGTTGAGAATAGTGACTAGAACCTCTTTAATTTTCTCCAAGAAGTTTGAAATTCACTTGTTTATACTAATTAATACTCATTCTTTGGAAGCTGGTGTACTGAAGCAGAAACCATGACAAAACCCTTTACAAACCTTTCAGTTACAGTAAGTACCTTCTTTCAATCGGTTATTTGCGATATAGTTAAGAATCTGAACCACATTTTCAACAAGAAGCATGATTTTGAAGAAAGTTTGAGTGCGCCGTTGAGAATCACAGATAATCTCTTCAGTTCTGGGTACTGAGAGGCCATTAAGTCTATGTGGATTAGGGTGAATATCTTACATTGTCGGCTTTCAAAACAAAAATTCCACATAAATAGGTGAAATATTTCAGCGTACAAATGGCATAATAACTTTTATACACTTAAATGCGATTCTTACAAAAAACAGCCAAAATGTAGATACTGAGATCACCACACACACACACACACACACACACACACACACACACACACACACTATATATATATATATATATATATATATATACTCCAATGCCTATAATCGACGGGAGAGGTCATAGTTACTATGCTTACCCTCTCTACCCAATCCTCTCGCCACTATACCCTCATGTGATCAAGAACCTACCACCACCGTTTCGTTCACCGTCTGCGGCCATCTGCCACGCAAAAAATAGACCTGTTTAATTTTCTGTTTTACTCCACTCAGTTAATAATTTAAATGTTCTATGTTCACTATATATTAAATGCTCATTCTTTGATAATGGTTTATGTAAGCCGAAAGCTCAGACCTGATAAAAAAATAAAAGATTACTGCGATTTCTTGTCGTCTTTTCATGACAACACTATCAAGCTAATCAATGAAAGCTGTATTAATGAAAAAATTCTGCCAAAATACACACACACACAATATATATATATATATATATATATATATATATAGATATATATATATAGATAGATAGATAGATAGATAGATACTGGTCATAAATCCGGAAAAAAACGGCGTGGAGGTAAATCCTAAAGTATCCTACTAATTTTAAATATTAACACTGATCCAACCAGAAGGCACAATGTAATCAAATGTATTTACAGAGCCAATATTTATTGCATATCAAAAAATTACAAATTTCTTAAAATGGATGTCCATTTTGACGAGTAAGTTTAACACTCATCTCATCAGTGAGAACACCGATAAGGAAATTAAGATTATTTTAGCAGCTAGAAAGGCTGTGTGAAAATTGACTTTGACCATTGAAAAGGCAGCAACTTACAAATTGAGAAAAAGTAACAAGCCGATGTCAAATCGCTTTTTGATATAAACAAGCAAAAAAAGTTGAATCAAACCAGAAAAGAAGAGAGACAGAGAAAAGCAGAATCCCACACATCTGAATAACGCCAATGTCAAATTACACGCTGATACACATCTGATAAGAGCTGAGGAATTTCAAAGAACTCTATTCAACTCCTAAGCTAAGTACCTTAAAATATATCTTTTTATTCATGTTGAATACAACCGTATAAAATTTGTGTTAGAAAGAAACAAACTCTCTGAATTTGTTTTAAGCGTTTTGGAATATTACTTCGTGTCCGATGATTTAATGAACATTTTCTCTTCTTGTCAATTAATCGAAACTACGAATCTTTAATGTTTGATTACCTGTCCTGAACCAAGCAACTGAAACTTCAAATGAGTAAATTTGTAAATAAATTCTTTATCTTGTTTCATTAAAAATAACGTGTGTTTCTTCTTTATCATCCCTACATAACTTATGCTTTAGTGATGCTTTCCCCTAATCTGTTTGAAATTTCTCTGACTAGGTCCAGATGCTTTTTTTCAATTCTTAAATCATTTTTCATTTGCTTTTGTCGGCATCTGAAATTTTTTGAGAGATATTTCACTTCAGGTATGATTCGTGGATGTCGGTATTGTATGTGGCCTACCTCTTTAATTCTGATACAGTATGTGGCCTACTCGGTTTGAACTCGGTGTCCTACCTCTGTAAGTGTATAGATATAGATATAAGTAGGTACCTCCACTCATTTTTTATCGATACCTAACTTTTCAATTGGATTATTGAAAATAAAAACGTTTTCTTGAAACTTTTATTTTAGATTTAATTGAAAGCTTCCAGTAAGCAAAATACTTTTGTGTATTTCAAACAGAAACTATATTGATTGAATTTTAAAATTTTGAGATTTTTTATAATTTTTAAATTTTGCGGCCATTTTAGAGCGATCTACACATTTGTAAACAAAAGTTAGTTCTCGCTTTTAAAATTCTTGCAAAAATAAAATATACATCTGTTACATATCATTTTTGGAAAATTAGAAAATTTAATCTAAAATTAATCTGATTTACACAAGTATTACTTATTTTTAGCATGAAATTTAAAGTAAAACTATTTCTTAAATACAGAGTTGATTTGTTAACCTTTTTACTGTAATTGAAAGATTGACAGATGAGATAAGATAAGCGTATGGCGATCACAACCGACATAATTGTACAAAATATTTCCCGGTAAGGGGAAGAAACTCTGAAACACATAACCTTTTAATGTACACATAGAAATTACCATACAAAACTTCAAATACACACACACACACAAAAAAAAAAAAATGAAAATTATTTTAAAAATACGATGGCTAGATGATTTGTATTAAACTTTTCAATTTTCGAATAGTAGATATAATCTTCAATTTATAGCCTACCAGCCTAACGTCTACAATTCTTGAAAATATTTTAAAAATATTTTTGAAACTTTATAAATTATTATAATTAAAAAACAAAAATGAAAGCAATTCTTTTAAAAGTTCATAATTAATCGAAAATATTTTTCTTTAGACTATAATATCTAACATTTATATTATTTATTAAAGTAATTAAAAGCTTATCTAATTAAATAATGTCATAGTTTTATTGCGTTTTTTATTTTACTATTCGGAGCAGATTTTTCGGTAAAAGGGGCTAAATGGTTTTAAAAAACAATACATAATTTACATTCCTCAATGAGTCCTGCGTTTAGTTAATGAAACCATTTTTGCCTACAGAATTTAATTTTTTGAAATTTCATGAAATTACGTGGAATCGGAGGAATAACAGATGTAAAAAAATATATATTTTTCCAAGATTTTAAAAGAAATAATTTCATTCATTTGTAAATAAGTCTTGAAAGTTTCATTAAAATCCAACAATTATTTGATTTTTGCAATGTTTGTCATTAGAAAAAAGTGAGTTATGTAAAATTACGTTTCCATTATAAACTCTGGTAAAGATTTCGCTTCCCGCTAACCAAAAAAAAAAAGAAAAATTAAGATTTTTACCAAAATTTTGAACGTGTTAGAAAGGATTCATTTTTTTTTAAATAATTAAAAAGTACTTTAATCTTTGTTCTTAATAATATCATTAAAATTTTGACGGAAAAAGTTCGTTTTTATTAAGTTTGGGACCTTTTTTCTTCATACTATGTTGTTTTTTCAACGATTTAGTGGAAGTACTTCGGCTATTTATTAAACTATTTTTAACCCTAAACCTACCCTAACTCTAACCCTTACCCGACAATTATAATACTTCCTTATAATAGGCTTTGTATGATAAATCACATAATATATCACTGACAGAATTTCATAGGCTACATTCAAAAGTTAGGCCACGTACCGATTTGTGTTTGTCGTGAATTTCAAAATCTTGTAGAATCGTTATTTCATAATTCTTTATTTACTTCACTTGAAATGAACACTTTATGAAATGAAATGGACATATGATCAAAACTTTTCTAGTTTGTGAATAAAAATAAACGGATATTTTCTTTGAAGGAACAGATTAAAGTCTAAATTGATTGTAAATCTTATTGTAAGAAATCTTTGTTCATTTGTATCGAATAAATATCGAACATTTCTGACTAATACAAACTTCTGATTTATAATAATAATGATAAATTATGCAATTAAACCATTCGTATATCAACAATAAAATGTTTGTCAAACCTTACTTTGTATTGTGTTTTTGATTCCTAAATCAATGGGCTTTTTCTCCGATAAATCAAAAAGGCTTTCTCCAATTTTGGTTGTCGCCTTCATAGCAATGTTCTGAAATATCAAAAAGAAATTTTAAAATTAAGCTCAATACTTTCTTGTTTTGATGGTTCATTTATCTCAATTTACTCTGTAGGCAATTTATCATTTTGTAGCTACTTACTATCTTAAAAGAATTAATTTTATGCAATGATTAAAAAAATTAAACTGTTCAAATCCTTACTGTGGAATGTATACACCGATGAAAATATTACTTTAATTAAGATCAATTAGAATCATAAGATATGTTTTAACTGAAATCTTAGCTTGAAGAAAACTATTTAGGAGTCTTTGACAACACTATTTTTTAAAACCAACTTCAACATTAGTGAAAGATTTTGAAAGTCATCACTTCCAAATGCATTTAGTCTACCGATTCGTGGATTGTCTTCTAGATCAAATATATGTGTCTTAGCTTTGCAAACCATTCGCAATACCTGCTGATTCCACTTAAACCATCTTTGCCGATATTTTGCTTTCAATCTAAAAAGTGAAAAGCAAAAGAAGCGAGAATGTGTTATTTGTGTAGCTCTTCCCGCCATCATTTTTTCTCGACCCAGGATAAACCAACACTGAAGACTGAACAACCAAACCAGTTTTCGATAGTATTTTTTTTAATCATTTCACCCCATGCAAAGCAATAAGGACACTAAGACACAGGGGAAAAAAAAGAGAAACTTTAGGGAGCGAGAAGAATAGAAGAGGAATTAAGAAGACAGCACATAACGATTGACGTTGCATTTGTATTTTCAAAGATCAAAGTTGGCTGGAAAACAGTGAGCGCGAAGAGAGTTCCACAAACGAGAAAATAAACTGTTAGCATAGAGGCGTTAAAATTAACAAGTCATTAATTGTCCCTGTTAATAACAAAATGTTCGTCATTTTTTAGATCACCTGCCAATTTCACCTCATCAAACTGATAAGACATTATCGAGACAGGTGTAAATGGTTGTCATCAGCATAGATATAAAGTTGAGGACTGATGTCATCAGGAAAGAAGAATAAAGTAAGTCTAGGAGGACACCTGCATGAATGATCTAGAAGAGTGGCCATTTATGACAACTTTCATTTCATGATTAGATAAGAAAATCTGTCTGGAAGTAACATAGCCTTTAAACTTGTGGAGAAGACCGGTATGTCAAACCCTGTTAAATGTCTTTGAGATGTCCAAAGCAACATCCCTAGCGTCATCATTCTTAACTAAAGCTTGATGGACATTATCAGCAATAATCGTTAGTACATCAGCAGTTGACCTAGAGAAGCGAAACCCATATTGCTTGTCTGAAAGAAGGCCCTACAATGTGAAATGTTTAACTAATCCGGAGTTTACAAGGACCTCGTGTAGTTTACCAAAAGAGGTAAAAGGTTAATTTGTGTTTTGGTTCGGCTATTTATGTATGCTGGCCACCCGTGCGTTATGGGTAGCAAGATTTATTATTTTATTCTTACATTTATTAGGGAAGCGCGATAACGGTTATGTTTCAAATTATATTTCAAATATATTTCAAACTATTATAGAGGCGAATGAATTGGAAAAATGGTGAACCCGAGTGGCTGTTATTTGTAGTGATTTGATAATGATGTTTGTTATCGTTTTACTCATTATTATTGATCACTTAATTATCTATTGTTAATTTTTATTATTACATTTATATGTGTTTATGTATGCATTCGTAGTTTGTTACTGTCTATTATTTAGTTTATTTATTTAGATTTTTGTTTATTTTTTCGGAATTGGTTATGTTATTTCTTTAGTTTAAAGTATTGGCTTTGGATGTGACATTATCTGTGTTGTATATTGTGTATATATTTGCATTTTTATGATGCTTTTTTACAAAGTATCTTTTAATTTTTTTTTTAAGTAATGTAGTCAAAATTTGTTTTCGCGCCTGTATTTTGAGATAAATTCTGATCGTTCATTTAGTAATTTGTATTGATCTTGAAAGGTGATTATGATTATTTTCTCTTTCGGAGTTTACAGTTTGGGGATTATTGATGTAGGCTGATGCTGTTTTCATTATTTTCAATGATATTTTTGGTATAATATGGTCGGCCGAAAAAGCAATACATCAATTTATTTGTTATTTGTGTTTGAAAATTTCTTCTAAAACACCATTTGTTCCTCTACCATTCAAATTGTTATTGTTTCTGTCTGAATAATGGTTTCTTTGTGCATTTCTTTGAATTGTATTTTGTTTATTAATGTTTCTTTTTTGAGAGGTATATTTGTTATTCGTTTCTAGTTTTCACAATGTATTTCTTGAATAAAAAGATAAGATCGATATAAAGCTTTAATTAGAAATATATAGGTCTAATTATATATATATATATATATAACATAGCATAGCACACTTGGTATACTATCCAGGTAAATTCCGATGGAGATGAACTCAAAAGAACTCAATGGTAAATTCATTTATTTAATTTAACAGAGTAATATAATTTAGAAAAGATTTTAGATTATTACAATGGGTAATACATATTTCACCGCATATTGCGGCTCTTCAGACCCAAATGGTAGAACAGTTGGTCCTCAAAAATCCCCTAAAAATATTTGACATGTGAGCGTCTATGTAAAAAAAAAAATTAGGGGATTTTTGAGGACCAACTGTTATATATATATATATATATATATATATATATATATATATATATATATATATATATATAACAGTTGGTCCTCAAAAATCCCCTAATTATATATATATATTTTAATCGTGTCGCCCCGTGCAAGGCGGTAACGTCACTGATGTGCAGGGGGCTACGTAATAGTGAAAAGATTGGAAAAGAGAAAGCCGGAAACCACATCCTGAACAGGGAACAAGGGATGAGCCTCTTAACCTGTTGAATAGAAGTGGGTGAGGTGTGAACCAGGCGATAGATAGATCTATCTACTCCAATATATATATATATATATATATATATATATATATATATATATATAGGTTTAATTAAAACAGATATTCCGAATCCAATACTGAAAAAAACTTGCAATTGTAGTACATACCGATGAATTAAGGTGAGAAACATCCTGGTTTTCAAAAAGGCTAATGAAGGTTTCGGCTTTTTCCTGTATTTCAATGTCATTTAATGGTGGATTGCTTATGACCTGATCGGTTAGAAATCTCGTCATTTCATTCAAGTTCTATCGAAAGAAAAATGGTGAATGCAATTATAAAGCACAAAAAAAAAAAAAAAATGAAACAAACAAACAAACATAAAACGCCGACAAACATTCAGAGAAAACTATTTAATTAATGAATAATATAAGAAATGGATAAACGTTCAAAGTTTAACAAAATTAACCACATTTATTTTCATATTTTTCTTATGCGAATGAGTTTCTTTTTCTCATATGTGAAAAATTGTCTGTAAAGTAAAAAAGATATTAGATTAGTTTTCTACGATTTATTACTACGTGATCGGAAATAATTGTCCTGCTTGAATTAGTTTCTGTTTGGTGTTTATTACAAGATCGTAAATTATTGCCCTGCTCAAATTGGTTTCAGCTTCGTGTCTATTACCTGAACGTCAATAATTGTCCTGTTCTAATTATTTTCTATTTGGTGTTTATTACCTGATCTTAAATAACTATCATGTTCTAAATAGTTTCTATTTGGTGCTTATTTCATAATCCTAATTGTCCTTTTCTAATGAGTTTCTCTTTGGTGTTTATTACCTAATTTTAAAAAATGGGCCAGTTTTAATTAGTTTTAATGAGTTTATGTTTTGTTTTTCTTACTGGATTGTAAATAATGCTGCACTTTTTCATTAGTTCCTGTTTGGTGTTTATTATCTGATCGTGTTCATATTAGTTTTTGTTTGGTGTTCATTAATTGATCGTAAATAGTTGTCCTCTTCAAATTAGTATCAATGTGGATTTTATTATCTGATCATAAACAATTATCCTGATCTAATTATTTTAAGTTTGATGTTTTTTACCTGATCACAAATATGTGTTCCATTCTCATTAGTTTCTGTTTGTTGTTTGTGATGGATACGAAATAAAAATAACTTTCTTTTTCACGATTTGCAAACTCGTAACATTATCGGATAAAAAAAAATACTACAATTTACAATCGCAGTCCAGCGACAATTTACTTATCGCTTTATTTTCATTAATCAAATTTCGTGTATTTTTGGTAGAAAGAGGCCCCAACTAGTTTCCTTTATTTCTTACAAACTTGCAACTTGATTGGTTAATTTTCTCCACAAAATTGTTACATCACGAGACAAAATTTTCCCGCTTAGCTCAATCGATCCATTTTTTTGACAGTACTTAAACCCTGCCTGGTCATCTCAGTTTGGCCTGGAAGCAGACGCCGCGTACACAAGCCATGTAAATGTAACAACAATCGCTCACTTCTTTCACCATGCAACGCTAACTTGAATGCTGCTAACAGAATCCATTTCACCCAGTTTAATAATCACGACAAGAAAGTCGGCGTCAGAGTGACGAGAGAGAAAGGAAGCAGAGACTACGTTTCGCCGATGTCCATTTCACGCTATACATTATTAGACTTTAATGACGATTAATGATGGCAAAAACTCTTTCTACTGTTGAAGCTAAGTACCTAAAAATACATCTTTTATATTGAATTCCATTGTAATATTTTTAATGCAGAAAATGAAAATTTTCAATTCGTTTTGATCATTTTGGAAACCTTGTTTGTATGGAATTCAACTGAACTCTTTCGATTTGTTTTGAATCATTTTGGAAACCTTGTTTCTATGAAATTTAACTTAATACTTTTGTGTGAAAATTAATTTTGGAAATGTACTTAGTTCCTGATATTTTAATATAACATTTTCCCTGTTTATCAAATCTACAACATATAATGTGTGATTACTTGTTTTGAAATAAGCTACTGACAATTACAACTGTGTAAATTTGTAAATAAATTTCTTATTTTGTGTTGTTAAAATATACACACGTGTTTCTTGGTCATTATGCACAACCACACGGTCCTCTTTCTTCATGTTTATTACCTGATCGTTAATAATTTTGCCGTCATAATTTTTTTCTGTTTGGTTGCTTATTATTTGATCGTAAATATATTTCCTGTTCTAAGTAGTTTCTGTTTAGCGTTTATCACCTGATCATAAATAATTTTGCAGTTCTGTTTGATGTTTATTAACTGATCACGTTCACATTATCATTAGTTTCTGTTTAATGTTTATAACGGGATACATAAATATTTGTTCTCTTCAAATTAGTTTCAGGATGGAACTTATGACTTTGTTTAATTAAGTTCTGTTTAGTGTTTATTACCTGATCTTAAATAACTGCTCTCTTCTAATTAGTTACTCCTTGGTATTTATCAATTAATCGTAAATAATCAAGCTGTTCAAATAGTTCATATTTGTTGTTTAATAGGTGATCGTAGATAATTGTCCTTTTCTGATTAGTTTCAGTTTGGTGTTTATTACTTGATCAAAAATATTTGTCCCGTTCTAATTAGTTTCTGATTGGTGCTTATTACCTGATCGCAAATAAATTTACCGTTCTAATTATTTTCTGTTTGGTGTTCATTACCTTATCCAGTGTTCACGTGTTAAATCCTATTTTCCCGAGCAGCTAGGCGCGCTTATTTAAACAGGAGACACACGTGTTACTAGCCAGTTAGGGCTCAGATTGCCTGCGGTAGCTGCCATGCTATCGCGGGTACATGTTTCTTAGTTTTACCTAACTCACTTACACACCCGCACTAATTTGCAGGTAGCAATTAGTAGCGTGAATTTATTTCTTGCACACCCATTCATGTGCATATACATTTCCCAATACAAACTCCAATGGGAACTCAACCAACTGCATGTATCTTATTCTTTTCAGAATTGTATTTCAATCAATCTTTCATTGACTTTCTTCCATTGAACACTTAACAGTTAAAGGGAGAGGGCTTCTTCTTCTCTTTCTTTGCATGCTTTTTCAACCAATGTTTTGCATCTTTTGTTAATACATTTTTATTCCGGTTACCTTGGCGACTTCGTTGTTTCTTGTTTCCTGTGTCATGTGTTTAATCGATCGTGCGTCGTGTCGAATCCCAGATATAAATATTGTAATGGATGCTTTCATCCGTTACAACCTGATCCTAAAGAACTTTCAAACTTTACGAAATTTCTGTTTGGTATTTATTATCAGATTGTTACTGTTATTAGTTTCTGTTTGCTGTATGAGGTGAATAGACAACAACCCGACCTTGTCTTAAGCAGAATCTACGGGATATTTTCGGCCGGCCTTAAGTGCTCGGAGTCTTACGTTAATTGGCCTTGTGCCGCATCTGCCTCGGGTATTCGACCTAGTGGGTAGGTAGTAAATATCAGTACACCGTCGTCTTCCTTAGTCGGACTCTCTGTCTCCGAGTAAAGGAGCCCAAACGAGGCTTCAGCAAATGGTAGAATCTTGTCTGGGGTGAACAGACATGAGCCTTACTATGCCTTAAGCAGGGTTTGTGGGATATTTTTAGTTGTGTTTAAGGGCTTGGAGTTCAACTTTAATTGGCCAGCTGCTGCATTCGTCTCTGCAAATCCAAGCCTCTAAGCTCTGCCAAAAATATCGCGTAGACCTTGCTTAAGGCAGGGTCAGGCTCATATATATTTCCCCTAGACGAGGCTCTACCCTTCAGCGGAGCCTCGTCTAGATTCCTCTCCATCCAGAGATAAAAAGTCTGACAGAGAGAGCTGCGACGAGCTCTTAATATATGCACAGATTTTCTGAATATATTTATTTAGGACAGGTTCATTAATGGGGGAATGGACACATCTAGTATAAATATATTGATTTAATTATAGCTTAGCAGGTAAAAATGTGACATTTACCTTTTCAAGTTGATCTTGTTTTTGGCCTTTTTTATCAGAAAAACTGGTAACTATGGAATCCCATTCTTTGTTCACTTCTGATGCATTCTGGGAAAATATTTTGTCTATCTTTTCTTCTGGCAATTTTTCAATGTTATTGCTTACTGGGACTTTCTGTCGGGAAATAAAGAGAAATATAAGATAAAAATATTGACTGAACCTGAAAATAAAATTAGTGAAAATAAATGTGAATGCGAATGAGCCACCATGACTGTTACCATATCGACACTTTTGTCTCTTTAGTGTCATCAGCAAACTCTTTGAATCTATAATCAAGAAGAGTGTTGGACAGGAATTGACTGATAAGCAGTATAGAGCCCCACCCTCCTGCTAGATGTACATCTGATGTTTTAACTGTCATTATCCACAGAATCAGTGAAGCAGTAGATAATAAATGGTTGGTTGGTTGTTTTGTTTTCATGGCATATCAACCTTGGCGGGTCATTTATTGCCAACTAAATTTTAATACATTTACATTAATACATTTAATACATTTTTCTTTCAACAATTTATTGCTGTTTTTTTTTATATAAGTTTTGTGTCTAGTAATACTTTTTTCTTTTCGAGTATCAAGATTCATTGGGATTTGTTTTTAAGGGCGGGGTCCCCAAGTCCTACCCTGTTATTTAATCCATAACTGGAGGGAAAGGACGGACTAATACCTTTCCCAAGGGTACCAGTGCTTAAGTGAATGCAGGCTATTCAACTGGAATTCGAACTCGGCTCACCGATTTCTCTTTCCGAGCTGATATCCACAACGCACATGCGTCACTAAACCCTTGCAGCACCTGGTATACCCAAGCGGTGGATAATAAATGAATTACAAGAACCATCGTCTAGATATATCCAAGACCTTAAACAAGGTATGGTATCGGGGAACGGGGGACTAATAAATAAACTCTACAGCTATGGAATGTCTTGAAGTACTCTCTCAAGTATTAAGTTTCTCCAAACAGTTGTTAACGACCAGTCATAGGAAACCATTAAGAGCAATGCGAACTATCCACAGGGTTCGCTCTCTCTCGGTCCAGCGCTCATTCTACTGTATATTAATGATCTGTCTAAGAGCATACTCCGGTTATTAGTGAATATCTATGCGGATGGTGCAACAGTTTACAAGTACACCTCCCAAAATCTGTAAGACCAGAATCTAGCTGTTCCTATCTGCTCTGCCTAACCCAAGTGGCTCAATAGCTTATAAAATCTAATACGGACAAAATCAAACTATTTGTAAAGATTAGGGTGATAAAACTAGTTACGTTACACCATCACCACCGAAAGAACCCTTAACTTTCACCTATCATGATGGATGGGTGTTTTCTCAAGGAAGCTTCTTGAGTTCAATGTCTATTGTGTACCAGACCCTCCCCGGACCTCAAGTGAAATGCTGGTTTATTTATTTATTTTTTATGTCTGATTTATTGCTAAAGATACTTGGAAAATAGTCGCTCCAGTGTTTGGGTACTTGGTCGAAACGTCGTGTCTATTATAACATCTATATCAACCAAGATGAGAACAAAAGTTCGAAATAATTTCAAGATTATTGAAAGAGATTTCCCTATAAAATATATAACCAAGAGATTTTAGAAAACAACTCCAATAGCAAAACGCAGAGTATTTAGTTTTAGTTTTGATGTTCAGATGTTCACTAAAATGACAGTTCAGATCACTTAGAAATTATGATCAACAAAATAAAAATAAATTAACGAATAGAAACGATGACGTTTTAAGCGAAAATTGCTTACATGCCGGTTTTTGTTATTACGACTTTTCAGCTGAAACGAGATGATAATAACAATAAGGTTGAGGACAATTCATGGAAAAAGTATAAAGTTAGTTTCAAATTGGCCCTAAATAAGGATAAAGAACTGTGGAAACAAGAATTCGAAAAGCATAAATTAGAAATTTTAAATTATTTTTGTGAGAGAGAAGAAGAAAAGAACGCCATGATTTTGTGTTTTTATGAATAACGAAAAACAAGATTTTTATGAATAACGAAAAACAAGATTTTTATGAATGACGAGAAACAAGATTTTTATGAATGACGAGAAACAAGATTTTTATGAATGACGAAAAACAAGATTTTTACTCTGGTGTGAAATTTGAAAGAAATTTACGCTTATTAAATGATGTAAAAATAATTGCACAAACTACAACATTTCCAAAATAAGTGTACACAAAATTTTCCTTTGTGTGCCAAACAATTATGCCAGATAACAAGTTCTAATTAAAATTCTGTTGGGCTCATAAAAACATTATTATCAATAAAATGTTCACGTACTTCGATTCGTTCGACTGTCTAAAGGAATCCAGAAGGCTAGCAACTTCACAGGCGTCACTGAGATTTTGATAGAAAACTGAAATTCGTCTTTTCCTAAAACGTTTAGTGTAACAAATTTCACAAAGAACTATGAAATTATCATTCTATTTATCTTTAAATTTGTATAATCCTCTCCTTTCTGATCATACTTCTTTTTTTCTGTTACTTCCTTCTTCTCCCCCTTCTTGTCCTTGCTCTTCTCTCAGTTATCAGAACTGCCAACGACGTTCACCTGTGAAAGCCAAATCTCCTTTGCTTGTCTGACAAACAAGACTTCTGGAATAGCCACAAATCGGCTCCAAATTAAATCCAGAAATTTGATATTATGAGCTTCATAACTTATTTTCTCTATTAGTTATAAATAATAAAAAATGTATCTCTTTAAATTATGACTGTTTGCAGATTATATTTAGATGGTTTTGAGTATACTTTTTAAAAAAATTGAAAACCAAATTTTACATACATTTTTTTTATAAGCTGCCAGGATTCATTTTTGTGACATTTTTTTTAACATCAATTTAAGATTCACATATACAAATTTACAAACTATTATTTTTTATTTAGCCTTTAGTTATTTTTATACAATATTACATTTTTATTACATAAACATTTGTAATTTTGAGAAAAAACAAACTTGATTTAAAAGCTTTGCTTAATTAATACTGGTGAGAAAAACCAAAGCCTTTGGTTAAACGTTGAAAAAAGATAACAAATAAAAAAATCGTTAACTCATCTTTACAAATTTATAAAAAAAATATGTGAAAAAATACGACATTCTGTCGCTTTCTACTACCTAGAACGAAGACATTTCCAACTAATTAAGTATTTGGATGAAATTCTTTTGTTATCCCTTGCTTCTGAATCTGATTATGGCTCCGGTAATAAAAAAGGGGAATGTACTAAAAAAAAGGTTTGAGAAGAGAGTTCCTCAAAACTATTTTCGACCAATCAGAAGGCCAGAATTTGAAGCTTGAGACATTTATGAAAAGTAACTTAGAGAAGCCGTTAGCCGAACTAAATCAATATTCATAACTATAAAAAAATAGTGGTTCCTATATCAATGTTAATCTATCAACCTACCACCAGTTCAACAAAATTTGGCAACACCTTGTGTTACACTCTCTACCAAGGACTTTTATAATTTCTTCTATTACCTTAAGTAACAGTGCTTTATGAACCTTTTTCCTACTTAGCTTAATTTCATTAGATGCTCAAAAGAAAAAAAAATTGACTTACGCCCCACCTACACCTTTCTTTTTCTTGCATTCATTTTTCTAAATAAATAATTTCTTTACGCATGAATTCTCAATTATGTTTGAATTCACGTCGTTTTATTGCGCGTCTAAAGAGATGCTAATTGATAATTTTTGCACATAAGAAAACACACATGAATTTAAAACAAAGAAGCTAAATGTGAGAATTATATAATTTCCTTATTTAAAGTGATCAAGAAATAATTTTGGGATAAAAAGAGGTTTATTAATTAAGAATCTATTTTTATGGATTTCATTTGAAATTGACACTCTTATCTAAACTTATTTATAAATGAAACCTTGTCTGTGTGTGTGCGTGTGTATCCGTTACCTATAGAATCTGAAACGGCGGAACCGATTTTCTTGAAAATTTACACAGTTTTACTATAAGCGTCTGCGAGTGTTCTTAGCTAGGTTTTGTGTCGAGGTACCCCCGATAAATATCGAAAATCGATAATCGAAAAAATCGGGTTATAGAAGGAGTGGTCCGATTTTAATCAAATTTCATACACTCATAGACAAAGACATAAGAAACGATATTTAGAATTTTCAAGGTTGCAGTTCTTACAATAGTGCAGAAAATCGATAATATATATATATATATATATATAAAAGGCAAGATGTTTGTGTGTGTGTCTGTTTATCTGCCTGTATGTCCTTTATACAAATTCACAATTTGTATCCGATTCTCACCAAACTTCACACAAATATTCTTTAGGCAGAGTCTGAGCTCCAAGACCATGGTTTAGTTTTAAAGCTTTAATTACATCCGAGCAACACCGAGCTATACTGCTAGTTAATCAGATAAAAACATCTCTTCCAAAAGTTTTTTTTTGTATAATTCATATCAGATATGTACATAATAAAGCGAAATATGACTCAATTTGTGCGATGTTTTTGTAATTGGTTTGGTGTTAGAAGAAATATATTAGTGAGCTCACTATTGAAACAGATTGTTGCTCAAAGTCAGCGTCAGTAAATACATCAGTCACGATAAAGGTTGTATTAATTTGTTTCGGCATAGATTTGTCATGCGCTCCCTACATTCAATACTGCATCATATTGATAACACATCACTGAATAATCCCCGGCCTTGACATATAGATAGCGCTATTAATAAAAACCCATATATTTTTTTAATGAAATACTAACCTTCAAATGGAACGTGACAAACTTGGCCCAGTCGTATAATTAGTTCACAAATGACAATTATTTAAGTAAAGCTACTGATGCAAATTTTGAAAATAATGGAAAAATCTGAACTTCGTGTGTTGATAAAGCATTGCTTTCTGACGGGAAAAACTGTTCAAGCAAAACAATGGCTTGATAATTGCTATTAGGACTCTGCTCCGTCGAAAACAACGGTTAAGTGGTAGCATGCTGACTTTAAACGCGGTCGTATAGACACAAATGATACTGAACGCTCAGGTCGCCTAAAATCGGCAGTTGTCCCGGAAAACACACGCCAAAAAAAAAAAAAAAAAAAAAATTAAAAATCCTCAAACTCGTTTTGGCCGATCGTAAATTGAAATTGCGTGAGAAAGCAAAGGAGTTGAACATATCAGAAAGCAGTGTAGTCACCATTTTGCAGGAACATTCGTGAATGAGAAAGTTGTGTTCAAAGTGGATGTCGCGTTTGCTCAGAGGCGATCAAAAACAATAACGAGTAGACGATTCAGAGCGTCGTTTGCAACTGTTTCAACGCAACAAGAAAGAGTTTTTGCGTAAATATGTGACAATGGGAGAAGCATGGATCCACCACTTTCACTCCGGAGTCAATTCGACAGTCAGCTTAGTGGACAGTAGCAGATGAAAGCCGTCCAAAGCAACCAAAGACGCAAACTAGATAATTTTTTGCATCAATTGAATACGAAACGAGAGGCCAAGATAATATTTTTGCCAATTGATAAGAACTAACTTTTAAGACCAGACTGGCGTACAAATGAAAATAAAAGAAAATAGTAATAAAATTTTTCGTCCACCGAAAACGCGATAAAATGTCAAATCAATCGATTGCGCCCTTTTTGTTACTTGGTGACAATAGGATTGGCGAGAGAAGGTGATAAATTCCAAATGCGAAAAACGACCACACACAAAAGCTCGATAAGAAGGAAATTTTGGAGCGATAATTAGCTGTTTAGGTTAGATCAAGCCTCTCGGGCAGTGATGATGAAAAAGATTAGGTGACCAAAGAGGAAAGAATCTTGATGGAATTTCAGGGAAGGTTCTGTACCCCTTGGATAGTAATGGGCAGAGGCACTCACGCAGAGCAGGAAGGTTGAACCAAAGGGAGATCTCTGATTGGTTGTTTATGGGAACGCTAGTGTTCCTAGAGCACATCCTACCACACCCTTGATGGATGCAAGACTCCATATAAGCTGGTTTTAAAAAGTGGACATATTCGACAGCAGAGGAGAAGAGACACAGACAGGAGACCAGAAACCGGGGAGACCAGAGAGAAAGCACCGCTTTGCCTGATCTGATGTGATTTGCCGCTCTGAAGAACAACCTCCGACTTAAGGTCTTGTTCCAGAAGTCTCGTTAAAATCCAAAGCAAAAACACTGTGTTGGAATAATCGGGAAGGGTCAATATTTGCATGAAAAATATAGACCTGCTAGAGACCTGCCATAAATAATTGTATTAACAATCTTGTAACCAGGAGTTGTATATAAATATTTTTCTTTTATCCAAGTTTACTTGTTTTTCGTGTGAATTCACTCTGGTTGAAGTGATCGATTCCAGTCGACCATTCGAACCAGACCGGTTATACTATCAATCAACACAACGTGGGGCAAGACAGGGCTTGAACTAAAGCGATTAACTCTGCGATCAGCCGAGGGGATCGAGCGTGAGTACGGTGGACGCCATAACCGTCGACAGAATTATATCCATGTTAAACTCAGTCAGGTAAATATACTATGGATAAGTCAAGAGCAGAATCGGAAGAGAATTTACGAACAAAACATTCTGCTATATCAACAGAAGATGATAACACCTTAAATTTAGTGAGGAGAGGAGGGATAGAAGACATAATCTTATTTAACACATTACTACAGAACCGCCAGTAGTCACGAGGACCAAGCTTATTAGAGGCTATACGGTGCTTTATTCTCTCAGCAAATGAAGACTTAGTCTTATTGAGGACATCTTAACAATAATTGCGAGCAGACACAAATAGGCGTTTGTTGTGATCGGAACTATCACTTTGGTGCAGCTGGAAAAAAGTGATAGAGACCGGTGTGAACGAAGAAGATTAGGTTTCACCTGGTATTTTCCGAGAATGTACAAAAGCATTACCCCCCCCCCCCCAAAAAAAAAAAGAAACATCAGTGACACTATTCTCAATAGAAGATTAAAAATTCCACTGAAATTAATCCTAATTAACACACTGGTAACAAAAAAGAAGACTTGTGAATAGGATGTTCTTCTCAAATAGATGACTCAAAAGCAATATCAACAGATACTACAGCATGATCCAAATTGCAAAGTGCGCAGAGTTGCAATGGTCGACAAATAAAGAAGCATGTCGAACAAAATTATTAGACAAACTAGTAGGAAAATCCACTCTTTGAAACTGGGGAAAAGGAAAAATTGCCAGTATGAATATCGGCACCATCTTCAACATTAGCCACATTAGCCACAGCATTAAAACCATCAAACACTAAAATGTTCACAGATGAATGTAGAGAGAGAACCACTTCTATAATATCAGATATTTATTTAATCTAATATTTTAAAGTCCCGAGAAGAACATAAGCTGTTATTCAGAATTTTCAGCAGATTAACAAGATTTAAGCTAAAAAAAAGAAAAGAAAAAAACTGTACAAAACGGTTAATAAAAGATAAATTTTGTAGTTTTTGTGTCTAGTAGTTCAGAATAGCTGTTCTGATAGAAACAAGATACAAAGAAATATTAAACATTTTCCTATAAAAGTTCTTAGCTTGCCATTTTACCCTTAGGGTATTAGATTTTTCTAAATATCAGAATATCTATGCAATTAAAAAGCTCTGATGCAAAATTTGAGTTAAAAATGTCGGTTCGAAATTCTTGAAGATGCATTAATAAATGCAGGGTGTTATGGGTAAATTATCGCCATTTTATTTTTTACTTTCGCGCGTGAGCGTTGTTCGTTTTTTTTTATTTGTCGACTGCACAGTAGAGTCAACTGGACGCTGTCTGTGAGAAAAAGATCATAACGTCGCAATTCACTCCGCCAGAAATTTGAAAACAGCGTCCTGTACTACTTGGCATTCGCACCGGAAGATCAAATACGAACATTTCAGAGTGTTTTGGTGTCAATCTAAGGACAATACAAATGATTCCGAAAGAGTTGGATGAGTCTAATGGGGATTTTTTATTTATAATCGTGTTGCTCCAAGCAAGGCATTTTACTACCACTGTTTTGCAGGGGGTTACATAGAAGGAAACTTATGAGAAAGAGTGCCAGGTTACAGGAAGTATCAGGAAGAGGGTAAGAGAATGATGAGAATACTGATGAGAGTGGTGTGGACGGAAAAAGGAGCATGAGAGAGAGGATGAAGGTTAGTGAGACAAGAGATGACTATTGACTTTACGTTGGAATTCTTAAAGGTTGTAGCTGTCGGGAAAGCAAGTAAACGGAAGGGAATTCCACAGGTGAGAAGTGCGACAAAAGAAGTTGATGGAATAGAATTTGCGTTTACAGTTTATTGGTTTCACAGTGAAAGGGTGGGACCTAGTTGCTAATCTTGTGGGTCGAGTAAATTTATATATAGGGGGCACCAGCGAGCTAAGTTCATTGGAGCAGAAGCCGTGAAAGTATTTGTAGAAGAGACACAGGGAAGCCACATTGCGCCGGTGAGAAAGTGAGTGTATCCGAGCTGCCAAGTCAGAATTAAGAAAGCATGGCAAGCTTCTGGCTTCTCTATCACTATATCCATTGAAAGTGTTCAGACGAATTATATATTCCTTAGTTCCATGTTACGAGGATGTATTTATATAAAAATAATATTAATAATGTCTAAAAAGTTATAGTAAGGGATTCTATTGAGTCCTACTTGTTATTACAAAAAAGTTTTAATTCATGAAGTAGTCATAAAAATAAGGAAATTAGAAACAGAACGTTTTGGAAGATTGTAGAATGTTCGAGTAAAATCTAGAGAATTCGAAAGGATTCTAGAAATATGCAAATTAGGTGTTAGCCCCTATAAAAATAGGTTTTGGGAAGAGAAAAGTTGTTAAAAGGATTTGCTGACATTATCAACTCCGGCCCGATTCAGGATTTGTATATTCAACCGAAAGAATCTCTACGAAAAGTTACCGACCAACAAAAACCTGAAAGAGAACCTCATGGAACTAAAACGGTAAATAGATTTTTAAACTTTTTTATTGACCAAAGTTATAATTATTCTTTATATACACACTTGAAGATTTCCATTAAGTATAGGACCGAGACTACTTCGCTAGCTTAACTGGGTAAAGATACTTGACTCCTTACCTTCCCTTCTCTCCTTGTAACACTTGCCAGTAGTAAACTCTATGTTTCTTGTTTTGAATGCAACAAAATTGTATATTTGTAAATATTTTATTTGGTGTTTTTTTGTAAATTAAATATTTGTGTGTGATTTTTATCTCTGAGTTTTGGTCAATCATTTTTTTTCTTTTGTTACAACCTAACACGTAACATTCCATCAGTTCTAACTTTTTTTTTAATCGTATCACCCCAAGCAAGGCGGTAACGCCACTGATATGGCGTTACCGCCACTTAGCTACGAAATAGTGAGAAGATTGGAAAAGAGAAAGCCGGAAACCGCATCCTAAACAAGAAACAAGTCATGAGCCTCTTCACCTGTTAAATAGACGTGGGTGGAGTGTGAACCGGGCGATAGTTTAGTCTATCTACTCCAATTGAAAAAAAAAAATAAAAAAAATAAAAAAAAGATAAAATAAAATAAAATAAAGAGTGAAAAGATTGGAAAAGAGAAAAACCGAAAACCGAATCCTAAACAGGAAACAAGGGATGAGCCTCTTCACCTGATCAATAGACGTGGGTGGAATGTGAACCGGGTGATAGTTTAGTCTATCTACTCCAATTGGAAAAAAAAAAAAAAAGAAAGAAAAGAGTGAAAAGATTGGAAAAGAGAAAACCGGAAACCGCATCCTAAACAGGAAACAAAGGATGAGCCTCTTCACCTGTTCAGTAGACTTGGGTGGAGTGTGGACCGGGTGATAGCCCAGTCCATCCACTCCAATAGAAAGAAAATGATTGTGACTTGCTAAGTTTTAACTTAGTTAAAGTCCAGGCGGTGAAATTTTGGCTAGAAAAACAAAATCAATCCTTCAATTAAGCATGAAAACTTTTAAATTTAAGCAAAAGTTAAAAGAAAGAAAAAATGGCTTACATTTTAACAATATTTTAAGACATCGTTCCATCATGTACATTGTAACGAACCTCCCTCATTCCCTTCTTATTTCTTTACTGAGATGTAAGTTTCACGAACCGTTGCTTTATGGAACCGATTCCTATGAGGATGCATCACCTATCAGTACAATCTTAACCTGTTGAAGTCTTGTGTTAATTGTTATCTTCTCCACATATCCCCATAAATTAAGCCTCTTACTCTGTAATCTTCTATCTCGAGTGGTTCCTGTAAAAAATATGACTTCAACAAATACGCGATTTAAATATATCTCTAAAAGTACTGCTTACAAATACTGTTTACTCACAATAGTATTTAACATAGAAATCACATTTTCAGAATTTTGCATGAGAACATCAGGACTATTTTTTATTCTTTCAAAAATGCTGGAATCGTTCAAGAGATTCTCTGCTGCAGCTTCATCTGGTTTCACCTACAAAAAAAAAAGGTATTATATCAATATTTGACACTATTTGGTTGCTGGAAATTAATAATTTTTAATTTGAATATAAGGAAAAATATACTGTTAAAGTTCTCATGAAATGGGTTAAAGATATAAAGAACAACATTCTCAGAGATTGAAAATTAAAAATAAAATAACGAACCAGATGTCTACCAGGAGACAATGTCTAATTTGTACAACGGACGAGGTGTCGACAGTTGATTGATAAAACCGTAAAAACCCTAAATGCCAGGTGGGAGGTGAAAAAGGTTGCTCAACAAGAGGCCGGGTGTCCAGTGTCTGACACCAAATGAAGAGAAATAAAACAGCTGACAAATTTGTTTTAGTGAAAACAAATTGCGAGATTTTAAAAGCTTGTTGAATAATATTCGCCCTGAGAGTGCCAACTCATCGTGCGCAGATTTCGGATCAGAAAAGACGCGTGTGAACGATAGTAGTTCTTTTTTTAAGTGCATTAAAGACGAACGGGGAGAACTTGCCAGCACCCACTGAGGAGCTGTGGGCACAGGCGGTCCAATGTAGAAGAAGAACAGCTATTCATGCCGCTGCAGAGTGTTGGTGAGAGATGTTACAGGAAGGGGGAAGAGGTTGTGGGCGGAGCGTTGCCTGCAACCATTACCCGAGAGGGAGAAGACTACCAAGTTTGGAAAATAGTTTTTTTTCCAGGTCCAATGGCAGTGAAGACGACATATGGAGAAAATACCAATTCTTCAACTACTATTTGAATTCTTAAAGGTTGTAGCTGTCGAGAAAGCAAGTAAACGGAAGGCTAATTCCACAGGCGGGAAGTGCGAGAAAAGAAGCAACTGGAGTAGAATTTGCGTTTACATTTTATTGGTTTCACAGTAAAAGGGTGGGACCTAGTTGCTAATCTTGTTGCTCGAGGAAATTCATATATAGGGGTCACCAGCGAGCTAAGTTAATTTGAGCAGAAGCCGTGAAAATATTTGTAGAAGAGACACAGGGAAGCCACATTGCGCCGGTGAGAAAGTGAGTGTATCCGAGCTGCCAAGTCAGAATTAAGAAAGCATGGCAAGCTTCTGGCTGCTCTATCACTATATCCATTGAAAGTGTTCAGACGAATTATATATTCCTTAGTTCCATGTTAATAATAATATTAATAATGTCTAAAAAGTTATATTAAGGGATTCTACACCAGTTTTTGGCAGACACCAATAAAAATGAATGCGCGAAACAAATTAAAAAGAGATCGGACCGAGAGAGTGAATCGAGACCCCGGACAGAAGACTTGAATATAAAGACGCGAGATGATCGCCCAAGTCCACACGTGACTAACTGCCTAAGAATAACTCCGACATCAGTGTCAATTAAGTGCCATACGTGATACACGCTTTTGGGCGATCATATCTCGAAAGATACATGACTGACTGGACAGAAAATTATCCCGCAGTAGGTTGCCATTGCTTTCTGCAGTAGACTAGTTGCCAACCAAGGCTATAGAACCCAATCTGTCCCATTAATCCATCTCTTCCCCCCATAACTGGGGGGAAGAGATGGATTAATACCTTTCCCAAGGTTATTTGTGCGCAAGTGAATGCAAGGAATTCAACTTTAATTACACAAGCCAACCCTTACCAGTCAAACCAAGTGACGCGTCCGATTGTTTAGAGTGGCGAAGGCTTGTGTAGCACCATCCACACTTTTTGGATCTGCCGATAACAAACAATCGGTGCAGAAGTCTGCCATAGATCGCATGAACAACACACCTCAGTTATTTAACCCATAACTGGAGGGAAGTGACGGATTAATACCTTTCCCAAGGGTACCAATGCGCAAGTGAATGCAAAGTGTTCGACTGGAATTGGAACTCGGCTCACCGGTTTTCCCCTCCGAGCCGACATCCACTGCACCACAACGCACATCCGTCAATAACGCTTACAGCACCTGGTATTCCCAAGCCGAATCGAATCTTGGTCTGCCTGCGATCAAACTAATCACAATGTGGGGGCAAGGTAGGTCGGGAGTTGAAGAGACCAATTCATCGATCAACCGCAATATTGAACGTTTTGGACGACTGGAGGGATAAGAAAGCTATATGTGGTTCCCATGAACCACAGTCTGATAAAGAAGGCGTCACAAATAAAGTAAATATTTCAAAAGTTGATAAAATAAACACTTGGCAAATTTCATTGGTCGTTTATTATTATTATTTATAAAATTTATTTTTTGGCTAGCATTTATTTTATAATCCTACTCTGAGACATAACCAAGGACCTACATCGAGCGAAGGACGTGATGTTTTGTTTTATCCACTTGTATTAAGCACAAACTTCTTGGCATGATATAAGATCCATGTTGTTCAAACTATTTTGTGGGTATTTACTAGGGAGGTGGTGCAACAGAGATTTTTGTTGTTCTGTTCCTATTTTTTTATCAGACCCCAATCCCCAATCACAACAGGAACAGTTTTATTCTTCAAATGCAATATTTTTCTATTTCCATCTCTGGAATTTTTTATTTGCTTAGTGTTTTAAAAACCTTCGCAGAAATGTTAATGCCATTTGGTACCCTCATGTCAATCAGTGTGAATACTTTTTAGTTTCTGTTTGATAATAATGCCTAGTCGATTTGCTTGTATTGTTCAATCTGTGTTGATAATAAAAAACAGAGGAAGGTAACATCTGCTCCTTCAAATACAGATTCATAACGATGTTCATGATAGTTTGGTGTTGTTTTTTATTCCGCAGAGATGATAGATCTTCCGGTAGCTGCTGCTATGACCCTTTCTGTACTCATCATGTGTGAGTATGGAACATGCTGAGATAAGGTGATCAATAGTTTTTGTATGGTGGTTAAACAAAACCTACACTTTTTGGTCTATACTATTATGCAAGTTATTAGTGTGGTATTGTAACTAGGCTCTGATCATGTGCAACAAGAATAAAGCCTTCAGCCTCAGCCTTACATCCTGAATTCCTTAGCCACCGGTGGGTTGTGAATCGGTCTAAATCAGCATTTTTGCTTCGGAGAAGGAACCGGGCGATGGTAGAAGCTTTTTTTTTTATTTGCTTTTGGTCGAACGTTTTCATATTTTTCATAGTTTTCTTGCTGATTTTGTGGCATTTTTATCAACTTCAGCCCTATTTTCAAGATTTAACTCGAATTTTCTGGAATATTTATGGACTTCTTTTGATATAGAATAAAGCTTTCACTTTTTTCGTGCTTCACTAAGAGTTTTAATATCTATACTTATATGGCTGAAAGGTATTTATAAAATCCCATTGTTGAAATTTTGTCAAAAATCCAGTTAAATTGGTGCCTTTAATTGCTTCTGAGTTTGCGAATATTTGCATCAATTTTCTTGAGTTCCTTTAGGTTCCAATTTACTAAGTTGAATCCAAATGTTATAATTTGGATAGAAACAATGTTAATGGCCGTTGTTATAATTTGAATTCATTTCATCTTTTATTATTAGTCGCATTCCCCTGATGTACACTTTTCTGATCTCTTCTTTTACCTTCGAATACTGGATTCCTTCATTCACACCTTTAAGTACTTCGACATGGTGTAATGGTTAGTAAACTTGACTTGCTAGATTAATTACAACTGAGTAATGAGTTCGTTCCTCACTGGGTGTTCTTCGCTTAGAAAATTCCTAATTACTTGTAAGTACCTTCCTTGTCGAGTCCCTTATTAATAGTATCTACACCAATAACTATATTCATACTACTAATAAGCATTTCCTATTTCATGTTGGCCTTTGTCCATTTAATTTAGCCCAAACTATGCATCATTGAAGCTTTTCACTTTTTATAAGCCCTTCCAATTCATCATTATTTCTTGCAAATAATTTCAAGTCATCCATGTGAAATATTAAATGATTTATCTTTTTATCTTTGGTCTCATACTCATATCTTGTATTGTTTAACAATTTTGATAAAAGAATTCATGCGAAACAAAAATGAAGAGAAGATAAAGAGACTACTTGATAAATTCTGCATTTAATTTCCATGTCTTTACTTAGGAGGATATCATTAGAATGTGAGAGTAGCAGATTTGTGTTACATATTATGTTCTAAGAAATTCACAATGGTTAGTGAGATTATTATTATTATTATTTCTTTTGGTTTCTGTTGTATGCACATCTACATCTGGGTCCCAACCAGAAACCTAAGGTAAGAAATGGCTTTATGATATCCTCCGTTGATCTATTTTTTTTTGTAAGAAACAAAAGACAAAACAAAACAACCTAAGATCAACGCACATCTTGCAAAGATAAAACTCTGTAGAAGTTATTCTTCTATTGCGTGTTCTTTTTCGACGTCGGAGTCCACCAGTGTAGAAGTAGGGAGATGAATGTTTTTCTTTGAATTGGCCTTGAGTGAAACATAACCAAACTTCCAGCAACTTACAGGTCCTATCCAGAATTATCAGAAAGTTATCAGCAGGTGGATTTGTGGAAGAATAAAAATATACCTTTTGTATGTTTAAATAGAAATTTTATTAATAGAAAAGAATAACATGAATTGGTAGAAGTTAATGTTCAATGAGAAACAGTATTAAGAAATTAAACCAAAAAGGACTTGTTTAAATCAATGAAAAAGATTGATGTTGAACCAGAAATATTAGTACCTCTTCAACCAATTGATCGAACCTCTTTTCAATGATTGGTGATTGATAGAAAAATAAAGCATCAATCAAGTTGCCATGTTATCTAAAAATGCCATAAAAGAAATAACGGAATTGAGTGTTGCTGTTGAACCCCAAGAAATAGTCGAAGTCAAAACATGTTTAGTAATAATCGCTATGGTTTTAATTATGCTTATTTTCCCACCACTTGCATCTCTTAATCCCCCCCACTTTTTACACTGGTGACCCTTACACATTCTTCATTTTTGTAAATTATTTAAATCTTGAATTGTGTTTTCATAATTTTAATGTTCATATTTCCGCTATCAAAGAGTGACTATTTCTCTACAAAGGTTTCCAGATAATCGTAAACTTTTGTTCATTGACAACATTTTATCTGATTCATGTTTACAAAAAAAAAAAAAAAGATCAAAAGTAGAATAACTAAACAAAAATACAAATGAAATCTATTCACTCAGATTCAGTTGTACATAAGATATTTGTTTCTTTAATTGTTACTTTCTTGTGCTTATAAAGTGAGTGCGTGTGTATACGTGTGTGATAAAAATGTTGATAATATGCAACAAGACAGACATACACGCTCAGGGAAACAATAGAGAATAAGATTCTATGATGTAGCTACCTCAAAAAAAAAAAAAAAAAAAAAAAAAAGAACAAGGAAAAAAAAAAAGAAAGAAAAACAGCATAGTATGAATAAAAAGATTCCAAACTTATAAAACGAACTTTTTTTCCCCATCAAAATGGTTATATTATTATTAAAAAAAAGATCAAAGCAATTTTTCATTATTTTTTAATTTCTTTAATCCCTTCTAATTTCTTTAATCCCTTCTAATTTCTTTAATCCCTTCTAATTTCTTTAATCTCTTCTAATTTCTTTAATCCCTTCTAACATGTTCGAAATTTTGGCAGAAAATCTTGTTTTGATTTGAGTTAGCGGTTGTTTACAATGGAAAACGTAGAAACTTTTTTTACTCATTCACAAATGAATGAAATTATTTTTGAAATTATTATTTTTTTTTAAATCTTGGTAAAAATATTTTTAACCTCTATAATCCCCTCTCTACGTAAATCCATGAAATTTTAATAAATTTTAATTTGTTGCGGTCTATGGTTTCATTCATTTAAAGGCACGACTCATTGGCGAATATGAATCATCTATTTTTGTTTTTAAATTTGGCCTCTGTATCCGAAAATCTGCTCCAAAGAGTAAAATAAAAATGCACAAAAACGCTAAGCATTTAATTCTTGAATAAATGATAAAAATTAAGGACATTAGAGTCTGAATAGAAAATTTTTTTTCGATTACTAATGAAATTTTAAAAAATTGTTTCCATTTTTTTTATTATAATGATTTATAAAATTTCAAAAATATTTTTCAAAATTATCAATGATATTTTGCAGTTAGATTTTTTAGAATTAATGATTATATTGCCTATCGAAAATTGAAAAGAATAATAATAATCGTTTGGCCTTCATATTTTTAAAATAATTTTTTTTTTGTCTATTTGAAGTTTTTTTTGTATGGTAATTGCTATGTGCAAATTAAAAGGTCAGTTTTCTTCCTTACCCGAAAAAATTGTTCAATTTTGTCACTTTTTGGACACTTTTATCTCTAATCAAGAACCTGTCAACAGGTTCTTGATATACAGTGGACAGGTCAAAAACTTCAAATCTGTGATTAGGAGATTGTTTTATTCTAAATTTCAGGCTATAAATAAGTAATACTTGTGTAAATCAGATTAATTTAACATAGAATTAGCTCATTTTCCAAAAAATAATGTGTCACAGATGTACATTTTATTTTTGCAAGATTTTTAAAACCGAGAATTAACTTTTAATAACAAATGTGTCGATCGCTCAAAAATGACGGCAAAATTTAAAAATTGAAAGAAATCTCAAACTTTTATATTCTAATCAATATAATTTCTGTTTAGAATAAAACAGAGAGTATTTTGCTTACTGGAAATAGTAAAGTTAATGGTTTAGCATTCAATTAAAACTAAAATAAAAGTTCCAAGAAAACTTTTTCACTTTTGAAAATTTAGTTTAAAAGTAACATGCAGTTTTTTTTACGATTTAGTGGAGGTACCTACAAGCAACAGTGTTTTGGGAAAAACATAGACAGGAAACAAAACTCACCTGAATCGTAAAATTAATCTGGCTGTACGCTTTAAAGGTATCATAAACTCGAATCGTAAGGACGCCATGGTAGTCATCATTTTCATCTCCAATGGGAATCCGGTATCCACTGGAAATGGCTTGTACTAACAGACAATTGGTCAAAATATAAAATACATTTTATTTCTTTTTTTAAATATCTTGCTTTTGCTAATCCGATCTCATGCGGCAATGTTTATCAGCATATCAATATGAAAAGAATGAATCCCAAGAATTAAAACTAAAAGTATTTATCATCAGTTGCAAATAAACGTTGTTAAGTTTGAAAATGAATAAATATTTGTTTAAGAGGAAATAACAGCTTTTCAGAGATGAAGACGAAAAACAACAAAAATCGATTCAGTAAAATGAAAACATTTGTTTTAGAATTTTAAAAATTAAAATAAAAATATAGCATGTGTGAATCTGAACATTCTTAGAGAAGACTTGGTTTTGCAAGTATAAATCTTAATACATGGTATCCATGCATATCATTTCAACAACAATCACGTTAAAGCAGTCCATTTAAATCAAGCAAGAAATACAGTTTACGTAGCACGAGAGTTATCAAGGTTGTATAACAGAACAATTCACTAGTTTAGTCAATTCAATTTTTACTGAATCAACTAAAACAGAAGAAATTTTAAATGCATTTTATCAAAAATTTTTATAATTTCACGTAAATAAAATTTTTATCTTTTAATATATTCGTTTTAAAAAACGGAACTGACTCCTTCTAAATTAAGCTATGCATGTGTAGACTTAGTTACAGTACAAATTTTACAAGAGTATTCCACTTAGAGAAACAATTTTTTAAAAACCAGGTAGGCCCCATTTCTGAGTTTTCTTATAAAATATCTTACTTACTTGTATCGCTAATAATAAATTCATTTTCTTTCACTGCGAAAACAATGACATATTTCAAAATTCCATCAGGATCCTGCCAGTCAAAACAATTAATGTTAAATGTATCGACAACTGTCCCATTCATTGGATCCACGGTGCAACTGCCATTTTCCGGGGCCGTATTTGTTTTCAGATCAAACACAGCGTAACTCTTCTGATAACCCTTTAAATTATCTAAAATTACTTCAATGCGATAACTGACATCTTCTTCTAATAAGCCAGCCGGCAATTTCAACACTGGTTTGGTATTGTCTAAATAGATAAAAATAAACAAAATGAAAAATAGTAATAATATATATGAACAGTTTACGCTGAACGCTTTTGCCTTTCATTGTCTACAGATAATGTTTGAAAATAAAGTCAATCGTTTAAAGAAAGAGATTGACTTTTTGAAAGTATAAAAATGATGTTAACAGTTTTCATTTCAGAATCTATTTTCGGCAAAGTGAGTCTTCTTTTCTATTCTTTTTCTTTTACTTATTTTAAAAGTAAAGCTTCGAAGTAAGTATTCACCACCGTGATTCGAGTTTGTGGGCTACAAGCACATCTACCTTTTTTTTAAAAAAAGTAAAGTTCACCCTTTACAAGGCCCGGGGAGCACTCATTGTAGAGGGGAATGTTAAGGGGTAGTTTATATAGATAGGAGGTAAAGATAGCTTTAGACTTGAACAAATTGTAGCGATCGAGGAAAGATACTCTTGGGAGTCTATTCCACAGGGCAGTGGTTCGCGGGAAGAAGCTGTTTGAGTGGAATTTACTTTTCGCCGATGGAATACGGGGGAATGTTGGTGGTTTGCGACTATGTAGAGTGGTATGGTGGGTCCTAACCGTGAAGGATGGACTTCGCGGAACCAAGGAATGTTGTTCGTCTGAGCACTTTCCTTTGTAGTAGCGCTAGAGCAGTGAGAGACTGATCACATCCTCTGTGTGTGTGTGTGTGTGTGTGTGTGTGTGTGTGCGTGCGTGTGTATGTGTGTGTGTGTGAGAGAGACAGATAGAGAGAGAGAGAGATTGGAGGGTGTAAAATAATTCTTCCCCCTATTCATGGACGTTTTTGATTTCTATCAAGCAAGACTGGAAAATGTGGACAGAAGCTCCCACCCAAATATGGCAACAGTAGACCGTTTTCGGCCGGATCTGGCTTTTATAAAGATACAGGATAGCATGAGGAATCAGGTACGTACAAGGAGCGGTAAAGGGAGCCGTTCATTTTACCCGCATCGTTAGCGACAGATTGTATATAAGAGTTCCTCGAGGTTGGGAGTGAGTTTATGGCCCAATATTCTCTCAAGGCATGACGTCTTCTCGAGATGATTTTCGTTGATCGTCTCTGACGGTAGTTCGGGATCTGATCGGTACTAGTTTGTTTTTTGAGGGACTGAATGAAGCCAGGAAATTAATGTTAGATCGGAAGAGAGGTCAGGTGCCAATCTCTAATCTTCAAGAGTTTTAGAGGTGTGCACGTATACCGTCGTGTCATCAGCATAGATATTTACAAATGATCGGAGTATATTCTTAGGAAGATCATTTATGTAAATCGGTCCTGGGTATGACGGCAAACTGCATTCAGCAGCAAGACCTCTGATTGAGAGGTTGTGAGGAGAATAGAACCACCTCTTAATTGTTGTTGTTCTCAGGTCCATCCTGACTCGGAGTGGAAGTACCTGTTAGGGTCCCAACTATGGGCAAATAGTTAATCCCCCAAATTGGGGTCAAAACACTATGAAAGTATAAAAATAGACTTTTATAGAAATATATACATAAAACTTTTTATAGAAAAATACACATTTTTGAAGAAAAAAATCTATTACCAGCAATACATTTTTGAATACACAACTAGAAAATATCTTCAGTTTTTTAAAATAAAAAAATCATCAAAATTAACCTTCTCACATTAAAAAAATACCTTAAGACCTCACCTTTTTGGCATTAAATAACCCACAGAGGTTGATAAACCGTAAAATCCGTTAATAACTACCTTCAGGGATTTACCTGTTAAGAAGGATTTTTTAATTAAGAAAGCCCTTCCGGTGATTTCATAGATGGAGAGGTTGTATAGTAAACTTTTGCTCCTCGCCTGGTCGAAGGTTTTCGAGATATCTAATGCTATGATCCTTAAGGTATGTATGTCGCCAAGGACCTCACTAATTCTGTGTGTAATGGTAGTTAAAACGACAACAGTTGTTCGGACCGATCAAAACCTATACTGCTCGTCGCACAGGAAGTTTTTCCTATGTAGGTACTCGACGACTTTCTTGTTGATTAAAGCCCCAAAAAGCTTACTGATGATACTGAGAAGACTCCTTCTTCTTCTTTTATGTGCCATGTCCTTTCAGGACGTAGGCGATCATGGCCTTCCACATCTCCCTGTCTCTGGTGGCTCTTAGCACGCTTTCTCCTATTGCACCATGCAACCCTCGTTCCGTCATCTACCTGATCAGGCCCTTCATATATGTTATCCGCTGCTTTTTTTTGTCTCTTTTTCTCTATATTTGGCCTGTTAGTAACAGGTTCTCCAAGCCCTCCTTCCTCATTTCATGTCTCAGGAACTTTAGCTGTCTCTTCCTGATGCTCAATATTAATTTCCTTTTCGTCTCCATCCTTTCCAAAACCTCGTCATTGCTCACATGTTCGGTCCATGATATCCGCAGCATCCTTCTGTAGAACCACATTTCAATTGCTTAAATTTTTTCTTCATCTTCGAAGATATTGTCCAACATTCACTGCCATATTGAAGAACCGACATCACATAGAAATCTAGTACTCTCCTCTTTGTTTCTAGTGAAATTATCATGCTTTTAATATTTTGCACAACTTCTGGAATGCTTCTTTCGCAATGCCAATTTGCCTTCGGATCTCAGTGTCGCACTTTCCGTCTTCTGTTGGAACACTTCCTAGGTATTTAAATTTCAGCAATTATACTACTGAAGAGACTAATGAGTCTATACTGGGAGAGGGGATCGCTTGCCGGTGTTCTTGAAGACCGGGCAATGCATTTGCCTCCGTTCACAGACTTGGAAAATATTCATCCTTCAAGCAGCAGTTAAATAACTTCACTAAGATCGGAGATAATTCTGGGTTGATATTCTTAAGGACAAACATTGGAATTTTGTCTGGGCTAGTGGATTTTTTCTAGAGACTTCTCTTACTGAAATATATATAAATAAATATATATATATTACTAAGATTGTTTTAAGTGAGACATTGGAAGATGGGGAAGGGATGGCATGAGTTTAAGGCAAAGATCAAGGCAAAAAGCTTCGCCTTGTCTGTCGAGGAAGACGTAACCTCGGGGCCATTTATTATAAATGGCACAGCCGATTTGCCTCTGTTTATAATTTGGTTGGTGATCTTTCAGAATTTGCGAGATTTAATTCTTTTCTTTTCAACCTTGGCCTGGACAGCTTGCGCACGTCTCCAGTACACTCTTGCATTGATTGCGAGTGGTTCTGAAAGAAGTAATGGACAGACTACACCGCTCGAATGTGCGTTGTAGTGCAGTGGATATCGGCTCGGAACGAGAAATCGGAGAGCTGAGTTCGAATTCCAGTTGAATTCATTGCATTTACTTACGCGCAAATACCCTTGGGAAAGGTATTAATCCGTCTATTCCTTCCAGTTATGGGTTAAATAACAGGACAGATTGGGTTCTATAGCCTTGGCTGGCAACCAGTCTACCGCAGAAAGCAATGGCAACCTACTGCGGGATAATCTTCTGCCCAGTCAGTCATGTCTCTTTCGAGACATGATCGCCCAAGCGTGTATCACGTATGGCACTTAACTAACTGACTGACACCGCTCCTGGTGATGATATTGAAATAGTGGTTCCGGTGAGCTATGACTGCAGCGCATTCACGACTGAACCAGGGATAACTGATTAGCTTTTTGCAGACATTTTCTTTTGGGAGGAGGGTATAAAACACTTCATTCGAGAAAAGATCCATTTGGAGATTAGGGCAGCAGTTTTGGGGATAGTATGTTTGAAAAAGGTTGAGAGAGGAGCTTCATACAGGACCAAAAGTTGTTCCAGTCTTTGCATACCGAAAAACCGTTCTATGGAACGGTCAATCAGGAGATGTTATTGGAATCCATCTGGACACTTACTAAGGAATGATCTGACGTACTAATAGGGGTAAAACTTTTGCTAAGCATTTATCAGAGCGGGATGTTGAAAAACATTTGATGAGGTTTGCCTGTTGTCAAGTTGCGTCCGGATTTTGAGTGAGTTCTTCAATGATCTGAGTTAGTTCATAGTTCAAGTCTCTGCAATATCTGCATTCCTCATCGGTTTTGTTTAAGTGCACTGACCAATCTTCGTATTGAACATTAAAATCACAGCATATGTGAAAGCTGGCCGAGAGAAATTCGGTGAGGATATTGTCAATCTTCTTTGGTATTAGATTGGAGGTTACCGACCTTTCATTCTGAGGACATTACAGGTCAAAACTGAACGTGGTACTATGGACTCCTTTCTCATTGCATGTCCCATGATCTTTAGTTGCTTCTTCCTGATGCTCAGTATTAATTTCCTTTTCGTTGCCATTCTTTCCAACACCTCATCATTGCTCAGATGCTCGGCCCATGATATGCGCAGCATCCTTCTGTAGAACCACATTTCAGCTACTTCAAGTTTTTCTTTCATCTTCGATGATATTGTCCAACATTCACTGCCATATAGCAATCTCCTACACTCTTCTTTGTTTCTAGTGAAAGTTTCTTGTGTCTTAATACTTTACTCTTGTTTTATTTGTTCAAGCGTTACTGGAAGTTCTCCTACTATATTACAAAGGACGTTTTTTTGTAATTCTCCTTCAGATGGGAGGCGAGTGGTTCTTTGTACTCGGGAATTAGTCTTGACAATCCATCCGCATAGCCAATTTTTTTTCTGGTGATACGTATTCCATTTTAAAGTTGTAATTTAGCAGGATTGTACCCCATCTCTGAAGTATGTTGGCTGTGTGAGTAGGCAGTCTTTTCTTTGAGCCAAAAATGGTGAGTGGTCTGTCTGTAGAGTGAAATGTCAACCGTAAATATAGCTGTGGAACTACGCGAGCGCGAATATAATCCGAAGCGTCTCTTTTTCAATCTGGGAATAATTTTTTCCGCAAGAAGCAAATCTCTTGACGCGTGAGTTATCGGTTTTATTGTTCCATTAGTCATCTTATGAAGAATGCATGCCCCTACGCCATACGAGCGAGCGTTACTAGCAACAATGATTTCTAAATCTGCATCGTAATGTGTAAGAAATAAGTCTGACGTAAGTGTTTTCTTTATTTTTTCAAATGCCTGATGGCATTCTGCTGTCCAATCCAAGGGCTTGTCTTTCTTTAATAGTTCATTAAGGGGAGCACGTAAATCATGCATATTTGGCATGAATGCCTGGTAATAATTTGCTAGTCTAAGGAAGCTATGCAACGAAACGATGTTATTGGGCGCCGGCATATCTTTAATCGCGGTAGCCCGCTCAGGATTCGGTCTCCTAACATCCTTGTCGATCATGTGTTCTAGGTATTTGATTTTGCCATGAAAAAATCACATTTGGTCTCTTTTAGTTTGAATCCATAATTTTGAATTTTAGCAAAGATTTTGTAGACATGATTCTTATGTTCGACTACGCTTTTCATCAGAATATCATCTAAATTAGCGACTGCGAAGTCAAGGCCTTGCTGGCGCCATCTTGACCCCAAACGGTCACGCGATGCGTATTTATACACAATAACTTACAACTCACCTCTTTAACAGGGATTTTCAAACAAGCGTCGCTAAGGTCAGGTTTCCAGAACCCCCTCCCCCATTTAGCTTCGCAAAAATGTCTTCGGGACAAGGAAGAGGGTAATGATAGTCCTTCAGAACAGCATTTAATCCCGTGGAAAAATCAGCGCAAATGCTTATGTCTCTCGATTTCTTTTTTACATAGACTCCTGGTGCGGCCAATTCGCTGTACTCTACATTTTCTAGAACTCTAGTTTTTACTAAGTTCCTCGTTAATTTGTTCCAACGAGGCAAAAGGCACATTTCGCTTCTTTTTGAACACTGGCTGGACGTCGTCTTTTAGTTAAACTTTTGACATCATCTCGGTACACCTGCCCAACCCACCAGAAAAAATTCTTGGATAGGTTTCCTTCAGTTCTATTTTCAGTTTTTCAGCTTCGGCATTCCAATTTTCAATTTTTTGGCAGTATGAATTTACAAGGAAGTTCCAAAGCTGGAATTGTGTCATCCAATCATTGCCAAATAGGTTGCTAATATTTTTCAGGACGAACAATTTTAATTAAGTGTCTTCCCATTGAACGTTGTATTAACAATGAATTCTCCCTCGAATTTAATTTTTCCCCTGTGACAGATCTTGCAATCTTGTTAGATTTTATCATGGTTGGTTTGCCCAATCTTTTCCATGTTTTCAAGTTGAAATTCCATACCTGTTGTTTAACATTTTTAAGTGCACGAATTTCCTGGTATTAGCACCATCTAGTTCGTCCGACCTTGTATTTTTCGTAAAGCTTTGGTTTTATCTTTAGATCGGCACTGCAAGTTACATATGTAACATTTTTTTATTCCGGAAAAACAAAACAAAACAATCTTTGTACCAGTGTAGAGCCCCGTATCCGTAACATGGGGTTGTAGGCAAATTATTTTGCTTTTTCTTTGTTTCATTAGTTTTCAGAGACTTTGTTTGTTTCTGTTTGCAGCGTACTTTTTTGACGTGAGCCATACCCGATACTTTGATATTTTTAGAATCCTGCTTTACACTGACGAACCTCTGACATTCTTCAGCCATCTACTGAAGAGTTATATTCGGCTCATTCTCCAATTTCTTTAGTATTCTTCGCCTAATTTCTGCATCTTTTGTTGAAACTAATCCTTGAATATGAAACCTTTGAAGTTATTGGCACTAAGTTTCGCCAATCTAAAATCATCGCAGGGCTTATTTACAATTAACTACTGCCTCAAAAGCGGTGTAATCTTCCCATTCTTTCCTAGTTAGATTGATATTTCCATCTCTTATAAAAAAGAGATGTCTTTCGACAGAAAAGCTCCATGAGTAATTCCACTGCTTCGGTGAATATCAACTCGCACCATTTTCGAAAGTTAAGAATGAAACATGATTTCAAGACTTTATGCACTAGTTTTCGTAGTGCACGGATAGCTCTGTCAAATCCTGTACCTGTTAATATTTGCTGTGTCCTATTTACAATAAATATACTAGAATTTTGAAGGAGTTGTCTTAGTTCTTCATCTCTTTACAGAAATTCAGTCTCTGAGCAGACAGTAATTAAGAAATGTCCCACACTATCTAAAGATATGACTTCTGACAATCCATCTTTCTTTGCTCAAACAAGTACAATAACCTTTGATAAAAGATCTACAACAAAACCTGTAGAAATTAATGAATGTCACTAAATTGAATCTGAGTAGAATTTTATGTATTGTGGCAGGTTCATTCGGTGTGGCCGTTATAATAGGATTAAAGATTTTGGCAATGTGTGCCACCTTCTGTCACTTTTGGTGATGCATGAGGTGGGGATGTTCTCTTTCATTGACATAGTTACAAATTAACACTGCACCTATTTTATAAATTTATAGGGGCAATTGAAGGCTGACAAGGAGAATTCGATACTTAAATGTGGGTGCGTTGGCCGGAAGGAATGTTCATTTTGAACTTTCCGCAAAATATAAATTTTGGGTTTTTTGAATTAATGTGATACTTGTATATGAGTAGAACGGACGTTAAAATTTGTGGCATGGCAATATTCTGCTGAAAGAGAATTAATGCTTAAGAATGCTGGAGCGTGTAAGTAAGGAATGTCTTTGATGTAGTCGCTCCTTAGGTCAGTAAGTAGTTTTTGATGCAGGGAAGAAGGAAAGAGGTAAAGGAGGCGAGCGTAGTAAGCCGCTTGACTTTGATCAAGGGAGATACTAATTACTCTCTTCTCGTCGAGTCGGTCTGCCTTTCGATGCTGTCTGTATCCGCTTTTTATATCTTCTTTTTGGATCACAGCAGCTCATTTGGGATTTCACACCTGTATTTGGTTCTGGGCTTCCCATTGGCTGATAAATAAAATTCGCGTAGGCTCGCGAACTGGAAATTTAATATTTAATTAATTTTTAGTTTTTAACCGGAACATCTACGCGGAACCGGCGGCGCACGGACGACTTTTGGTCATTTGCTTTTTGGTCGTGAAAGCGCTAACATCCGGTCCATCTCTTTTGCTCGGTATCAACACAAATTCTCCTTGAAATATTTTTTAAAAATTAAGAATTCTGAACCTCTATTTAAAACAGCTTACAATCCAAACGTATTAACAGAAAATAAAAATCAATATTCAGTCATTCATACTTGACTGCTTTTACTAAGATTTTAAACCAGACGTCGATCGATCGAGAAGAATAAACGTCGCATTCTACTGAACTTTTGTTGAGACTAATTACCATAAACCTGGAAGAAAATTCATATTTCTATAAGTTTTATTTTACGACACCTATTTTATATAAATGCATATTTACTTAATAATTAGAAATTACTTACCGTCTGATAAAGTTAAAGTATTATTTTGTTTTGAGTTTGTCCGGTAAAGTTTCCATTTGTAAATCGGATTTTGATCGAAGTTTGGCAACGACGTTGTTGTAAATTTTACTGTAAATATGGCTTCTTGATTGGCTACAGTTTTTTGTAAGCAGTTTACGACGCATCTAAAAAGAATAAAAGGTATAAATAAAAAATTGAATTGAACGAAAGCGAATAAGAGCAAGTAAATCTTAGTAAATGTTGTGTAGTTGGTCGTGTGAGATGCTAGCGTGGGGACAAATATCAGATTTGTGCGTTAAACGTAGAAGATTTACGATACAAATCCTTAAGAAATGCCAAAGAAGCGTGGAAGATTTACTTCGTAAATCCTTAAACAAAGAGAGACTCGAAGGCACTAATACACATAACCTTTGTGTACAATAAAACGTAACAAGAAAGAAAGAAATACAATTAACCCAACATAAGGCGACTGGAACATATTGTTTCAGGAACACAAGTTTAATTTAAAGATGCAAAGTCTGACTTACTTGTCCGAAGATTTTGGGGTCATTCTCATTTTGATTATGTCAGCAATCATCAACTGAAATAAGGAGACCCATCAGAAGAGTTGCAGAGGATTCCGATGTTAAAACGGCGATGTTATTGAATTAAGTTACTCTTTAATATTTCAAGATATTTTTGTGTAATTTTGGTGAATATGACAGTCAGATGTCAGTATTATTTCTATTTTTGAATAATTTAGGCGACAAATTATCCAACGCACCCTGTATATAGTGGGTCCCTAATATTCACATCTTATATAAAATGAACTGAAACACTCCAAGCATATATAATAAAGAATTTAATAAATTGCAAATATATTCTGAAGAGGATAATTCTCTAGCATGACAATGAAGCAACTTTCCTCGCAGCAGATTTAGCAATTGATTCAATATAATCTTTCCACTTCACGTCAGCGTAAAACGTTAGTCTGAAAAATAGCAAGGAGCAACACTGCTAAAGGTTAGCATCAACCAGGCTGATGGGAGGTAAAATGGTTCTCTCAGACGATTAAAAAATTGATGTTTCATTTTGAAGGTGTTAGAATTTAACAAGCTATTTCTTGCTCCAGTTAACATTTAATTAAGTTAAGCTTGTTTGTTACCAAAGACAACTCTAGCTAGACGCTTCTGGTCACAGTTACTAAGAACTCGTGGTCAACGACAGCACCGTCAGGTATTAACAGTATACATGTGACACTGTAGATTTGTGGTGATACCGACCGAGCAAAAGCGAGCTGAACTGGATGTTGGCTCTATGCCGACCAGAAAATTAATGAATAAAAATCACCTCCGCGCAAGTGAATTTGTGCAGATGTTCCGGTTGAAAAATAAAAATTAATCAAATATCAAATTACCATTTCGCGAGCCTTCGCGAATTTTATTTACCAGCCAATGGGAAGCCCAGAATCAAATACAAGGATGAAATTCGAAACGACTAGCTTTTGATCCAAAAAGCAGATATAAAAAGCGGAGACACAAAAGCTTCGTCAGACAGACTTACGGTGACAGGAGAATGTAATTAATATCCCCTTGACTTAAGTCGAGCGGCTACTTAACATTCGCCTCCCTTAACCTATTATAATTTCTTCCCTGTCTCAAAAGTACTTATTGACTCCAGGAGTGACCTTTTCAAAGACATTCCACACAAACCAACTTACTGACCTACTGACCTTAGAAGTGGCAACTTCTAAATGAACATTCTTTTATCTCTTTCAGCTCATCATTATTTGTCATGAACTCTCTAACCTCCGTTGGACTTTTATTTCAAGTATTACTTTATTTGTAAAACATTAATTGAAATATATATATATATATATATATATATATATATATATATATATGTTATTTTATACTCAAAATTACCTTTCTCAATTTTATAATCATTTTATGAATTATAGTGGGCTATCTTCCCACAAGGTCAAATTCCGTTAACCTGCTACGGTACACTACTACCCCTCACTACAAACGGAATAAGAGAAGATATACCGGCTATAGATTGTTACATGTGTCGACAATTTCAGACATAGAATGTCGCATCCGTCTGATACTCACTATCCTCGCGTTGTCTTGATCTGAAAAACCTAACCGCTGTTTACATTGACTCGACAGGTAGCAGAGCACAACTCTTAAAGGTCTGGACATTTTTCATTTCAGAGTACGTTGGCGACATTTAGCATGGCCTTCACAGTTGCGATCATATTACTTTTGGCACATCTATCTATCTATCTATCTATCTATCTATCTATCGCAGTCTCTTCATATCTATCTATCTATCTATCTATCTATCTATCTATCTCTTCTTCTTCTTTATTATTATTATTATTATTATTATTATTATTATTATTATTATTATTATTATTATTATCATTTATCCCCAACAAAAGTTTTAATGTCTTGCCGAAAAAAGTCTCGTCAAATTCTTTACGCTGTTATTAAGAAGAAATACCAAATAATGTTTTAATTATTAAATTATTTTTTCATCCTTTTTAGAACCTTCAAAATTTTGGTTGAAGATTTGTTTGTCTTTTTCACGTCAGATGGTTACCATGAATTAGTATCGAAAATTTTAGCGTCATTTAACGGTGTAAAACACAGATTTGGAAATTCTTGCAAAAATCAGAAAATTGTTGGATATTAATGAAACTTTCAGGATTTATTCACAAATGAATTGAATTATTTTTAATTTTATTTTTAAAATGTGTCTTCTTTAGGAAATCTTTGTAATTTTTTTTTAACAACTGTTAACCCCGACTTATTTGAGTTTATAAAATTTCGAAAGGTTTAATGTTTATATTAGTTATAAAAAGTTCTTGGAGAATGTAATTCATTAATTTTTTGGTCAAACGGGAAAATCTACCTTGGTTTGTAAAATAAAAAGACAACAACACTAAGACATCATTTAATTTTTAAAAATACTTTAATTGCTTTTATACATACATATATTAGTCATCCACATGCAAGCCTTTTTCACAGCTCATGAGTGTGGCGAGACACATCCACTTACTTCTGGCCGGAATCGAAACTCGACCGATTGGATGTTAGTCAGAGTCGCTACCCCCGAAGCCAAAGGCGCATGGGATCAGAGGAGGGAAATTTTAACGTCTTGTATATAAGCAATATATATATATATATATATATATATATATATATATATATATATATATATATATATATATATATATATATATATATATATATATATATATATACTAATCATTTCACTCCAAGAAAGGTGGGACAGCCACTGGTGCTCAGGGGGCTACAGTGAGAGAAAAGACTGGGTACCGTGGGTATTGAGGAAAGGAAGAACGATGAACAGGATTCAAGAAGATAAAAGAGGGAAATTGACGTTGTATTTAAATTTCTTGGTGATTGTAGCTATCAGGAAAGCAAGTAAACGGAAGTGAGTTCCACAGACGGAAAGTGCAAGAAAAGAAACTGTTGGAGTAGAAGTGGTGGGTACAATGAACTATTTCAACGGTAAAAGAGTGGGACCTAAATTCAAACCTAGTAGCTTAAATTTATGTGGTATGAAGAAAAAAAAACTTTTAAGATGAATCGTGAATTTTTACAAGAATTGTTTTCATTTTTTTTTTTAGTTTGAATGAATTATAAACCTTTAGATCTTTAAGAATTCTGTATTATTTATAGCGGTTCAGTGATATTGTTATTAAATTATGACAGTATTTATCAATCGTGAACAGAAAACACCCACAGCAATTTAACAAACCCAATATTTTACAAAGAATTTTGAATTTATTTTATCTGTGTATAAACGTGTCAATATTTGTAAATACAGATGTCCAAGCGCGACATTAGCTGAAAATTAAAATTTATTGGTAATTTTCTAACATTTCATCAACAAGCATCTTCGTAAGTTAGACTATAAAGCCAAAGTATTACTTATTTAGGAAAAGAATTAGACTAAAACTATTTCTTAATCACGGAGTGTTTATCTTTATGACCTTTCCCGTATGATTTGACATTTGATGACAACTAGGTGCGAGATAAGAATTGACATAATTGTCCAATTGTGTGAAACACATGACCTTTTCATGTACACTCGGAAATTACCATAAAAAATATTAAACACACACACACACACACACACACACACACACACACACACACACACACACACAAAAAAAAAAATTATTTTTAAAATATGATGACTCGACGATTTGTATTAAACTTTTCAATTTTCGATTAGCAAATATAGTCTCTACTTAATAACGTCTACAAGTCTTTGAAATATTTAAAAATATTTTTGAAACTTTATAATTTATTATAATTAAAAAAAAAAACAATTCTTTTAAAATTTCATTATTAAATGAATATTTTTTTCTTCAGACTATAATGTCCTTAATTTATATTATTTATTCAAGCAATTAAAAGCTTATCAAATGAAATAAGGTCATAGTTATAATGCATTTTTTATTTTACTATTGAAATCAGATTTTCAGAAAAAGGACCAAATGGTTGAAAAAAGTAATAGATTACATTACTTAATAAGTCCTGCGTTTAACTAATAAAACCAATTTTACCTGAAAAATTTAATTTCTTGAAATTTCATCAATTTTCGCGGGTGGGGGGTAACAGATGTAAAAAATATTTTTACTAAGATTTTTCAAAAATAATAATTTCCAAAATAATTTAATTCATTTGTGAATAAGTCGTAAAGTTTTATTCAAATCCGACTATTATTTAATTTTTGCAAAAATTTCTAAAATAATGTTTTTCAACGGAAAAAAGCTGAACCACCTAATATTATAGTATCCATTGTAAACTTTCCTAACGATTTGTTTACCCGCTAACGAAAATCAAAACAAGATTTTTTACCAAAATTTCGAATGTGGCAGAAAGGATTAAAAACTGATTAAAATATACTTTGATCTTTCCTCTTAATAATAATATAAATATTTTGATGGAAAAATTCGTTTTTATTAAGTTTGGGGCATTTTTTCTCCATACTATGCTGCTTTTTCAACAATTTAGTGGAGGTACCTGAAATATATATATATATATATATATATATAGAGAGAGAGAGAGAGAGAGGGAGGGAGGGAAAGAGAGAGGTATAAAATACTTTTACAAACTTATATATATATATATATAGAGAGAGAGAGGGGTATAAAAATACCTTTATAAACTTATATATATATATATATATATATATATATATATATATATATATATATACAAAGATTTGTACTCACAGAATAAATTAATAACTTTAAATAAGATAGACGTCATTATAATTATCCCAACCCGAGGAACCTTAAGGTTCCACGGGTTGGGATAATAAAATGACGTCTATCTTATTTAAAGTTATATATATATATAAACAAATACAAACAGACAATGTTACAAAAAGTTCTGGAGATTATCGAAATAGAATTAACAAACGACATATTATAATATAACAATCTCGCCCCACCCGAGGAAAGGCTGATGGAAGCGGGGGTGTTTTCCGGTCGTTGAAAGGAACGGATGTTTGTTTGACCTTATTTCCGGCAATAGCGGAAATGGCTACAAGAGGCAGACAGAACAGGTGTCTCTGAGAATTACGTGGACGTGCGTGGGCGAGGCAAAATCCGGAAGTACCGGTTTGGAGATTATAAAAGACCTCGGCGCACGGATTTCAGGCAGAGAGAAGCAAAGAGACAGAGGCAGACGAGAGAGCCAGACCAGACCAGAGGAGCAACAGATACAACCCCCCCGTCAGCCCCAGTAGAAGCGCGCTCTCTCACTCTCTGTTCACTAGGCTACACGGTTCATTGTCATTAATAAAAATATCACTTGATATATTTTTATATATATGCGTGTTTGTTGTTTATTGATATACAACAAACATTAAATTTATTTATTTGAAAATTATTTTTAATCGATGCTCTTATTTGAGTAGATATTGTGTTTTTAATAAAATATTATTTTCTAAGAATCTTTCTACCAGCCTGATTATTTATGAGAAATTTTGTGAGGAAAATGTGTCATTGCGAATGACATTTGTTTACGTTGCGATACTTTTCAGAGTAGAGATGATCATTTATGAGAAATTAAAAATTGTGTGTATAATCCTTGATTTGACTTCGTTTAGAATGTGAAATCATTCATGGTCGAGTGGTCTAAGAGGCACCAGATCAATTGGTGGCCTTTTCTTTGTTATTAGTTGTCTCAGGTTCGAATCCTACCGAATGAGACAGTTTCCTTACAAAATTTCTCATAAATAATTAAGCCTGTAGAAACGCACACACACACATATATATATAATTGAAATAGTTTTAAATTTTGAAAAAGAAACTATAAAACTATTGCAATCTTTTCATACAATTATTTATGCACAGAAATGAACTTCAATATAAACGAACTTTCACACAAAGTATTGAGTTAGACATACGCACAATTATTCAAACATTTAGCTGCTCGACATGTAAAAAATACTAATTTACCCGATTTGCAAGGGTATAATCTTCTTTGGTGTTATGAAGACTGCTTGTCTTGCAGTTGTTGTCCTGTTGTCCTTGTAGATTTGAACTTGGAAAATGTACCATTTATTTGCTTCCAGTTCAGTGGAAGATATTTTAAGCATACTGTTAGCGTTAAGCGAAGGACATCCATTTCCTTGAGCGACTCCAGAAAAATTAACCGCATTGGTATTGAAGTTTGGATCAAAGTTGTTGAATTCAGTTCGGCACGACCAAGTGTATTGAAGCCCTGTTGTTTTACCTTGACCCTGGTTAGGATCGTAAGACAAACTGCCAGCATCCACAATCAAATTTTCCTTGGAGGTCATTATGACTGACCCACCCTTTATTATAGCTACCAGATCTGGAAGCTTCATATATATATAAATATAATCAGTTAGGCTGGTATCGTTTAATGTTACGGTTAGGTCAATTTGGTACATTCCTGGTTTCTTGTTTTTTTCTATGATGTACGATGAACCGTTATGAACGGTTGTCTTATTAAGCTGCCATTTGTAAGATATTAATAATTTTTCACATTTTTCATTTATTTCAACATTACTCTTTATTATATTGTCTTGGTTGCTTTCTAACTGTAATGCATCAGATGGAATTCGGTTCATGTTCATGAATAAGGCATTGTTCTTAAAGCAGTCACTGCTAACGGTTACATTCTTAAAGAGGTTTTCAAAGGACAACTCATTAGAGCAGTTGACGTCAATCTCAATTAGACCGACTGGAAAGTCTTTAAACGTTACCTCAATAATACTTGTTTTTGTAATGTTACCCAATTTAGTCTTTCTTTGTCCACTGCTTAATGTAAATTCACAGGTGATATTGTTCACCTCCTGGGTTTTAAGTCCAGCAGTAACGTTTATTTTAAATGTTTCATACGTCTCTAATTTTTCCGGCGCACCCAATTGCAAGTCTGTTATACGGTTCACAGCCAACAGTGTCTTCTTAAATGTAAACCGTTCTTCAAATGTACTTCCATTTATCTTGACGTCGACATTGTAGATACCAGTGTGCTTAACTTGGCAGTTAAAGGTCATGTTATGCGTAGTTAGCCAAATCTTTTTCGCACAAACATCACTGTATTTTCCGCTACTAAACATGATTTCGTAGGTGATTTCAGATACGCTAGTAAAAGCCGGATAAAGTAATGCAAAAGAACCACTGATACTTCCGTTAGCAAAGATTGTTGTATTTTCAATGTTAAAATAAAAAATTCCCGCCTGAATATTAAAAGTAATATTTCGCGTTTGATTAACTACAGCCAGATTCAAGAAACCGCTATAATTACCGAACGTTTTATAAATGTGCGTTTTATTATAATATAAAAGCAATTCATTATTAATCTTGTCACCGTCCCCGAAATCCCATGTTGTTGTAATGACAGATTTTATTTGTAGATTGTATATTTTTCCACGATAGTTTAACAAGAAATCACAAACTGCGCCTAAAGGAACGATTGTCGAATGGTTTAAAGAGAAATAAACCAAATCAAATTTGGTTGCTTCCGTTAATGCAGTTGTGTTTACAGAATTTATTTTTGTTGTACACGTCACATGAAAAGTAAAATTTTTCGCATTCGTGTAATTCTTGTGAGTAGTGAAATTAGTAGGAAACGTGAGGTTAGTAATAGTCTCGCCTGTTCCATCTCCATAGCTTACGACACATTTCCCTGAAATTGATCCGTTTGATGTCACCCTGATGTCAAACTCTCTAAATCCATCCGGCACAATTATAGATTTATTATCGACAGTTACATTTGTCAAAATTCCGTAAACGAATATTTGTAACATTCCGCTTTTATTAAAATACGGACAACTCAAAGTCCAGCTAATATTATAGATACCATCACTCTGGTATTTTTTAAAAAATATTCCCGTTACATTGGAACTGTTCTGGAAGTATTTGTTAGTAACGCCATCACTTATATTGATCTTAAACGAATTCATAGGTATTGTGGTTTTATTAACAACAAAATATACTTGATCTCCCACTAAATATTCATTTTTTCTCGTCTCCAATGTTACGTTTGAGGCAACAGTAACCATCTTTGATGTAACAGTTGATTCTATGGGCGTGTTTATAACAAGGCTAATATTATGTTCCCCGAGTTGTAGATATTTCTTTGAAACAGTTTCGTTTGCTTTCGAGAGAGTTAACGGGTTTTCCGCTTGACTGTCAATAAACAAAGTAGCAGTGACGTTCGTCTGATTTAGACTACATTCTGTATATTCTATGGAAATTTGAAGCGATTCTGGAGGAACAATATACAAGCTTAGAAATGTAACATTAAAGAATAGTACATTGGGTATGACAGTAACTTTTTTCTGTAAAGACCTCGTGTATATTCCGTTAGATAAAGAAAATTGTAAATTATAGTCTTGACAGCTTTTGAAATCGTATGGCACGATAAAACTTTTGCCGTTTTGGAAACATGTCAGGAATTTAAAAGAAGCCTGTGAGACAATAAACATGTGCAATAAGAGATTCGATCCATTATTCACAGTGACAGTAAAATTGACTTCTGTGTTGTAGTTAAACATTGATTGTAGCGGATATACACTCAATTTTCCGATCGCCTCTTCGTAACGAAGTGGAAACCAAAAGAAGGAACTCAAACCTGTTAGAATCACTTCATATGTGCCATAGGTTGAGAAATTATCAGGTGTGAGTTCTATTGTTTCAAATGAGAAGACAAAAATATTACTCACAGTAATATTGTCTATAGAGATTGTAATATCCTCCGTAGTATTGCCGGTTGTTACATTCAAGCTTATGCAACTATTTGTCGGTAATAACAATTCTGTCCCATTTTGCGGCATTACGTCAAAAACCGATAATGCAGGAACCGCTACAAAATAAAATAAAATAATTACGAGTACAAAAGAGTACAAAAAGAGTATAAAATGAGTACAAAAAGAGTACAAAAGAGATGATACATAATAATATAAGCAAAATATTTCTATAATTTCTATATAACATTTTAAAATTTGAGATATGATTCTATGGAGAGATTTCTGATCATGATATCAATAATGGCAATAATTTACTTATTTGCATATTTGACATCGTTATTTTGAAATGAATACGAAGCAGAGCAAGAAAGTTTTCTTGGTACTTTATACAATCAACGTCCATATTGTCATCGGAAATTCATTGAATTGTAATATCAAAATTTATAAAATATACTTTACTGATTTGTCTCGTTAGTCATTAAATAATAAACATAATAAATAGATATTCATTACTGGTGAAACATTTTCTTGTCGATTAATGAAACTTTACATGGGAACGTTCCCAGAGCAATGCGTATCAAACCTATAGGTTAAATAGCACAAAATTTGAAGCTAAAGTTTGAAATTTGGAATGTAATGTTGTCGAGTAGAGTTAAGTTAGTTTTCAAAACACTTGAGATAAGATTCCTTGTTTCAGGAAAGTCGTTTTTTTTTAAAGTGAAATGTAATCGAAATTTAAATATTAATAATTACATTTACAAAGAAAACAGGCACTTAGCTTACACAACTCCTCCTAACGATAAAAAGAAATACAAGTTTAAATGAATTTCTGAATAAGTGTTACAATAAATTTGCTTTTAGATAAAATTGAAGTTTACGAAATCCGAATTGATTTTTTTGAAAATAGAACATCTTATAAACTAAATAAAAACTCACTGTTACAAATTCATGGTTTTGAGATAAACTATATTTTTCAATAGGAATCATAGATTTCTAAATAAAGTTCAATAAAGAAAAGAAAAGATAAATACTTCATTTGCCAAAGCAATGATTTGAAGTAGAAATTCAAAAATATCCTTCACAAAAGGGATACAAAACAATATTTCACAACAAATAAAAGAGTAAAATTGGATTAAGAGAAATCCAGAATAAAAACTGACTTACCAATTTCTGCGGCTAATAAACAAAAGAGGATCCACATATCTCTGTTTAAAAAAAACAGTGAACAAATCTCGCTGTATTGAATGCTACTGACTTTTAATGGACGTTGCTCGTTGATAAACGGGGAAAACAATGAAAGGTAATGGGATTGATTTGTGTCGTTTTTATAGTTGTATGTAACCCATTCATTTGTAGCACTTGAATGAATAATGGAACACACGCGCATGCACTCATAAGGACGCATGTGTGCGCGCGCACACACACACACACACACACACACACACACACACACACACACACATCCTCTCAAAATCTTTAATACAAATAGTGAGAGATAAAAGGGAAAAGATTATATATGATTTTGCCAGGTTAAACTGATTACGACTAAAAAAAACTGATGATTGAACATTAAATTGCATTCAATGAATCACTACTGCTAACGTTATCTTATTTACTTCGATTAAAAAAATAATTTCGACAATGAATCGTAAACCTTTATGGTCTCTATTTTTTAGACAACAAAAGTTTGAAGAAGTGGTAATAAGTCTTTAAAGTCACTTGGTATAGACGAGATTGAAATAATAAATGAGTAAAGGCCGGGGTTTTTTCAACTAATAGCATTTTATTATTTTGATTCCATAAGGTTACATCTTTTATTATATGTGAATGATTATCATCATTTTGTCCTCTTTGTATTTTGTGTCTTTCGTATGTTTCTTGCATAATTCATTGTGGTATTCGCATTAATGTTCATTATTATATATATATTATAGTGTTTAGTTTATAAAGAGTTTTTCTTCTGTGTATATGTATATTCATGTAAATTTGTTCCTCTATGGGTGTGTCAGGTGGAATGTAGTATCAGGTTGCTGTTTGTGCTAGATTATATTATGCTCTGTATATTTGAGTGTGTGTGAATTGTACTCTTGAATTCATTCCTTGGTTTTCTGCATATTCTTTCTTTGAAGATTATTTAAGCACATCTCTGGTTTGTATGGAGGGATTCTTCTTTTTGCTCGTTGGCGTGTTGATTGAATCACCAGCAGCTGACTCGAAACTCTTCACGCATGGTGGGCGAACTGAGGACCAACTGCACGTGTTCACTGTTCTTTTTATATTTACCTAACGCCTACGCGTTTCTGACTTCATTTTGGCTAAAGTGTTAGATATTTATTTTTTGCATGACGTCAGTTGACCAAATAAGCTATGTCCGTGTGATAATTTATGTTATCTTAAATATGGAAGAATAGAAAGAGGGAAAGAATGTATGTGTTAAGAGAAAGAGAGAGAAAGAAAGAGAGAGAAAGAGAGAGAGAGAGAGAGAGGGGGGATTTTTTCTGTCTCTCTATCAGTAAAGGAGGAAGGATATATTTCAATATACATTAACTACTACTTATCTAATTACTACAGTAAACAACATATTTTTCCAAAGAATCATTCGTTTAATTTCTGATTTTTATTTATCCACATTTATTTTGTATTTCTGCACTCTATTTTGTAAAACTCACTCATCTTATTGTTTATATTGTATTATATTGAAAGAGAATTATGTTTTATTCAATATAGGTACTTCTACTCATTCACTAAAAAAAAAAATAGCATAGCAGGATGTTAAAAGGTCCCAAACTTAATAAAAACAAAGTTTTATCATTAAAATGTTTGTTATTAAAAAGGAAATATAAAATTATTTTTTAATCATTTTAAAACCTTTTTTAATCATTTCTAACATGTTCGAAAATTTGTTTAAAATCCTACTTTTTTCTTCATCAGCGAGTGACCAGAATTTTTTTTGATAAACGTATTACGAAATTTTTTGGCCGGTGAAAAGCACATTTGGAAGTTCTTGCAAAAGTCAAATAATGGTCGGATTTTGAAACTTTCAGGACTTATTCACAAATGACTGAAATTATCTTTGAAATCATTATTTGTATAAAATCTTGGTAAAAATATTTTTTACATCTGTTACCCCCATCCGCTTAATTTTCTGAAATTTCCAAAAATTGATTACTGTCAACAAATTTTGTTTTTAATTAAATGCAAGACTTTTTAGGGGATACAGTACTTAGATGGGTGACCGCTTGGGAATACCAGGTGCTGTAAGCGTATAGTGACGGATGCGCGTTGTGGTGCAGTGGATATTCTAGTTGAATATCCTGCATTCACTTAATCACTGGTACCCTTGGGAAAGGTATTAATCCGTCCCTTCCCTCCAGTTATGGGTTAAATAACAAGGGTAGGACTTAGGGGACCCTGCCCTTAGAAACAAATCTCAATGAATCTTAATACTCGAAAAGAAAAATGTATTACTAGACACAAAACATATATAAAACAACAATAAATTGTTGAAAGAAAAAGGTATTACCAGCAATAAATAAATAAAGTTTAGTTGGCAATAAATGACTCGCCGAGGTTGATTTGCAATAATCACAAAACAACCAACCAAAAAATCTTAGGAGATATAAATCACCTGATTTTTTTTTTTCAAACAGTTGCTACTTTTCAAAAAATCTGCTCCGAGTAGTGAAAAAAATGCAATAAAACTATGTCACTTTTTATTTAAATAACGTTTTTTACTTTTTATTGCATTTTTTATTTTACGGTCCAATACGCTTTTCGGTAAGCGATGTTTCTATTTTTTTTCTAAAAAAAAAAAAAACATTAAAAAAATTGACGATTTAAGTTCTCCAAGGTGTTCTACTTTTAACTAATATAAACTTTGGGAAGGTCAAAATTTAATTTATGGAAATGTCATAAAATTAAATGAGTGTGTGTGTGACGTGGGGGTAACAGATCTGTAACAAATATTTTTTTACAAGGATTTTGTAAAAAAACATTTTAAAAATAATTCCATTCATTTTTTAATAAGTCCTAAAAGTTTAATTAAAATCCATCAATTATCTGATGTTTGCAGTAATTTCGAAATCAAAGTGTTTTACATTGCAAAAAGACGCTCAAATTTCCCGTGCAAATTTTTAGCCTCGCTTTGAGGTTAGATAAACAAGGTTTTAACCAAACTTTACTAGGTTCCAAAATAGATTAAAAAAAAAAATTTAACATAAAAAATTCTCGTGATCTTTCCTCTTAATAATAACGCAAAATTTTGACGAGAATATTTTGTTTTTATTGTTTTGTGTATTTCTTTCATCATTATAACGATCTCTTGGAGGTACCTGGTATTTGTAAAGATTAAATAAAAATACGAAATAAAATAAAAAAAACACTAAATAAAATAAAAATATAAAATAAAATAAAAACTACGAAATAAAATAAAAATACAAAATAGAATAAAAGTATGAAATAAAATAAACATAAAAATCTCCCAGAAGTCCTCTGACAGGAAAGACAATTGACGCATGCACAAAAAGAGAGGCCTCCTGGTGCCAAAAATAAACTCGATCTTTTTCCCTGTTGGACTTTGAATGGTAAAGACGTGCCAAACTGTTCGGGAAGGAATTTATCCAACAAGAGGTCGTTGGAATCAAAAATAAAATCAGTGTCCAAACTGTCCCTCTAGTGTCTGTGTATCTTTCCTTTTCTCTTTGCCTATTTATTTCAGCGGCGAAAGCCATTCAACAAGTTTTGGACGTTTAGGTGAAAGAACCAACCCAGCAGTAATAGCCATAATATTCCATCCCACGTCTATCGCCTGTTTTACACTCCACCCACGTCTATTGAATGGATGAAGAGGCTCATCCCTTATTTCCTGTTTAGGATGTGGTTTCCGGCTTTCTCTTTTCAAGTCTTTTACTATTTTCCAATCTTTTACTCTTTTTTTTCAATTGGAGTAGATAGACTAAACTATCACCCGGTTCACACTCCACCCACGTCTATTGAACAGGTGAAGAGGCTCATCCCTTGTTTCCTGTTTAGGATGTGGTTTCCGGTTTTCTCTTTTCCAATCTTTTCACTCTTACGTAGCCCCCTGCACATCAGTGGCGTTACCGCCTTACTCGGGGTGATATGATTAAAAAAAAAATATTAAGCGACTGGAATTTTGTGACGAAATATTTTCATTATTAATTTGTACTTTTTCTTTCTGCTGTTACTTTTTACATCGGAACACCTACCACCTAAAATCGGAACACCTACCACCTAAAATCGGAACGCCTACCACCGAAAATCGGAACGCCTACCACCTAAAATCGGAACACCTACCACCTAAAATGGAACACCTACCACCTAAAATCGGAACGCCTACCACCTAAAATCGGAACGCCTACCACCTAAAATCTTCAAAAATTTAAATGCAACGCCACTCGCCATCTCCTTTTTTCATAAATCTCTTCTTTTATAATCCTTTCTCCACAAAGATGTTTTCTCATTCTCTTTTACTCCCAGTGACCTCTTGCGTCCTAATGACATTATCGCCTTACTTGGGGTGATATGATTCTAAAAAAGGATATCCACAGACTGTTAAAGTAGTGTGAAGTTGGAATAAAAAACAAATTATCTTGAAGAGCGATTGTCGAATTACTGATACAGAAATCAAATTTAATTACTCGAATACTATCGCGTTTGTGGAAATGTTGCACACTCCAAATACAAATTAATGTCTAATATAATTATTTGCGCCATTTTGTTTGTTTAATATCTAGTAGCGTATCAGAAGTTTGCACTTACGTCTAGTGTCAAGGTTTATTGATGTCTAAATGTGTTTTATTACTTTAAGAGGGACCCTAACTCACTCAGTCCGAGCTCGGCGCAATTTGTTACACTTAGCCTTTTCTGGGGTCTACTTATTTACACTTAAAAAGGTGTGTTCATATTGTTAAACCCTCCGCTCCGATCGAACCCTGAGCTAGTCATCTGAACGGACGTTCCTACAAGGTAACGCCGTGTCTTGAGTGCATATTGGCTCTTTAACTCAACCCAAACCTCATGCAGAACTCCTCGTACCAACGATTAATCGCTAAAGGTGCTGGGGAAATGACTCTGTACCGCTCCAGTAAGTACTTGACTCCTCCTGCTCACCTTTACCTTTACATGAGCTAGACCAGGCCAGGCCAATATGAAGGATTAATGCCATATATAGACAAGAGCTGTACAGTCGTCACTTTTCCGTTTCAACAGACTCTAAAAGTGTCTCCTTTTCTATAGACCAAACGTTGCAAGCCTCTCACAGCTTTATTGCTATTTCCGTATAAAGTGTTAAGACGAACCACATTCTTTAGTCTCACGACTTCTAAACTTCACGGCTAAGACCCGCCATATTGAGCACATTGGAGTGAACCACCCTTATTCCCTTTGTATTTCATTAGTGAGATTAAACTTTCGCTTGAACAACTTCTTCTCACGAACCGACTCCTAAGCACTACAATCTTAATCCGTTCAAATCCAAGGTTAATTATTCAAATCAAAATTAATCAATTCAAATCCAAGGTTAACTGTTATCTTCTCTACATATTCCCATAAACTGTGCCCCTTGCTCTGTAACTCCCTACCTCGAGTGGATCCCGAGCTTTGTAAAGAAGAAACATCATTGTCAAAAAAAAAAAAAATAAAAATAAAATAAAATAAAATAAAATAAAAACAAAAAAAAAAAAACTCAAATGGCGTTATCTACACCAGACTTCTTTTACAATTTCACAAAATTTGCATTAAACCGTCACACCGTCACAGCAACTCGTTCGTTAACTTTTACTGACATCTTGAATTTAGCATGATCTCGTAGCCGATGTTACGGCGATATCTTAAAAAAATCGTTTTATTTATTCTTTTCTGCATATCAGTTACCCTTTTCATCTCAAAATAAGTGTGTTAAGAACTTTCGCGCTAGTCACTCAACAGAAGCGTATACATTGGCAGATACGACTCTTAAAGTAATAATAGCGACAGTCTTAAGTTGTGTGAAATCATAGACTTTTGTGGCCGAATTAATTAAGGCATCATTTAGATAAGATGATCTTCCGGGATAAGGAATGTTAACCCCTAATGCTTATGTTTTGTTAGAAGTTATTCCTTTATTGTAACGTCACATTACTTTTAACGTAATTGACTTTGAATGCTTTAATAAAAACCAGATATAAGGTGAAAAATACAAAATATAAAATGAAAATTAATAATTGAATCCATTTTTATCAATTCAGAAATCCCAATGAGATGCTTTATTTTTGTCGACTTTGTCCAAATTTAAGCCATGTAAATATCTGAAAAAAGTTTCTGAATTTCTTTTCTTTCCGGTTTGTACATGTACGTTGTGGTGCAGTGGATATCGGCTCGGAACGAGAAATCGGTGGAGTCGCGTTCGAATTCCAGCTGAATTCTCTGCATTAACTTACGTGCAAAAACCCTTAGGAAAGGTATTTATCCGTCTCTTCCCAGTTATGGGTTAAATAACAGGACGGATTGAGTGCTATTGCTTTGGTTGGCAATCGATCTACCGCAGAAAGTAATGGCAACCTACTTTCGAGACATGATCGTCCAAAGCGTGTATGGCACTTAACTGACTGACATATACTTTTTTGTTGATTTTTTATGGACCGATCTGTTGACTTGCAAAAAGTAAAACCTAATCTCAAACTTCAGGTGATAAAAAGAAAACGAATCAACTAATAGCCAGAAAAATGATTATTTGAGAAAAAGAATATCACGTTCAATAAATGTATCCTGTTGTTAATTGCTCAGTTATATTAATGTAAAAAAAAGTTTGTATATCCTATGTACGACACTACCTTTGAATACACATGTCAATATCCATGCATAATGGATAGAAATCAATACATAAAGCATTAATAAGATTATGTAGGAAGAAGAAGAGGAGGAAGAGGATCAAGAGGAGAGTTCAGATAGAAAACAAAAGCCAAAACAAACGTATTGTATGTGAAATTATTTGTTTTCAGTACAAAGAGTTCTGGTCACTGAGCAGAGACTTGTTTATACTTGAAATGGAGTTGTTGTGGCTTGTTTTCAAATAATAAATCAGGCAAAAATCAAACAAGTTTTAGCTGCTTTTCTGTTACTATTTTGTAAAATTTCGAATTATTTTGTAAAAAGTCTACCCGCAGGTTGTTGGTAAGGGGTCGTTTTAAAATGAATCTGAACTGTTTTTCGATACGGATTTTCAGAATAATTTCCACATTTGAATTTTTGTTTTAATTTCAAGCTAATATATTAAATTTAATATTTCCAATATGCAAAATATTCCTTTAAACTAAAATAAAAGCTTATAAGATACAAAAGCCTATATTTTACAGTGAAAAAAGAAAATACACACACACACACACACATTAAATCTGATCAGAATCACTAAAAACAAAATTTGATACAAAATACTAGAAAATAAGATCCAAAATAAATTAAGTGATTCTGGTTGCTGATTGGATAAGAAGCCAATTGAACTTTCAATGTCAAATGTTTATGGTTCTTGGCGTAAAAAATAAGGTTGCGTTCAGAGCCAACCACGAAACTGAATTATTTATTTATTCACGTTTTTGGTGGAAGACCGTCAGTCAGTCAGTCAGTCAGTCAGTTAGTCAGTCAGTCAGAGGCCCCAACCGGACACTAACGAGACAACAACAACAACATGACACTTCAGCTAACTCCTGAAAGTTAGCACACGATAAGCGGACGTTTTTCACTGAGCATTCATTTCTACGGTTTTTTCTAAGACAATCATATTTCACTTAAACGAACTCTTTGAACTTTGAAGATATTTTACTTCTTCTTCTTCTTCTTCTTCTTCTTCTTCTTCTTCTTCTTCTTCTTCTTCTTCTGCTTTTATGTGCCTTGTCCTTTCAGGACGTAGGCGATCATGGCTTTCCACGTCTCCGTATCCCTGGTGGCTCTTAGCACGCTTTCTTGTGTTATACCGCACAGTCCCTGTTTTGTCATCCACCTGCTCGGGCTCTTCAAATATGGTATCCGCTGCTTTCCTCTTTTTTCCCTTTATCTGGCCTGTTAGTATCATGTTTTCCAAGTCCTCCTTCCACATTGATTGTCCCAGAAACTTTAGCTGTCTTTTCCTGATGCTCAGTATTAATTTCCTTTTCGTTTCCATCCTTTCCAAAACCTCATCATTGCTCACATGCTCGATCCATGATATCCGCAGCATCCTTCTGTAGAACCACACTTCAGCTGCTTCAAGTTTTTCTTTCATCTTTGAGGATATTGTCCAGCATTCACTGCCATAGTGAAGAACCGACATCACATAGCAATCCAATATTATATTCTTTGTTTCTAGCAAAATTTTCTTGTCACTTTATACTCTACTCAGCTTCTGGAACGCGTTTTTCGCCATGCCAATTCACCTTTGGATCTATGTGTCACACTTTCTGTCTTCTGTTAGAACACTTCCCAGATATTTAAATTTTTGTACCTGCTTGATTTTAGTATCCCCCACGTGTATTTGGCATTTTGGACTGCTCTTTTTGCTGATGACCACGCATTCGGTTTATTTTTAGCCCTTTCTTGTCACTCTCTTCAGCTACCATATGTAGGAGGTCATGTAGTTTCCTTTCCGTGTCTGGTATCAGCACTGTATTATCTGTGTACCTTATATTGTTCAAATTGTGGCCTCTGATGACAAATCCTGGAATAACATCTAGGGTCCTCAGAATAGTCTCGCTGTACAAGTTGAATAGATCCGGTAAAAAGACACATCCTTGTATTACGGCTCTTTTTATCTTTGTATATCTGCTGAATTCGTTACCTGTCCGTATGCAGGCGGTTTGCACTCTTATGCCTTTCCCAAATATGTCGAGGCTACCGAGCATCTCCATCAATTCTTTGCGGCGTATTTTGTCAAACGCCTTTGCATAATCGATAAAACAGGTACAAGTCTTTCTTCATTTGTACTGTCCTTTCGGAGAGCATCATAATCATAAATATGGCGTTCCCTGTTCCGGTGTCTTTGACGAACCCGCACTGTTCTTGTCCTATCTCTGGCCTGATTCTGCTTCTCGCTCTATTCATCAGGATTCGGACGATCAGTTTTGTAATGTGGCTCATTAAACTGATTGTTCGGTGGAGTTCACACTTGTTTGCATTTGGCTTCTTAGGCACTGCTATGAAAATCGACTTAGGTCGTTTGGTTTTTCACCACTATCATAAATTTCATTTCTGCAAGGGTGTACGTTGTGTTGCAGTGGCTATCTGTTCAGAACGAGAAATTAAAGAGCTGAGTTCAAATTCCAGTTGAGTTTGTTGCATTCATTTACGCTCAAATACCTGTTATAATATTCCTAATTCTAGATCTTCTTTTTGTTCATGTTATACAAATTTCCACCACTGACCGAATGTGAACACTGTGAAACCCAAGATTGAACTAAAACCTTTGTTAACTGCACATAAGGTTCGCACATAGCTTCCGTTTCACTTACATACCCAAAGAAAAATCCAGAATTTTCAACCACTCCCGCCTATAGAAACAAAGAAAAATTGAAGCCAACCTGTGTCCGACGATCTTCCTTATTTTCATCAACGACCTCCCAGATGAGATCAAGTCCCAAGTAGGCATCTACGCAGATAACACCACAATATACTCCCGCACCAGTAAGAAACCTGGCGTGGCGGACAGACATAATCTCGCTGCTGACCTTGAACGGGATCTACACTCTGTGGTGAATTGGGGCAAGAAGTGGCTTGTCAACTTCAATGCGTCTAAGACTAAGTTGTTGTCTGTCAACCATCACAGGCAATCTCTCCTGCCTCCCATAAGCATGGACCAAGCGATTCTCCATGAGAGCAATACACTACGCCTCCTCGGCCTTACCCTCTCCTCAGGCCTCAAATGGAACCACTATATTGAATCCATAGCTAAATCTACTGCTAAGAAAGTTGGGTCACTATGTCGATCCAGGATGTTTTTTCCGCCTGAATCCATCCTGCATATATACAAGTCAACCATCCGTCCGTGCATGGAGTACTGCTGCCATTTATGGTCAGGCGCCCCTGCCGTTCTCCTCAGTGTTCTCGACAGGCTCCAAAGGAGAGTCTGTAATGTGATAGGTACTGATCTGGCGCCTCGATTGCAGCCACTTCCCCACCGTCGAAATGTGGCCTCCCTTTGTCTGTTCTATAAATACTTTCATGGCTTCTGCTCGGACGAACTTAAGTCATTGGTGCCTCCTCAACAGGTGTTTACTCGTGCAACCAGACTGGAAACTGGGTCCCACCCATTCACAGTCAGGTTAGCCAAATGCAGACGACAATTCTACTCCTGCAGCTTCTTCTCTGGCACTTCCCGCCTGTGGAACTCGCTCCCATATTCTTGTTTTCCTGACGGCTACAACCTCCAGAAATTTAAATGCAATGTCAATACTCATCTATTAACCACTGGACTCTAGCTCTCTCTCCCCACCCCCGTATAACCTTCCCTTTCTCTCCACCTATGTATCTGTCATCGCACCTGCATTCTCAGCTTTCTATTGCTCCTTTCTAACTAGTTTGTACTCCTTACTCTCTTCTAATTAATTGTTTACAGTTATTTTGCCCCCCCCCCCGCTCATCAGTGGCATTTCTGCCTTGCTCGGGGTGAAATGATTAAAAAATATATATATATAAAACTCATCAAAGGGATAACTTAATAACCTAACCGCGACAAGACTTTGAAAAATTGTAAAAACATTTCTGAAAAACATATTTTTACAAAGATTTTCTAAAAATAAATAAGTGAATAAGTCCTGAATGTTTCATTAAAATCCGACAATTATTTGAATTTTGCAAGAATTTCCAAGTTAATGTGTTTTTTTACCAGGGAAAAAAATATACTGAGTTACGTCATATTACATTATCGGAAATCATCATCCATTATAAACTTTGATAAAGATTTGGTTGTTTGCAACATTTTTTATCAAAACTTTAAACGTGTTAGAAAGGATTAAATTTTTTTTAAAAATAATTTGAAAATACTTTGATCTTTCCTCTTAATAAAAACAAATATTTTGATGGAAAAAATTCTTATTAAATTTGAGGAATTTTTTTCCATACTATGTTGTTTTTTCAGCTAATTAGTAGGTACTTCCATTAATTCACTGAAAAAGAAAACAGCCTAGAATGAAGAAAAAAGGCTCCAAACTTAATAAAAAAGTTTTATCGTCAAAATGCTTATGTTATTATTATGAGAAAAGTAATACTTGTTTGAAATCCGTTTGATTTAACTTTAAATTTGCTAATTTTTCCAAAAATAACGTGTCATACATGTATGTTTTATTTTTGTAATAAATAAATAAATAAATAAATTTATACCGAGAATCAACTTGTTTACAAACTTGTCAATCTGCAAAATAGACGAAAACATGTTAACTTTTGAAAACTGTAAAATGTTGAGATTCCAAACAATATAATTTCTGCTTGAATACACCAGAATATTTTGTTTACTAGAAATAGTAAATTAAAATTTAATATTCTAGCTTTCAATTAAAGCTAAAATGAAAGTATAAAGAAAGAATTTTATTTTTGAAAATTAACTTTAAAACTTAGGTATCGAAAATGAGTGGAGGTACCTATGTGCAGTGAAACAAACCCCAAGAATTTTAATGTCACAGGAGATTTTAATTCATGAAAGTCAGTATTTTCACAATAAAATTGGTATAGAGACCAATTTATGTTAGCACCTTTTTCGAATATATATTTAGATGATAAATATCAAAAAACACCTTTACGTAAACATTGAAACAAAGTGAAACGTGTAAGGTGCGTGAAGTAAACTGATTTCTCATAAATCATTTTAGTGATCAATACAAAACAGATGACAGAATATATCTATATGAGTAGATATAATGTGTCTGTTTTTCATAATATCTATCCTTATTTCAAATAATATTGGCAATAAGTTGTTTTGGTGGTGAATGTCAGGAGTTACGCAAAGCCCAACATAAACGTATGCCTATAAATAAATCCCCACTATATATACCATAATAACCCCCCATATATATATATATATATATATATATATATATATATATATATACTTGAATAAATTATTGTTTTCATATTTTACATAAAAATATGGGCTCCTTGATATTAATCAATCTTCATTCACTAATTTTCACCGGTTATTAAGTATAAGAAAAGGCAGACGGGTAAACTGTGAGAATAAGGAGAGAGACAATAATAATAACGATCGCTTGATGTTTGTCAAGGGTACATGTAAATTGCTCGTATTTTTCTCACAGCGACCGTCTTCTTGTTTCGTCTTTTTATTTCGTTTTCTGAGGCTCCGAACAGATCATTTAGAAACTCACTCCTGGATTTAATTCTGGGTTTTTCATTGGACGACAAACAAACTTCGTGTCGGCTCACGAAAAGGGTCCGTAATAGAAATGTTTTTTTAATTTTTTTTTGCTAATTAAAAATTATTTCAATTTTTGTTTCTTTTTAGATGTTTCATAGTTTTCTATTGGCCGAAAAAGATTTCGCATTGCCGTGTGAAATTTCACGAGTTTTGTGTGTACTAAGCAAAGTTTGTAAATTCTAGAAAATTCTTTTTTTTCTTTCTTATTTTCTAACAAAATCAATGAGTCAGATTTGAATTTTAAATTTAGAACTTGTTTTGTTTACTACATATAAGTCCCCGTTCAAATAACGGAGTGAAATTCTGTGTATTTTTTTTTCAGTAATAAAAATATGTGTTGTGTTTTTTCCATTTAATTCCGGATTTCTTTCGGCAGGATCTCTTGATTTTATATTTTTAGAAATATATGCTGGTTTTAGTCTGTTAATGGAAACATTATTATGCACATTTTCAGATATTTTTATCGCAATATATTTATCATGACTGCTTATTACTTGAAATATTACTGTGTATGGGGTTTCTAAAGGTTTTCGTACTCTGTCCGTTCTCAGCCAAATATATTCACAGTTTTGTAAATCTTTAGGAATATATGTCTTAGGTGTAGAGTGTAAATGTCCGCTGGAAAAATTTTCCTTGTCAAATTTTTACATCTCTTCAGCTAAAGTGTTGATGTTAGAGTTTGTTAATTCTATGTCTTCATCTTTAGTAGGATCGATTAACAATCACGGAACTTGAGCTTGACTTCCCGTTAATGCAGTAAACGGGGAATAGTTGGATTCATTAGGTGTCATCCTGAGTCCAAAAAGCATAAGAGCTGACAGCCAGGATTCTTTTCTTGCTATTATTGCTGTCTTCAGAGTTCTATGTGCTCTTTCTAATAAACCGTTTGTTTGTGGGTGATATACTGTTGTTTTCAGTCGGTGAAAACCAATTATTTTAGATAATTTTGTGAACAATTCAGATTCGAATTGGCTTCCTCTGTCTGTTACAACGTGGAGTGGAACACCGAATCTCGAAATCCATAATTCTACGAAAGATATTGATACTGATTTCGCTGTGATTTCCGATAGTGGACATGCTTCAATTCATCTGGTGTTCCTACCAATACATGTTCAAATATAACGATAGGGTGAAAAATAAGGATCTGTAGGGTGGCGTTAAGGGCCCAGCAATATCAATATGCACCGTCTGAAAGCGGCTGGAGGGTAATTCGAACGGTTGAACTTCACTTTTTGTATGTGCTGTTATTTTCGCTTGCTGGCACTGTTGGCATTCCTTACACCAAGTTTTTATCGACTAGTCTATTCCAGGCCAGTAATATCTTGCTTTTATGAGTTTTATAGAGGCCGATGTACCCGGATGTAATAAATTATGCAGACTGTCAAATACCGAATTTCTTAGCTTTTGCCAGTCACATAGCACTATTTCGTTTTTGTTTACAGTATATGGTTTCAGACGATCGCGGAAAGTTTCGATTTCATCGTCAGTATTTTGATGTGTTACTATTTCTTGTAGGTCGCAAACATGAATATTGATTGCATTTGCTGGTCGTGATAAACAATCGGCTACAATATTTTGTGATCATTTTATGTAGGATATATCATTAACGTATTCACTAATGAATCGTTGTTGTATATCAGAATTTAATGAGGACTGGCTTTTAAAATCACTGCAAAGTGGTTTATGGTCAGTCATTAATAACACATTACTTCTCTCCATTTGGCGTTTAAAATGTAATACTGCTGGGTACGCAGCTAATAGTTCCCTGTCAAACGCGAAATATTTTTGTTGGGTTTGCGACAATTATTTTGAAAAGAACCCAATAGGGATGGGTTAGTTATCAAATATTTGATGAAGAGCTGCTCCTACGACATAATTCGAACTGTCTGTCACCAGTTGATAATTAATAATCTTAGAGTCGGGAAAAGCTAGAGCGTTTACATTTGTTAAATAGTTCTTTATATTTTTAGAAGATTCAATCTCTTCCTTAGTAAGCGTTATTGTCTTAGATTTTAGTTCGAGACGCATTCGCTCTGTCAGCGGTAATATTATGTTGCTGGAATTTGGTACAAGTTTTCTATAAAAATTCGCCATTTCGATAAATCTGAGTAAGGATTTAGAATCATTTAGTTTCTTTCTACTGGGTTTAAGTCCATCAGCTGAGGTGTGAAATCCTAGAAATTTGAGCTCGGTAACAGCAAATGTACATTTTGAAAGAGAGATTTAAAAAAGATCATGCTCACTGAATTTCTGTAGTACTTCCTCAATATGATTATAATGGCCATCTTCGTCATCCGAGAAGATAAGAATATCGTCAATGTAAGTGAATGTACATTCGAGGTCACGAAAAATACTGTCCGTCATCCTTTGGAAGGTACTGGATGCGTTTCGCAGACCGAAAGGCATATAATTGCACTCGTATATTCCAAAAAGTGTGGTTGTCGCTGTTTTACATATGTCATTGGGGTGTACTGGTATTTGGTGATATGCTGATGACAGGTCGATTTTCGAGAAAACGTTTTTGTTGTGCAATTTAGATGACAGAGAATTTAGGTTTGGGATTAGGTAGCGATCAGGTTTTGTTATTGCATTTAATAACCTGTAGTCACCTACGGTTTTTAAGTGCCGTCGGGTTTAGGCACTATATTGCGATTTTGAAGAGGAATTATCCCAGTTTTCTGGACTTTCCGAAATTCTTCCATCGCTATTTTGTATTTTTGGGGAGATAACTGTCTAGTTTTTGAGAAAGAAGGAGGATTACTTCAAGTTTCAATCCTGTGGAATATCTTGGGTTTGATATCGTTGCTATTTTGATGTGGGGAAATTATATTTGGATATTTCTTTATGAGATTATTGACTGTTATGTCTGTAGGATTGTCTGAATAAATATCAATGTTCATTAACCTCGAAGATGGTTGTGCTTTAGATTGTCTATTTGTTGTCGTATCTATTAGTTTACTATTAGTACAATCTAAACATATTTATAAATGGAACTTTGTTTGTTTGTTTGTGTGTGTGTGTATGTGTGTGTGCGTGTGTGTGTATCCGTTACCTATAGACTCCGAAATGGCTGAACCGATTTTCTAGAAAATTTACACAGTTGTACTATAAGCGTCTGCAAGTGTTCTTAGCTAGGTTTTGTGTCGAGGTACCCCCGATAGATATTGAAAATCGATAATCGAAAAAATCGGGTTATAGAAGGAGTGATCCGATTTTAATCAAATTTGATACACTCATAAACAAAGACATAAGAAACGATATTCAGAAGTTTCAAGGTTGCAGTTCTTACAATAGTGCAGAAAATTGATTATATATATTTATATATATAAGTTTTCATTACACCCGAGCAACGCCGGGCTATACTGCTAGTCAACCAATAGTTCAAAGTGGCTCAAGAAGTCATAACCTAGGAGAGGTGTGGTCGTTTCTACAGCAAGAAAAGTCCAAGTAAAATCTCTTCTGAGGTTATTTAGTGCTAACGTGATTACTGCTTGGCCAGAGCGTTCTATTCCATTAGCTGCTACCATAGAGATGTTGGTTGGGTGAATTATGGCACCGTTTAGATATTGTTTTGGTATAACTGATACAGCTGCTCCTGTGTCTACAACAAAATTCACTTAGTTATCTTCTAACCGCGCGGCTACTTCAAGAAGCGGCGAATATGCGGAAGCTATCATATTACATCGAACTAGTTTTCCGGATTTATATTTGATACCGGTGAATTGGGTCTTGAACTGGGTTGTATTTGTACATTTTTCCTGTTAAGCCATTTGCACCAGGGTTTGCAAAACTTTGCACGTTCAGCAAAGTAAATATATGCTCGACAGATTTTGGGATTTTGATCTCTGTGAAACGGAGAGATACCAGATGAACTTTCCTTTGTTGTATTTTGGTATCTTTGCGGTTGTCGTTGGTGTTGTCGATGGCTTTCTCCGGACACTTGCTGAATATGCGTTGTCTCTTGTTAAAATATAGAAGATCATCAGACATTTTTCCTAGCCGATCTATTTCGAGATCTGTTTGCTCGGCTCTAACTGGTTTCATAGAAGGCGGCAGCGCTTGTATAAATTTATGTTGAACAATGTCTTCATTGGCGCCAATGCGACTTGCTAACGACATCAGTTCGTTTAAGTAAGACGAAGGTCGTCCTGATATTCCTGAAGATTACATCAGTTTGTCGAACATCTCTGGTTTCGACTTTTCATATGCACTGATTACGGCTTCCTTTAATCTTTTAAGTGTAATGTGTTTGTTCTTATTTTGAGTGTAATATATTTGTTCCTCCTACTATTTCTGGAGGAATAGCTGCCAAAGCGTGGTAGAATTTTTGCGTTGCTTGTTTTGTGTTTGTGATGTTGAACTGCGCTTCCATTATCGCAAACCAGGCGAATACTATAGACTCAATAAACACGGGTGTTTTGATTGTCACCGCTTGTATGGATGAATCCTGGTTGATGATCATTTGTTCTGTGTCGTTTCTTTTTTCTGCCATGGATTTTGTGGTTGAATTTTTTTTTAGGGTGTCGGGGTTCACCAATTTATAGTCAGTTATCCGTTATAGTGAAGTGCATGTGTGTTGAAACATTAGTTTGGTTTGATTTGGCCTTGTTAGTTGATAGCCCATTATAAGAGGGGTACAAAATATGAACATCAAATTGTAAATAGAAACAACAATTTATATATATATATATATCAATTAAGGTTTTAGCAAATAAAAGTAATGTTTTTTGGTTGGTACAAGGTCGTTAGAATGTTCGTATGTGCCTTGTGGCGCAGTGGATATCGGCTCGGAACGAGAAATCAGAGAGACGGGTTCGAATTCCAGTTGAATTTCTCACATTCACTTACGCGCACATACCCTTGGGAAAGGTATTAATCCGTCTCTTCCTTCCAGTTATGGGTTAAATAACAGGACAGATTGGGTTCTATAGCCTTGGTCGACAACCAGTCTACCGCAGAAAGCAATGGCAACCTACTGCGGGATAATCTTCTGCCCAGTCAGCCATGTCTCTTTCGTGACATGATCGCCCAATCGTGTATCATACTTAACTGAAGTGTTTGCCAGAATGAGCTTATGTATATGTGTATGTGTGAGCGTTATTGTTGGTAGGAGTGTCTTTGAAGTATTCGCTCAGTCTTAAAGGGTCCCGTCCGGTTATTAAGTATAAGAAAAGGCGGACGGGTAAACTGCGAGAATAAGGAGAGAGACAACAATAATAACGATCGCTTGACGTTTGTCAAGGGTACGTGTAAATTGCTCGTATTTTTCTCACTGCGACTGTCTTCTTGTTTCGTCTTTTTATTTCATTTTCTGGGGCTCCGAACAAATCATTTGGAAATTCACTCCCGGATGTGATACTGGCCTTTTCATTGGACGACAAACAAACTTCGCGTCGCGAAAAGGGTCCGTAAAAGAAATTTATTTTTTTTTTTAATAATTAAAAATTATTTGAATTTTTTCTTTTAGATGTTTCCTAATTTTCTATTGGCCGAACAACATTTAGCATCGAGGTGTGAAATTTCGGTAGTTTTTTTGTGTGTACTAAGCAAGTTTTGTAAATTCGAGAAAATTCGTTTTTTTTTTCTTATTTTCTAGCAAAATCAATAAGTCGGATTTAAATTTTAAATTTAGAACTTGTTTTGTTTACTACAAAAAACAATTTGAAATCATTCAACCATTTTCTGTAGAACGGTTTCAAGTTTCACGTAAATATAATTTACAGCTATTTTATTGGTAGACAAAGAAAGCAATTCAAGTTAAATAGTAACCAGATGTTCACACAAAAAATCAAATACGTCCACATCTCAATAAACAGCTAATTGAACACATTACCTGTGAGTCAACGTAATACAAGTAGACAAAAAAAGTACCTTGATCGATATTTCGTTGGTAGGATTATTGGAACTTGTAAATTTTCCGTTCAATTTCTAGTGTTGTCTGAGTTGAAGTCTTACTTTCAATCCAGTACAAAAATATCCACAGTATCGCGTAATAATCATTAAGAAAAGTTTTAGAAATGTGTGCTTTTGTAAGCAGTTGCATTTCTTCTATGAATTAGATAAAAAACAAACATTCTTGTTGTTTAACAAGTTTAATTTAAAAACAATATTGTGAAAAACAAAGAAAATTCCACGTCGTCCGCACATAGCAAATGCACGGCTTCTAGTATAACGGGTTATCCATAGTTTATAGTGGGAGTCCATTCTAGTGAAGGGTAGTTGTATATTGTTGCAGACTGACGGAATTTGGCCTTGTTGTAGATAGCCCATTATAAGTCATAAAATGATTATAAATCGAGAAAAGCAAATTAAGTTGAAAAATAACATTTTATATATACACATATCAATAAAGGTTTTTACAATTAAAGTAATACTTGAAGTATAGGGCCAACGGACGTTAAAATGTTAATGGCAATAAAATGCTGAAAAGAGAATTAATGCTTAGGAATGTGGGAGCGTTGTAAGTAAGGAATGTCTTTGATGTATTCGCTCCTTAGGTCATTAAGTAGTTTTGAGACAGCGAAAGATAAGAGGAGAGGGAAGGGAGGCGAGGATAGTAAGCCACTTGACTTAGATCAAGGGGATAGTGATTACACTCCTCTCTCTCTCTCTCTCTCTCTCTCTCTCTCTCTCTCTCTCTCTCTCTCTCGAGTCTGGGTCTGTCTGTCTGGGTGCTTTCTGTATCGGATTTTTAATTCGACTTTTTGGATCGCAGCAGATCATTTGGGATTTCACACTTGTATTTGATTCTGGGCTACCCATTGGCCGATAAATAAAATTCGCGTAGGCTCGCGAACTGGAAATTTAATATTTAATTAACTTCTATTTTTCAACCGGAACATCTGCGCGAATCCGGCTGCGCACGGACGACTTTTGGTAATTTGCTTTTTGTTCGTGAAAGTGCGAACATCCGGTCCATCGCTTTTGATCGGTCGCTATCGCCACACTAGAATCACATCAAATATCACCAAACAAAATATTTAAATCAACATAAGCAAAATATTACAAATAGGATCAATCAAACTAAAAAAATCAGGGATTTCATAAAACTATGAATTTTTAAAACTGTAAAACTAGGAGGTACCTTCAAAAAATTTCTGAAAAAACAGCATAGTATGAATGGAAAAGGCTCCGAACTAAATAAAAACAAACTTCTAACGGCAAAATTGCTTATATTAACAAGCGAGGATAAATCAAAGTATTTTTTAATCATTTTTGAAAAATTTTAAATTCTTTCTAAGACGTTCGAAATTTTGGTAGAAAATCTTGTTTTTCTTTCGTCTGTGAGTGGTGTAATTTTTACAAGGGTTTAACGGCAAATATAATTACGCCAAACCTTTCTTTTGCCGGTGAAAGACACACTTTGAAAATTCTTGCAAAAATCAAATCATTGTCAGACTATGACGAAAATTTCATGACTTATTCATAATTGACTGAAATCATTTTTAAAGTCATTATTTTTAGAAATTCTTGGTAAAAAATATTTTTGGCATATGTTAACCCTCCACCAATTAATTTCCGGGAAAGTCTAGAAATTCGCCATTGTTTCCCCATAAACCTAATATTAATTAAATTCAGGGGTCATTGAGGAACGCTAATCAACTGTCTTTTATTCTTCAAAATTAGCCCATTTTTAGAAAATCTACTCCGTATTGCGAAAACAAAAATGCAATAAAACTATGCCATTTTTTATTCAGATAAACTTTTAATTGATTTTATAAACAATATAAATTAAGGATATCATAGTCTGAAAAGAAAATCTTTCAATGAATAATGAATTTTTGCAAGAATTGTTTTCATTTTCATTATTTTCTATTATAATAATATATAAAGTTTCAAATTTTTTAAACATTTTCTCCTTCATCGTTAATGCTAGGGTGTTAAATTAATGCATGAAGACTACATTTACTAATCGAAAATTGAAAAGCTTAATACAAATAATTTAGCTAATGGATTTTTAAAATAATTAAATCATTTTAATTGTGTGCATGCTGATTACTCGTATTTTCTTGTTACGGGTGGCCGTACATGACATATCATTAAAAGGTCACGTGTTTCAAAGGTTGCGCTCCATACATAAAACAAACTATATAAACATTTTCGGCAGGGTACAATTCTTTCATCTCCCTTCAGTGTTTCCTATGCTCTACGTTTCCGCATTCAACGGGCGTTGCAAATCATCGCTTCAAAATTTAAGCAAGTTTTGTCTTTTAATTCCTAGTTTTCTAATTTTGTTAAAAAAATAGTAGTTGTTGAAATTCACAATTTGTGGAGGTACCTAAAAAGAATATGAAAAATAGATATTAAAAATAAAAATTAATAAATGCCATAACATTTCATGAATTATTGAGTTACCTCTGCCGTTATATAATTCTGTTATTAAATTGTAATTTTATTTAAAAGAACGTTTTATATTGTTTTAATTTTTATTTTTCATAAAACATCTTCAAACGAAAAATTCTATAAAATATTGGATAATTGTTGAAAACATTGTGTTCAATTTTTAATTATAACATATACTTTAAAAATAAAAAAACGAAGCGTACGAATAAGATTATGTCAAATTCGTCTTCCATACTTAGCATTTTTTGACAGCTACTGCCTGTCATCTCAATTCTGATAAGGCGATGATAACTCCGATAACACGGATACCGTAATTAAGAAACGTTTTTATAGTACATTTCAGGCAGTAAAGAAATAATTCTTGTTTAAAATCAGATTAAGGTAAGTTTAAATTCGGTAATTTGAATAAAATGTGTCAGCGAGGTGTATTTTATTTTTGCAAGTTTTTTTTTACTGAGAATCGGTTTCTGTTTACAAAATGCGTCGATCGATGAAAAATAGAAGAAAAAATGAAATTTTTTTAAAATCAAAATAATTTTAGATTCCGATCAATATAATGTCGGTTTGAAATACACCAGGGTATCTTGCTTACTGGAATTAGTATATTTAATCCCTTGGCTTTCGATTAAAGCTAAATTTAAAACTTTAATAATTTTTTTTATTTTTAAAAATTCAATTTAAATTTAGATATCGAAATTGAGTGGAGGTACCTTATATAAAACGTATAAAAAGGTTATGACATCTAAAGACAGAACGTAGCAAAATAAGTTTTCACTACTTTGCGTAGAAACGGTGTCGACGATTTACCTTTACCAATTAGAGGATGATATTTTTTTCTTCTTTAGTCTCAAGCTAGGAGAAAGAAAATACTGAAATACAAGGGGGTGGGGTACTGACAGTGAGAGAAACAAAGAGGATAATAAAAGAACAGGGATTAAGAAGATATGTGATAACGATTGACATTGCTTTGACATTTTTGAAGTTCATAGTTGACTGAAAAAAGAGAGCCAGAAGAGATCTCCACACGCGAGAAGTGCATGAGAAGAAGCTTACAGTTACAACTAGCAGTTTTAACTGAAACTTTGAGACCTAACTGCACTTAAATTCATGAAGTCGAGATACCAAATAGGAAAGCTCATCTGAATAATTACAGAAAAGCACGCGGCGATAGGAAAATAACTGAAGCCTAAATGCCAGGTCAGATCCGCTAACGTTGCTGATTCTTTGTATTTTATTTTATCAAGAACCTCTAGATATATAACAGAAGCACGAGATTAGATGCGGCATTGATATTCGATGGACAGGCGACTGGTAGATTTATAAATCATGCAAGAAAAATGATCTAGCACGACACAGGGAACCGACTTTCGTAACGAATGATTCAATATAATCATTCCAATTTATGCCATGGGAAAAAGAGGTAAGCACAAAGAGTTTCTCTCCTGGCAGTTAGCAGCAGCCATATTGATGGAAGGCGAAAAAGGTTCTTTAAAATGACCAATAGAGAGCAGTTAATTAATTAAAGAGCAGTTTCGTATTGGAAGCATTTAAATTAACAAACTATAAAACAAATCTAACCAATCAAATCTCGCTGCGTCTACTTTGCTCTGACACTCATTCGTTTATATGTTTGCAATTGATACTTTTGAAAGAGTTCATCCAAATTTGCTTTGACAATTACCGCCTTTGAATTTCTTGAATTAACAGATTTCTGAAAAAAATGGTTTAAATGAAAAGGTTTATCGAAAGAGTTGATTGAGTGGATCCAGTGTATTTTTGTTACTGTAGCAGCCACAGATCTATTTCCTTTAGCGAATCAATGCCCCCGACGGGAGATTCGGTCACTCACTGACCAATCAACGGGCGGAGCGCATTGATTCCTCTCTAGAACTATTTTTCCTAGTCCTGTTTGTAGAACGGAGGAAAAGCAGAGAGCCACTAGCCAGCGTGAGTAACGGACGTCTCTCTCACACCGCTGCCACTGATTCCCCATGGAATGCTTCCACGGAAGACGCTGCTGCTAGCTTCACCATGGACACTTACATACTATCTGCTGCTAGCTTCACCATGGACACTTACATACTACCAATCTTGTATGTTTACTATGTAATAAACCGTTCTTTGTTGTTATTCTAAAAGCAAGTTTCGTCATTCATTTGTGTGCCTAAAAATATAGTGTTGGGGAAATTAAGCATTTCCCAATAACTCCTATATTACTAAATAATCATGTCTTTTTTGGAATTGGGATCGGCATTAATTTCAAAACCCATGTTTTTGTTAGTTCTCATATACATACAGATTGAAGTATTTCCCGTGTACTACGATGGTTAGTAGATATTAAATGTGCATTGATATAAATTTATAAAAAATTCATTCTAGAAAAGAGTGATAAAATATAAAAATTAATCAAAAACTTCAAAGGTTATTTGGAAAAGGAAACTAATATGGATGTACATTGCATTCAAATCCTTAATAAATCAGAAAATTGTACGAGTCACTGATTTTCATTTCCTCAATTTACTTCGATAAATGAAAATTGGTTCCTATCAGTTAACTTTTTGACAATTTTTTCCCCGGTTATTATATGATCCGTCACAGAGAAACATCGATTTTACGGACGGCAATAAAAATACGAAGGTGATTATAGATTTCAAATAAGAATGAAATCCCACTAATAACTATAGCAACCACAACAAACTAACGGGAAAACCTGATATCTTATCAGAATCATGATAAAGTTTCAGCTGAATTTATTTCATATATAGGCCAGCTTTTTTAATATTTAATTCTGCATTTACGCTTTGGTGCATCTCTCATGAGCTATTCATCGAAATCTCGTTTGTAACGAGGCCGGGAAGGACTTCAGAGAGTAGAATGTATCAAAGCTCAATTATTATAAACTGGTAGGAAAACTGTAACCATGAAAGCAAATATGAAAAGGCTTTCGAGGTTCCAGTAAGAATAAACAATGAGTGGGTAATGTTCAAAAGATGGATGCTGGGAGAAAATAACGTCAAAAGTATTTGTTTCGATCACAATGATCGATGTATGCTTCGATCTTTCTCAAGTGGTTTTCGCATTTGTTATTCATTTTGGGATTTGTGAATGGAATTCTCGATTTTGCTCATTGCGCTTATTTGTTGTTTTCTATCCTTTTATTTCCACACACAGGATCTTTTTCCGCTGGATCTGGACAAACAACGACGAACACACACACACACACACACACACACACACACACACACACACACACACACACATATATATATATATAATCTTGTATTTTTTATTCTTCGTCGGTGACACTTATGTGGAGCAGGAGGGTAGCCGGAGAGAGTCGCATTCACGAAGAAGTCGTCGGGAGTCGAAAACCAGCTGATGTTTTTTGTCTTCAGCAAAAAATTCTTGACTTTATATAGTCTTTAAACTCCCACGCAATTTTTGCTTTACCATGTTGTCGCTTTATATACCACTGGATGTCAATTTGTCAATCACACCCGGCTTTTCAATCCGGTTGTTACTTTTTTTCGTTGCACTTTGACATCATCTACGGCCGGATATATCTGTCAATCAACCTTGTTCTTTGGTGACCTAACCCGCGGCCGGATGTACCTGTCAATTACCCCTGTTGTTCAAGAAAATATATAACATTTCATGTAGTAACATGAATAGCGGGTGGAGCCTGATGAAGCACCCTGAGTTGTGGTTTGTGACTTCGGGTATCTTATCATTTTCTACCGACATTTATACACGCGTTACATACGAAACTGAGTACAAAATTCATTATTAAACGATGGAAAAAATTAGCTGGCGGATTTTGATGTTATTCCAGGATCTTTTTTTCTTCCAAATCTCTGATGCTTTTTTCTTTCTTGCTTTTTTTTTAACAACGAAGACAACATTAGTCTTCTCCTGTAGCCTAGCGGTCATTTATCTTGCTCTCTGATCTGAAACATTTTCTCAAAAAGATAAAAGTAAAACACAAGCTCCACCTACCCACTAGGTTCAGAACATTTGTATGTCCAATAGTTGATGTCCAAATCATGCATCGTGAATTATGTCCAATAGGACATACAAATGTTCTGGAGGAATTTCAAAATAGAGGCTGCATTGTTTTTTTCATTACTCTTTTGGGATTTGGACGTTACAAATAAAAGAAAAGTTGATATCGAAAGTTGAAAAACCAGTAAAATAAATGAAATAAAACATTATAAAAATCATATTTTTATATTTAAATTTTCTATAATTATTAATGATTTTTATGATAGTTTTAGTAATAATTATCTAATAGTATTTTATTATATATATATATATATATATATATATATATATATATATATATATATATATATTAATGATGATTAATTCGTAAATAAATGCTGCATTTTTCGTCTGAAACTGTTAGGTGATATTCATATAACCCTTTCCATGGTTTCTGCTATCATTTCTAACCCTAGATCTCCACAAAGCATGTGAACCTGATGCCTTGCTGCCTCTTGCTTTCCTGTCTGCTGGAAGTCTTCATCTGTTTTTTCAGTTTTTAAGAACTCTGCTGTTCGACACTTCCAACGATCGGTCTATTAGCTTTGTACCTCTTTTTGATAAACTTCTAGAGGCCTTAATCAATGCTGAATTTATTCATCATCACTCATCGCAGGGCCTTTTCTCAGACAAACAATGCGTCTTTCGGTTTTCCAGGACAAAAACGATGAAGCCCGGCTGTAACATTGAACATCTTGAAAGTAATATGACAAGGCCTGACATAATTGTCTTCTCTACAAGCTGAAAGATTACGCTGTCTCTGAATAACATTTTTGAACTTATCTTTTCCTATCAGATCGTGAAATGAAGTTATCCTGAACGGCAATCATCGAGATCATTTCGTTTCAACGTCGATGTCCCACCAGGGTTCCATCCCTGGTCCTATGCTGTTTTTAATTTCCACTAACGATCTTCCTGATTAATCCAATTCTCAACTTGGAATCTACACAACTGTTTACTCCTGTCTTAATAGTAAGACGGATCAATTCGAGAAGGTAAAAATGGCAGTTGATGTCCAAATCGTACATCGTGAACTGGGGCAAAAGATGGCCTGTCAATTTTAACGTCAACAAAACTAAACTTCTCTCCATTAATCATCTGAGAGTAACATCCAGGAAAGTGACTCGTTACGCCTTCTCGGCTTAACGTTCTCGGCTGACATGAAATTGAATCCATTGCTAGGTCAGCTGCCAAAAAAGTCTGTTCATTGTGCCGAACAAGACAATTTTTACCTCCGGAATCTATCTTACATAGTTATAAGTCAACCATTCGTCCATGCTTATTGCTGCCACATATAATCCGGTGTCCCTGCTGTTTACCTTGAGCTCATCGTTAACACCCAAAGAAGAATCAGCCATTGTTGGTCCCGAATGCTAGGCTGGCATCAAGATCTCATCATTTTACAGTTGAGGTGGCTAGATGTAGCTATAAGTTCTATACTAACGGTTTTTTCTCCTGCACTTTCTGCCAGTGGAACTTCCTTCCAGCTCCATGCTTTCAATCCAACTTTTATCTGCAAAAACTTAAATGCAATGTCAATCGTTGTCTAGTGTCCTTCTCATTATTCTCTTCTTTTTCAGTTTATTATTAATATTTCAGTTTCTAATTCTTCCACAACTTGTAACCTTCTGCGATTTAGTGGGTTTATTGATTTGCTTGGAACAATGCCGATTAAAACACACACACACACACACACACACACACACACACACACACACACACACACACTTATATATATATATATATATATATATATATCCTGATTCAAAAGTACATTATGTACCCATTTACTTTTGAACAGGGATTATCTAGATACATTATATCAATACGAAAAATAAAACTGAATTTTCTTTATTTCAGTCGATATGCGTTTTTGAAGAAACATTCCTTCAGGTCTTACATTTATATAGGCCAAAAATAATTCCATATTTATCAATATTTAGCAGGAAATCAAGAAATATTCTATCTATCTATCTATCTATCTATCTATCTATCTATCTATCTATCTATCTATAATATTGTTTCATCTAAGGCGGTTATAAACTATAATTTATTTTGACGTGTAGATTTTTGGTACTTATCTCATCAAGCCACAAATTACAATTAGTTTAATTTATTAGAACATTCAAGAAACAGGAAGTCAACCAGCTTGACCAAGATTGTTTTTTCTGAGTATTATAAAGTTGAGGTCTTAAGTGGTAGAGGTGGGAAAGTACAGCGATTGGAGGAACATGTCAACAGCAAAATCAAGATGCATACCCACACCACCATAAATATATGTAAATATATCTATATATACCCACATACACATATAAACCATATAAAACATACACACATATATACACAAAGTTATATACACAAATGCACACAAATACGCAAAGAAACCTAATGCATACACACCCTTATACACACATATAAAGTAATTATACACATACAGGTATATATATATATATATATATATATATATATATATTGTGTGTGTGTGTATTTAGGCAGCATATTTTTCATTAATGCATGTTTTATTAAATAATATAAGTTTTGTATATTTATTCTATAGAAATATTTTCATATTCTCTGATAAGCTTAATGGCATTATCATTTCTGCTTACATATGACATTTTCAAAGATGTCAAATTACATTATATATTATATACACGGACAAACGATAATGCCAAACTGTTTTTGTTTACATGGGAGATTTTCAAGCAACAACAAACTCGTGCATTTAAGACGCTGAAAGTGAATGTCGCATCACAGCTCGTGACATCACACATGACCAAGCGAGAGTGAAAACAAGAAATAATAATTAGCATGGGAAGCCATTGGAATAAACTAATGGCTTCTGTTATTAATTATAGGTATTTAAGGATATTTGTGGAGATTTCATAGTTTATCTTGTTCAGGTGAGGTTTCAACTGTTTTATGTATATAGCTTTGAGAATTTTTAGTTTTTGTTTATTGTTTTCATGTTTAAGTATAGTTGGGATTTCAACTAGGGTTTTCCGAAATTTTTAATGTGGCCAGGCATGTTAGAATTATCGTTCAAGTGTAGAGTCAAGCCGCGTGAAAGCGAGCTTGTGGTGTGACCAACATCAATATTATTTAATCCGTTGGAGATACAATCTCCCAAAGGGCACTTGAATTTGTAAACTATGTTGGATTTGTGCAAATCACTAACCGGGGGAGAAGAATCATTACTAATTATTAAGTCGGATGTACTAGATTTAGAGTAGTATATGACTTATTTTTTAAATCTTTTTTTTTTTTTTTTTTTTTTTTGCTAGGATATGTTGTAGATATATTAGTATTTACTATTATTTTGTATAATTTCATCTTGTTTATAATTTGTATGCATTTGATTACAATATAGGAGATTAGTCGAAGTAGTATTATCTTCTATTTGCTTAGTATTGAGACTTCTACGAAAGCATTGTATTTGTTCATCAACGATATAGTTTCAAAAGCTATTATTAAGAAGTGTTTGTTTTATATTCTTTTGTTCACTGTAAAAAATTTGTTTTGTGGATGAATTAGTTTTTGCACGATGTATTAGATTTTTTATAATTGCTATTTTGTAGTAATATGGACATTCGCTCGTGTACATAAATTTATGCTGATATATTATAATATATAATGTAATTTGGCATATTTGAAAATGGCTTATGTAAGCCGAAAACTTAGATTGGATTATTAAAACAATTATGTATCAATATTGTATTTTTTCTTCATTTTTTGATAATGCTATTAAGCTTATCAGAGAATATGGAAAAAATTACATAAAATAAACAGACAAAACTTGTCTATATTATTCAATGAAACATGCATATATATATATATATATATATATATATATATATATATATATAGAGAGAGAGAGAGAGAGAGAGATATCAAATACATGAAACAAAATTAACCTTAATTTTATCAACAAGTAATAAACATGAAAATAAATTTAACCCTATTTTCTTTTTAAATATTCAGCACAAAATGATAGTAAATTTGCAGGTGAATTAGAATGGGGTAAAATAAAAGTAATTTAAATTTATTTTTATGACGGAATTTAAATTAATCTCATTCCTCTAGTTTAATAGTTGGCTTTTTTTTTTTTAATTTGATTATTCTAATTTTTTCATCTAAGCATAAATTATATCTATTTCTGAAACTATTGGAGGTGTAAGATTTACCTATAATCTTCCATTCTATCTGTGGGGAGAGGTTTCTGTACTTTAATTCCCAGAAATATATAGAAAGAGTGGTTTGCAATTTTAGATGAGGTTCAACAAAAGAGGGGGCTTATGATTGTATAGACTCAGCTTCCAGGACCCGGCGGAAACACCGATATATACTTTTTTAATATTTTCATTTTCTTTAAAGAAATTGTTGCTTGGTATATGACTTTTTCAGATTTTCATATACCTCAAACGGGGCAGTTATCTTTGACTCTGCAATTACAAGAGAGTTTGTTATCTATTTGGTGGTTGTTATAAAATGTGCCTTATTTATTATTGTGTGAATTAATAATGTTGTAGATGTTACTAGTGCAAGTGTAGCTATTTTTTGTTTTTCTATTAAAAATTTTTCCTCGGTGAGTATTTTTGTTAAAGAGTTTGGTTAAAGAATCTTTTCAAAAAGTACTGAATAGTTGGTAGAAAGGAGATATGTCTTCTCATCAGATCTATCCAAGAAGTCCTGCGCGGATTCGTCATTGGCGAACATAATTATAACAATATAAGATACGCAAATGACACAGTGCTAATAGCAGACACAGAAAGGAAACTACAAGTCCTTCTGCAGAAGGTAGAAAAGGAAAGCGAGAAGAAGAGACTAAACATGAATTACAAGAAAACTGGTCATTAGCAAAAAGAGGAGCACAAAATGCCAATTACAATTCGGGGATAAGAAAATCAAGCCCGTACAGAAATTTCAATACTTGGAAAGCGTTCTAACAGAGGAAGGAAAGTGCAACACTGAGATCCGAAGGCGTATTGGCATCGCCAAGTAAGCATTCAAAAAACTGATCAGAGAATTGAGAGACAGGAAAAAAAAACCTGGGAACAAAGAAAAGAGTACTAGACAGTTATGTGATATATGCCCACATTTATGACAGCGAATGCTGGACAATATCCTCACAGATAGAGGAGAGACTCGAAGCAACAGAAATATGGTTCTAGAGAAGGATGCTGAGGATACTATAGACCGAACATCTGAGCGATGAAGAGGTTTTGGAGAGAATGAACACGAAAAAGAAACTAATACTTAACATCAGGAAGAGTCAGTTGAAGTTCCTAGGACACATAATGAGGAAGAAGGGCTTGGAGAATCTGATATCCACAGGGTGGATAGAGGAAAAGAGAGACGAGGCAAAACAGCACGTGACATACCTGATGGGCTTACGTAGATGGCAGAACAGATGGAAGAAATGACAAAACAAAAGTTATTAATCAGGAACAGGAAGATGTTGAGGGCCATGATTGCCTACGTCCTAAAGGGACATGATACATAAAAGAAAAGGATAATCAGAATAAGACGACAAAGCAATTTGAACTATGACAAGTTGACTCTTTCCTTATGTGCATTAGATAACCTACTTGGAATTTCGAATTGAACCCTTCAATCTATGTGGGTAGATTGTTCTTATTCTGATTTCTATGCTTAGGTGGAGGAACCTCGTATAAGTTAAACTCACCTGTCATATTCACCTGTATGCCGGCTTATCCGTTTCATCCACTGAACCACACTATACATACTTTTCTGCGATACATAAGCCAAGGATTGAATTCGTAACAGTATCTTGAAAACCTGGTCTAATGGATTAAAATTGTGTTTAACCCAAACTATCTCCTTGGCCGTTATAATATTAAATTTGTGAATTTGGTAGTAACCGTAATTTGATTCATTTATGAATATTAACAGCTGAATCAGGCTTTAATAAGGGGCTTGCACATATGGCTTACTAACAGTATAGCCCGGCGTTGCTCGGGTGCAATGAAAGCTTTAAAACTAATCCATGGTCTTGGCGCTCAGACTCTTCGGACGTTGGCACGAAAGACTAAAAAGCAATAGTTGTTTCCATTTAAAGCAAAACCGTAGACTGAAAGAAAAATGAATGGATGTAAGTCAAATTTTTATTTCCTGGTATCGATATCAAATAAGTTTTTTTCGTCGTAAACTGAAATTTGAAGGCTAAATAAGTCCTCTGAGTAAATGGTATCATGGTTGAGACTAAGAACTACAATTATACCTACTTAGAGCCAAACCCGAAGCAAAAACATATATATATATATATATATATATATATATATATATATATATATATTATCGATTTTCTGCACTATTGTAAGAACTGCAACCTTGAAACTTCTGAATATCGTTTCTTATGTCTTTGTATATGAGTGTATCAAATTTGATTAAAATTGGACCACTCCTTCTATAACCCGATTTTTCGATTATCGATTTTCGATATTTATCGGGGGTACATCGACACAAAACCTAGCTAAGAACACTCGCAGACGCTTATAGTACAACTGTGTGAATTTTCAAGAAAATCTGTTCAGCCGTTTCGGAGTCTTTAGGTAACGGACACACGCGCGCGCGCGCACGCACACACACACACACACACACACACAGTTCCATTTATAAGTTTAGATTACTTGACATAATAAGTGCATTTTGAAATTAACATACTCAAAACAAAGCCAGTGTAAGTGAGACCCTTTATTCTTTAAAAGGATTAACATTAATCTTTTTTAACCAGATTACAGAATGCGGAGTTCCTACCAGAATTCATTTTCTAACTGTTCTTCGTTAAACTCCAAAATACACATCGCGTCACCTTAAGTGATGTTAGATTATCTCTGCCAAGAATTCTGATACAGACATTTACGACACATTTTACGACACATTTACGACACATTTACGACACATTTTTATCACACATTGGTATACGTTAAGTAGGACCCAATTAGATGTGTTTTTCCGAAATTAATGTAAAATGTTTGCAACTTGTTTTGAATAAATTGCCAAAAATTAGGAAATAATTCGATTCAAACAAAATTTTCAATAATTATTCATTAACGACTTAATTATATACTAGCAGTATAGCCCGGCGTTGCTCGGGTGTAATGAAAGCTTTAAAACTAATCCATGGTCCTGGAGCTCAGACTCTTTGGACGTTGGCACGAAAGACTAAAAAGAATAGTTGTTTCTAGTTAAAGCGAAACCGTAGACTGAAAGAAAAATGAATGGATGTAAGTCAAATTTTGAAGTTTGGTGAGAATCGGATAAAAATTGTGGATTTGCATAAAGGATAGACAGATAAACAGACACACACAAACATCTTGCCTTTTATATATATATATATGTATATATATATATTATCGATTTTCTGCACTACTGTAAGAACTGCAACCTTGAAACTTCTGAATACCGTTTCTTATGTCTTTGTCTATGAGTGTATCAAATTTGATTAAAATCGGACCATTCCTTCTATAACCCGATTTTTTCGATTATCGATTTTCGATATTTATCGGGGGTACATCGACACAAAACTTAGCTAAGAACACTCGCACACGATTATAGTACAACTGTGTGAATTTTCAAGAAAATCGGTTCAGCCGTTTCGGAGTCTATATGTAACGGACACACTCACAGAGACACACACAGACAAAGTTCCATTTATAAATAAGTTTAGATTAGATCGAATAAGTATATAAGAACATTTCGTGGAAATATTTTAGGGTTCAGTTTCACCCAGCTTTTCTATACTTCGTGTCTACTTTTTCATTTGGTAGAGGTGTTTTGGTGAATTTCTTACGTTATATAAAAAAAATCCTGATGATGTTATTTCAGTAAGACCAAATGATGCGATATCAAAAATTAAAGTTGGTGCTTGTATAATTTCATAAAACATTATTTTCTCTTCAATTGGACAGAAAATATCTAGATTGAAAATTTATTTTTTAAAAGTCACTTGTAATTTTTCAGCGAGATTTTGAAATTTATTTCGTTACTGTTCTTAGCAAGATTTTTTTATTTAATAAAAACGTGTTTGAAGATCTGGTGATTATATACAAAATATTACGCCAGGTTACAATCCCAAGTTTGTGGTGGATAAGTGTTAAGTGTTCATGTGCGCAAAAGAAATGGTTGTAATGTAGTCAATGTGCGTCCAATGGTATTTGTGCGTAAGTGAATGCAAGGAATTCAACTGGAATTCGAACTCGGCTCCCCAATTGAAATCAGCTCCCCGATTTGTCTAGCTTATTTAGATAATAGTAATTTCTTTTGGGGTTGATGGCCGCATTCATACATAACCTGGTGACACTGACCGGACTTTTTTTTACAGTGAGACTTGGGGGACACTCGAGGTTTAAGAGGTGGTTTATACGGAGGGGAAGATAACAGTTAAGCCTATATCTGAACAGGTTAAGATTGTAATGATCGGGGAAACAACCTTTGGGGAGCCGGTTCCACAAAGGAGTGGTTCGCGGGAAGCTGTTCAAGTGGAACTTATTCTCCCCGATGGAGTACGAAGGATATGTGTGTGGTTTGTTGCAATGTAAGTGGCGTGGCGGGTTCTAATCGTGAAGGTTACGACTGGGCAGAACAAAGGAATGTAGTTCTCCCGTGAACCTTCTATGAAAGTAGTGACAGAGCAGTGAAAAATTTGTCCCATCCCACCTCTGAGAGAGAGAGAGAGAGGGGGGGATAATTTGTCATCCACAAGGACTCGGAGACGATTTCAACACTCGAAAGTGGGGACTGGGCAACTCCCGCCCAAACATGACAAGAGTACTCCATTCTCGGTTTTCGCAAAGGTAAAGGATAGCGTGATGGAGTTAGGTACTTACTGGAGCGGAATAATTTTCCTGTCACGGTGGATTGTGTTTACGAATTCCAATTGGGATCAGATGTGAGTTTAAGGCGCAAGTGTCTCTCAAGGTACGGAGCCTCTCCGTTAATCGTGACTGGCGGTAGTTCGGGGTCTGATCAGCGGTGATGGAATGTAACCAGTTTGGGTTTCGAAGCATTGAATGTAACAAGGCAGTTATTCTCCTGCTGGGAAGTTAGTGGATGAGAGATCAGCTGTCAATCACTGATCATCAAACATTATAGAGGTGCATCCCTATATCGTCGTATCATTGGCATTCTATGCCGATATGAATCTATTTTAGGTAGATCATTGTGCAAATCAAAAAGAGGGTTAGTCCGAGAAGTAATGCTTTGGTGACGCCCAGCGTTGAGCCCCGGAGGCCTGACCATTAATAACTACCTTCAGCGACCCTACCTATTAGGAAAGATTTTATAATTGGAAAGGCCGTTCTAGTGATTCCCTAGCTGGATAACTTCAGTAGAAAAACTGTGTGCCAAAACTTATCAAAGGCTTTCGAAATGTCTAATGCTGTGAACCTTGAGGTGTGTTTGTCTTCAAGAGCCTCACTAATTCTGTGTGTAATGGTAGTTAGGACACCAGCAGTGAATCGGACCGATCGAAACCCTAACCCTGCTCATGATGCTCTACAAGTCGTCGTTTTTCGACTTGGGTTTTAATAGATCAACGTCATTCTGTTGGTGCCGAGAGAACACCATTGACCGATCGAAACCCTAACCCTGCTCATGATGCTCACAAGTCGTCGTTTTTCGACTTGGGTTTTAATAGATCAACGTCATTCTGTTACGGAGAGAACACCATTGGACTGATCGAAACCCCAACTCCCGCTCACATGCTCACAAGTCGTCGTTTTTCTACTTGGGTTTTAACAGATCAACGTCATTCTGTTGGCGCGAGAGAACACCATTGACCGATCGAAACCCTAACCCCGCTCATGATGCTCACAAGTCGTCGTTTTTCACTTGGGTTTTAATAGATCAACGTCATTCTGTTGGTGCCGAGAGAACACCATTGACCGATCGGAACCCCAACCCCGCTCATGATGCTCACAAGTCGTCGTTTTTCGACTTGGTTTTAATAGATCAACGTCATTCCTGTTGGTGCCGAGAGAACACCATTGACCGATCGAAACCCTAACCCTGCTCATGATGCTCACAAGTCGTCGTTTTTCTACTTGGGTTTTAATAGATCAACGTCATTCTGTTGGTGCCGAGAGAACACCATTGACCGATCGAAACCCTAACCCCGCTCATGATGCTCACAAGTCGTCGTTTTTCTACTTGGGTTTTAATAGATCAACGTCATTCTGTTGGTGCCGAGAGAACACCATTGACCGATCGAAACCCCAACCCCGCTCATGATGCTCACAAGTCGTCGTTTTTCTACTTGGGTTTTAATAGATCAACGCTATTCTGTTGGTGCGAGAGAACACCATTGACCGATCGAAACCCTAACCCTGCTCATGATGCTCACAAGTCGTCGTTTTTCTACTTGGGTTTTAATAGATCAACGTCATTCTGTTGGTGCCGAGAGAACACCATTGACCGATCGAAACCCTAACCCCGCTCATGATGCTCACAAGTCGTCGTTTTTCGACTTGGGTTTTAATAGATCAACGTCATTCTGTTGGTGCCGAGAGAACACCATTGACCGACGAAACCCTAACCCTGCTCATGATGCTCACAAGTCGTCGTTTTTCTACTTGGGTTTTAATAGATCAACGTCATTCTGTTGGTGCCGAGAGAACACCATTGACCGATCGAAACCCTAACCCCGCTCTCATGATGCCTTGGCAAGTCGTCGTTTTTCTACTTGGGTTTTAATAGATCAACGTCATTCTGTTAAAAGCGAGAGAACACCATTGACCGATCGAAACCCTAACCCCGCTCATGATGCTCACAAGTCGTCGTTTTTCGACTTGGGTTTTAATAGATCAACGTCATTCTGTTGGTGCTGAGAGAACACCATTGACCGATCGAAACCCTAACCCCGCTCATGATGCTCACAAGTCGTCGTTTTTCTACTTGGGTTCTAATAGATCAACGTCATTCTGTTGGTGCCGAGAGAACACCATTGACCGATCGAAACCCTAACCCCGCTCATGATGCTCAAATCGTCGTTTTTCTACTTGGGTTTTAATAGATCAACGTCATTCTGTTGGTGTCGAGAGAACACCATTGTCCAAAGTTGTCCTAAAGAAGCTATGGCTAGACAAACTAAAAAATCTTTCAAAGTTATTGACGAAGTTTTGAGAGGATTGCCCTTTACTTTTGCTTATATCGATGACATGCTTATCGCTAGTAGTGACAGCAAAGAACATTAACACCATACACAACAAATTTTCGAGAGACTCGCATATTTTGGAATAAAGATCAATGAATGAAAATGTGGTTTTGCTCTTTCGAAGCTGAATTTCTTGGGCCATGTGATTGATCAAAACGGAATTACACCTGTCCCAGAGAAAGTAGCAGCAATAGAAAATTTACCACAACCAACATCCATGCGATAATTACGAAGATTTCTTGGTTTAATAAATTACTGTCGTAGATTTATTCCAAGTTGCGCCAGAATTTTGACCCCGTTCATGAACTTCTTGCAAAAACAAAAAAAGAAAAATGCAGAAATACCGATAGAAGAAAAAGAAGAAGCATTATTTGCATTTCATGACGCTGAGAAAGCGTTAACAGATTTTACTATCATATATCAGTGCTGATGCTAATTCAGCACTCAAAAAACAACTGATGTCAACGTGCAGCAAGGAGAACTAACCAAATGGATCACACTGACCTCAAAATATTCTTGACCTTATCAAGCAAGTGGACAGCAATCGCGAATATCAAAACTCAAACTACACACACCAATGAACATCGGATAAAACGGTCATCGACAAATAAATAAATAAATAAAATGTTCAAAACAAGATTTTGTAACAAAATTGTCCGTCTCGTGCCTTATTTGGTTCAACTTCTCCGAAACTGGCCAGAAGGAAACCAACATGTTAATGCTAAAATGTCGTCTGCTCTCCGTCTCAGTGCAGGCAGTAGGACTTTTGGCAAGATATCTGACATCGTTTTTCCTGATCGATGCTCGGCGATCAGCGTGTTGCTCATCAGTCGAATAAGCATGCACTGACATCTCAGAGATGTTTCTGACATATCTTTGGAGCTGATGAGTGTGTAAGGAACGTCGGCTACGTTTACGAAATAGCCTTGTGTCAAACGTAACCGAAACCCCACATTTGAAAGTATCAGAAGAATGCGCAAAAAAGACAAAAGGGTCTTGTTTGTATAAATAGGTATAAATGAATTTGTCTTGAAGTAACGCTGGAAAGTTCTGTATAAAGTCTTAAGAGTTCATTTTTTAGGTCAAATAAAATTCTTTTTTGTAAAGAAAACGCAAAATGGCGTTGCTAAGGGGCATGATGTTTTTGAAAAGACAAATCTGATGTCGCGGAAAAGATCGTCCTGAGTGTAAAATAAAAGGTGATATGAAGTCTTTGTCCCTCTTTCTTTTGTTTGTTGACAAGTCAATAAGGAAAGTGGAGAATTCGTTTGGCGTGAAAGAGAGAGTGAGAAAAAGGCATGTTGCCTAGATGAAACGTACGATCGACGGCCAATGTCTCTCTGTAATGTGAAAGAGTAAGAAAATACAGGTCGCCCGGACTTGGGTGTCCGGTCAGACAACCCGTGGCTCTCTGCTCAGAAAAGCAGCAATCACACGTATTTATAGGATTGCGGAAAATTGAAATGGGTCAAGTTTCAAGATTTTTTCTTGCTGTTGATTGACCAATAAGTAAGAGGTTGTATATATTTTGTTTTCGCTGACGTCAGCACATTGTAAAATTTACTGATCTGACTGTTTTGAGAAGAACTTTTCTATTGTTGAATGTATAAATACAGATGCTTTTTATTGGCTCATGTTAAGGTGTAGGTGTGTGTAAGCTCGGATTTTCTGTGCAATTAAACCCTACAAAAATCCGACAGGTTGAACAAGTGGTTTGTGGTCACTTCAGGAAGTGGGAATGGTTCAGATAAGTTCTGGATTGATTCAACTTTGGTTTGATTTGAGCAGTAGCCATGTAAGTCAATGACATGTCTGATAAAGGTGATTTCGGTCTTCCGGTATTCACTTTGCCGTTGTTTAGATCGATGTTTGCTTCTTTCAGTCAATGCTTAATTTGATTCAAGAGTGTTTCTTGCTCGGGTGGCGTCTTAGTGCAATACAGAAAATCATCAAACAACTCCCTCTATTCCTGTCCTCCATGAAGATCTCTTAGGCTAAATTGACCCTGAAAGAAACTCTCTTCATGTAAAACATTCCAAAAAGCGTTGTGAAGGCGATCAACTTGACAGTTTCTGAATTCAGTGGAATCTGTCAGAAATCAGACTGAGTGTTCAGTTTTAAAATGTAGAAACTAGGAGCTGATGAATGACGTCGTCAAATGTAAAAATTACATTTCACGCTCTTTCTTTCTTTCTTTCTTTCTTTCTTTCTTTCTTTCTTTCTTTCTGAATTGGTTAAGCTTCTTTGGGTCCACGCAGATACGGACATCTCTATTTTGCTTCAAAACTGGAACCACGAGTGATACCCATTCGGTTGGCTCTATAATTGTTTTGATTATGTCGTAATCTTTCACTGAATAATTTTATATTCCCACACGTGCGAAACCATATGAGTGAGTCGTAGATTTTTCAGTATGGTAATTACCCGGAACACTGCGCCATACTAATCGGGAGCTTCAATGAAGACAATTCAAGTGTTGTGGCAACAATACTAAATTCATAGCATACTATGTTTCGACATGATCAACTCATAAATAATGCGAGTAATCTCTATAAAAAGTAGAATAACCAGAAGTGTCATTTGAAGCAGTAAAAAAGTTGATTACAACAATACTTCCGTATGTACAAGTGTAACACCCCAACGGTCCGTCCGAACAATTTCCTCCGGCGGCCGTTCTCCACGCTGTGATGTTGCCGGGAGTTTGTTGAAAATGTCGGCCGAACAGCTGGGGGTACAAGATTGACTATAAGGAACGAACTTCCACAACTTGGATGAGTTGAAAGGATGCTTTATTCGTTTAGAGTTAGCCTTTTCGGTTGGGGCAGGCGAATGTGACACACAGCTCTAACTCTAATTAATGGAGATCAACAAATCCAAACTGAACGAAACAAGACGAACGGAGATTCTTCTTTCAAGCTCGCACCTGGCTGAACTCTCCTGACTTAACTTAACTCGGAAAAATTACCTGAATTTATCCAAAATTGACCGGAAATCCGGAAATCCGGAAATGCTTTAGACCACCGGTGACAAACACCGGCGACTGTAAGTCTGAAATTTCAGTTATCTTTTTTTTTATCTTAATAAGGCTTCCGCCGGAAAAGGCTTCCGCCGGAAAAGGCTTAATGTGTGGTCAAGATACAGTAAAGGACAGCCTTTGACCGGGTCATCGAAAACCTACCTGCTGAACTTTATCACTGAGTCAAATATTTACCGGAGGACAATTTTCCTCATAAAAGAAAAAGCGTTCATTTATTTATTTTTTTCCTCTTCTTTTCCACTTTTGTTAAATATGTTTTTAAACTATTTTCTATTCTAATCTATTTCTATTTTAATCTATTATAATAAACTACATATATGCCTAGTTATCGTGTCACACAAGTTCTGAATTAAACAATTTCATTAACCCTACGGATTACGGTTATTTTATTTATTCCTTCTATTCTTTTGTGATTATTTCTCATTTAACACAAATAGAAAATAATTCCAGTATCTCTAAGCTAGTTGACTGCGGAAATTTTGCCGTCGATATATATTTCATTTCGGATAAAATGGCGGCGTAGTTTAGAGCCGAGTTCGAATTCCAGTTGAATTCCTTTCATTCACTTACGCGCAAATACCCTTGGGAAAGGTATTAATCCATCTCTTCCCTCTAGCTATGGGTTAAATAATAAGACAGATTAGGTTCTATAGTCTTGGTTGGCAACCAATGTACCGCAGAAATAATGGCAACCTACTGCGGGAAAATATTCTTCCAAATCAGTCATATCTCTTTCGAGACATGATCGCCCAAAGCGTGTATCACGTATGACACTTAACTGAGTTCGGTTTTTAGGAATAAAAAAAAGTGCGTAAATATGCATAAGTCGCAAGAGCCGATATTTATGAATTCTATAAAAAAATCACGAAAAATAAATTACTTTAATCAATAAGTTATGTAAAATTAATATAAGGATTAAGAATGTATTTTGTCTGCTACGAGATTACTATTAACGTTCACTAGTTGGCGTAGTGATAGACCTATACAAAAGAAAAGAACTCACACACTCTTTCTCTCTTTTGCTATCTCACCCACAGAATGCAATAGCATCAAGACGACACTCGTTCCACTGAAGAGGTTTATTTCAACGGCAAAATGATTTCTTAATTTCAACTAACCATGTATCGCTTTCAATTGCGCACACACACACGTACGCACTACATCCAATCACACAAACACTTCATTAACTTTTTCTGCGTTATATATGTAACCTTCTCTTTCTTTTCTGAACTATGAGAAAAGAAACTATTGGAGTAGAAGTGACGATTAGATTTTACTATTTCGACGGTAAAAGTGTGGAACTTAGATGCCAATCTAGTAGCACGTTTAAAATTTTGTGGTCAGGACACCAAAAAAGTTCATCAGAGCAAGTGCCATGGAAATATTTGTAGAAATGACAGTCGTTGAGAAAGCGACTGAAGACGAGATGTTAGGACCGATTACACTGCAAATCCTTCTTTGGATTTTGTCGAGAACCCCGAGAGAAAATAGCAGGAACACTGATTGCAGGTCATTTTCAAGAGCAGGAGCCTGATTGACTTTGTCAGCTTTGGTAGATTTTTCTATTGAGACGGGGAGTAAATGATGGTGTCGTCTGCATAGATGCTTATCTGGGAACTGATGACATCAGGAAGATCATTGATGAAGATCAGAAAAAGCGTAAGTCTTAGAATAGAATCTTGAGAGACACATGCGTTCGTGTGAAAGAATCTGCAAGTTTGCCCGTTCAAAACAACTTTCATTTCACGATTTGATTGGAACAATAGGATTAAATCAAGCAGTCGACCTGAAATACCGTAGCTCTGGAGCTTGTGTCAAACGCTTTCAAGATATCTAGAGTCAAAGCTCGAACTTCGCCATTATATATATATATAAATGAATACATATATATATATATATATATATATATATACAGAGAGAGATATGTATATATATATATATACAGAGAGAGAGAGAGAGAGAGAGAGAGAGAGAGAGAGAGAGAGAGAGAGAGAAATAGAGAGTTAAATTATCCACGTATTGAATTCATTTATTTCTAAAGATATCAATTGCAACCATTACAGCTAGTAACACTTGTCCGTTACATGGATTATTTCTGTCCACGAACGTCTCGTAATCAATATTTGCTCATAATTAGACAGTGTAAATGATTTCTTGCAATTGGTAGCATCAAAAAGATTTCTTGTTGTTGTTGCATTAGCTGTTTCCATAGTTCATCAATCCACTATTATGACATGTCCAAACTAGAAACATCGTTGACTGACCATAAATCCTTCAATAATACACATAAATTATATTGAGTCTAAATGCATAAAAAATTGCACTTAAACTTGATACAATGCTAATTTATGAACTTTCAGTGAAAATCGAATTCGCCATAAAGGACGTGTGTCTACATGTATACGCGCAAAAGCTTAGAAAGAGAACTTTTTTTCGCATAGAATTGTAGCGCTCAACGTTTTTCTATGCATGAACCCATTCTGACTCCTAATTTATTTTCATGGTGTCCGCATTGCTTTTTGAAGTTTTAAAGAAAGTTTGTCTTACTATTTACAGTACATCTGAGTTGGAATTGCATCCTCACTGGGTGTCACTTACTTTCGGTCTTGTGTCACATCTAAGCTACGCTTAGTAAATGACCATATGAGTAAAATGTATATTTTTGAAACAAGAATTATATTTTTAAAATTTATTTATTTTAATTAATAATAATAATTTATTTATTTTATAATGTTTTATATAATTATATAATTTATAATTTATATAATTTATAATTTATATATAATTTATATATAATTTATATAATAATATAATAATTTATATAATAATATAATATAATAATTTATATATAATTCATATATAATTTATAATTTATATAATTTATATAATTTATAATTTATATAATTATATAATTTATATAATTATTTTATAATAATAATAATTTATTCATTTTAAAATTTATATTTTTAAAATAAGAATTGTTTATAATTTTCAACGAAATATTTGTTTCACTTTATGTTTACAGCCAGTTAAAAGTAAATAAACTTTTAAGAAAATGATATTCTATGAAATATAAATCTCCACTAGTAATAAAACGTATAATGCAGTCAAAAATTTCCATAATAGACTTTATTTAGATGTAAAAAATACATTATTATCACTAATTTATTTAATACTATCATTGTGTCTGATACGATTTCTACTATTTGACTCCAGCGTTGTCATTGATCACATATTTTTTTCGGTTACGTGTACCTGAGTGCAAGTTAGAAACAAAGCTAAAATCAGATTCAGTAGGGTAAAGATGTGTGAAAAGCAATAACATTTAACGTTACTTTTTCCCAGAAGCCGGGGATATTTCTTATTAGGGTCATTACTTTACCATAAATTATGCTTACCATTTTTTTTAAATCTACTCTAGACCTGCAACAACAAGAAACTTGTTAAATCAACATCAAAGATACGCCATTTATAAAGATAAACTGGCCTCGGAAGTGATTGTCGCAATGTCGCATACAATTTAGGACTAAGATATTCGACAATCCGAAATACGGTAGCTGTTAAAACGTCCGAAATTATGTTCAGGAACCATGGGACGGGTTTCCTAATCCTCTGGAAACGTTTTAACTTCATGGATCCAACCATCTGGGGTGAGGGCAACAGATTCATTTCCCCCGATTTCGAAAAGGATACGACTGTAGTAATCCTGTGGTGATACCGACCGAACAAAAGCGAGACACCAGATGTTGGCTCTCTCACAACAAAAAGGGAAATGAATAAAACTCGTCGTGCGCATCCGAGTTTGCGCAGATGTTCCGGTTGAAAAATAAAAATTAACCAAATATCAAATTTCCATTTCGCGAGCCTACGTGAATTTTATTTACCAACCAATGGGAAGCCCGGAATCAAATACAAGCGTGAAATTCAAAACGAGCTTCTGATCCAAAAGGCAGATATAAAAAGCCGAGACAAACAAAGCTACTTACTGACCTCTTCAAAGACATTCCTCAAAAGTACTTACTGACTTACTGACCTTAGAAGCGGCAACTTCAAAATGAACATTAATCACACTACTAAGCCATTTATCTATTCAGCATTATATTATTTTCTATGAACGCTTTAACCTCCGTTGGACTTATATTCAAGTATTATTTTAATTGTAAAAACATTAATTGAAATGTGTATATAAATGTTATTTTATACTCAAATTGCCTTTCTTGATTTTATAATCATTTTATGAATTATAGTGGGCTATCTTCCACAAGGCCAAATTCCGTTAACCTGCAACGGTATACAATTACCCTTCACTAGAACGGAATCCTACTACAACTAGAAAAGAATAAATAAGATAAGATACCCGCTATAATCCAACCAAGTTTCTGAGTAGCAAAATATTGGTGATTTGATCCGTTGATGGGAAATTAAGGATATGAGTAATGCATCAAATACCAACTGAAATTTACTTTTTCATTGACTTTATCAGGCCGCTGTATTCATTTTTCTATGTTCTCCACTTTAAATTCCCTATATTCAAGGGTAGCCTTTAATTGTTGTTAAAATTCAGTAACGTCTTTAATTCTGTGCAAAAAAAAATCATTTCATTTTACCCAAACAAACATAAAGAACAATTATGAATTTCTGGTCAATCACTGCTGCGTTTTGAGTAGCCTCCATTCGCATTGAATATTTCAGATTCCTAATTTCATTAGCAACGCGCAACTTCAAAATATTCCGGATAGCTGACAAATGGCAGTTGTTTTGAATAACATATTCCCTAATCCTTTTGGATTTTATTTTCTTAAACTTCTACAACTTTTCTTATGTGGAACTAATTAAAGTAGGAAAGAAACAGTATTGTTGAGAGCAAATAAATGTTATTTCAGTTAATTAAAAAATGTAGAACAGACAAATAAAGATTCCTGCTGTGTCTTGAATATTGCCCATTCAGACAAAATATCTGTGATTCCTAATGCCATTAAAATAATGCTCTAGATGGCTAACAATATATAGTTTGCAGTTGTTACAAATTTCCTAATTGATATTAATATCATGTTTCCTAATCCTTTTGTTTTTTAATTTTCCTTACAAACTTCTACAACTTTGCTTATGTGGAACTAATCAAAGTAGGAAAGAAGCAGTTGAGAGCAAATAAATGTTTTTTTCACTTAATTCAACAACACAAAACAGAAACTTAGATTCCTGCTGTGTCTTGAATATTACCCATTCAGACAAAATATCTGTGATTCCTAATGCCATTAAAATAATGCTCTAGATGGCTAACAATATATAGTTTGCAGTTGTTACAAATTTCCTAATTGATATTAATATCATGTTTCCTAATCCTTTTGTTTTTTTATTTTCCTTACAAACTTCTACAACTTTGCTTATGTGGAACTAATCAAAGTAGGAAAGAAACAGTATTGTTGAGAGCAAATAAATGTTATTTCAGTTAATTAAAAAATGTAGAACAGACAATTAAAGATTCCTGCTGTGTCTTGAATATTGCCCATTCAGACAAAATATCTGTGATTCCTAATGCCATTAAAATAATGCTCTAGATGGCTAACAATATATAGTTTGCAGTTGTTACAAATTTCCTAATTGATATTAATATCATGTTTCCTAATCCTTTTGTTTTTTTATTTTCCTTACAAACTTCTACAACTTTGCTTATGTGGAACTAATCAAAGTAGGAAAGAAGCAGTACTGTTGAGAGCAAATAAATGTTTTTTTCACTTAATTCAACAACACAAAACAGAAACTTAGATTCCTGCTGTGTCTTGAATATTACCCATTCAGACAAAATATCTGTGATTCCTAATGCCATTAAAATAATGCTCTAGATGGCTAACAATATATAGTTTGCAGTTGTTACAAATTTCCTAATTGATATTAATATCATGTTTCCTAATCCTTTTGTTTTTTTATTTTCCTTACAAACTTCTACAACTTTGCTTATGTGGAACTAATCAAAGTAGGAAAGAAGCAGTTGAGAGCAAATAAATGTTTTTTTCACTTAATTCAACAACACAAAACAGAAACTTAGATTCCTGCTGTGTCTTGAATATTACCCATTCAGACAAAATATCTGTGATTCCTAATGCCATTAAAATAATGCTCTAGATGGCTAACAATATATAGTTTGCAGTTGTTACAAATTTCCTAATTGATATTAATATCATGTTTCCTAATCCTTTTGTTTTTTTATTTTCCTTACAAACTTCTACAACTTTGCTTATGTGGAACTAATCAAAGTAGGAAAGAAGCAGTTGAGAGCAAATAAATGTTTTTTTCACTTAATTCAACAACACAAAACAGAAACTTAGATTCCTGCTGTGTCTTGAATATTACCCATTCAGACAAAATATCTGTGATTCCTAATGCCATTAAAATAATGCTCTAGATGGCTAACAATATATAGTTTGCAGTTGTTACAAATTTCCTAATTGATATTAATATCATGTTTCCTAATCCTTTTGTTTTTTTATTTTCCTTACAAACTTCTACAACTTTGCTTATGTGGAACTAATCAAAGTAGGAAAGAAGCAGTACTGTTGAGAGCAAATAAATGTTTTTTTCACTTAATTCAACAACACAAAACAGAAACTTAGATTCATGCTGTGTCTTGAATATTACCCATTCAGACAACATATCTGTGATTCCTAATGCCATTAAAATAATGCTCTAGATGGCTAACAATATATAGTTTGCAGTTGTTACAAATTTCCTAATTGATATTAATATCATGTTTCCTAATCCTTTTGTTTTTTTATTTTCCTTACAAACTTCTACAACTTTGCTTATGTGGAACTAATCAAAGTAGGAAAGAAGCAGTACTGTTGAGAGCAAATAAATGTTTTTTTCACTTAATTCAACAACACAAAACAGAAACTTAGATTCATGCTGTGTCTTGAATATTACCCATTCAGACAAAATATCTGTGATTCCTAATGCCATTAAAATAATGCTCTAGATGGCTAACAATATATAGTTTGCAGTTGTTACAAATTTCCTAATTGATATTAATATCATGTTTCCTAATCCTTTTGTTTTTTTATTTTCCTTACAAACTTCTACAACTTTGCTTATGTGGAACTAATCAAAGTAGGAAAGAAGCAGTACTGTTGAGAGCAAATAAATGTTTTTTTCACTTAATTCAACAACACAAAACAGAAACTTAGATTCCTGCTGTGTCTTGAATATTACCCATTCAGACAACATATCTGTGATTCCTAATGCCATTAAAATAATGCTCTAGATGGCTAACAATATATAGTTTGCAGTTGTTACAAATTTCCTAATTGATATTAATATCATGTTTCCTAATCCTTTTGTTTTTTTATTTTCCTTACAAACTTCTACAACTTTGCTTATGTGGAACTAATCAAAGTAGGAAAGAAGCAGTACTGTTGAGAGCAAATAAATGTTTTTTTCACTTAATTCAACAACACAAAACAGAAACTTAGATTCATGCTGTGTCTTGAATATTACCCATTCAGACAAAATATCTGTGATTCCTAATGCCATTAAAATAATGCTCTAGATGGCTAACAATATATAGTTTGCAGTTGTTACAAATTTCCTAATTGATATTAATATCATGTTTCCTAATCCTTTTGTTTTTTTATTTTCCTTACAAACTTCTACAACTTTGCTTATGTGGAACTAATCAAAGTAGGAAAGAAACAGTATTGTTGAGAGCAAATAAATGTTATTTCAGTTAATTAAAAAATGTAGAACAGACAATTAAAGATTCTCATGTGTCTTGAACATGTCTACTGAGCAAAATATCTGTGATTCTAATGCCATTGTAAATAACAGATGGCTAATAACATATAGTTTGTAGCTATAAATTTCCTAATTGTTGATATTAATATCATGTTTCCTAATCCTTTTTTTTTTTATTCTTTACAACTTCTACACTGCTTATGTGAACTAATCAAAGCAGGAAAGAAGCAAAGGAGAGTAACAATGTTTTTTCACTTAATTCAACAACACAAACAGAAAACTTAGATTCCTGCTGTGTCTTGAATATTACCCATTCAGACAAAATATCTGTGATTCCTAATGCCATTAAAATAATGCTCTAGATGGCTAACAATATATAGTTTGCAGTTGTTACAAATTTCTAATTGATATTAATATCGTTTTTAATCTCTTTGTTTTTTTATTTTTCTTATAAAACTTGGCAATGGCTTATGGAACTAATCAAAGTAGGAAAGAAGCAGTTGAGAGTAACAATGTTTTTTTAAATGTCACATAAAATGTTCTAGATTCCTGCTGTGTCTTGAATATTACCTACTCAGACAAAAATATCTGTAAATTTAATGCCATTAAAATAATGTTCTAGATGGCTAATAATATATAGTTTGCAGTTGTTACAAATTTCTAATTGATATTAATATCATGTTTCCTTAACTTTTTGTTTTTTTATTTTCTTACAGTAAACTTTCATAACTTTGTTTTTCAGGAACTAATCAAAGCAGGAAAGAAGCAGTACTGTTGAGAGCAAATAAATGTTTTTTTTTTCACTTAATTCAACAACACAAACAGAAACTTAGATTCATGCTGTGTCTTGAATATTACCCATTCAGACAAATATCTGTGATTCCTAATGCCACAAAATAATGCTCTAGATGGCTAACAATATATAGTTTGCAGTTGTTACAAATTTCAATTGATATGGCTAATATCATGTTTCCTAATCCTTTGTTTTTTATATTTTCCTCTACAAACTTCTACAACTTTTTGCTTATGGAAACTAATCAAAGTAGGAGAGTAAAGCAGTTGAGAGCAAATAAATGTTTTTTCACTTAATTCAACAACACAAAACAGAAACTTAGATTCCTGCTGTGTCTTGAATATTACCCATTCAGACAAAATATCTGTGATTCCTAATGCCATTAAAATAATGCTCTAGATGGCTAACAAATATATAGTTTGTAGTTACAAATTTCCTAATTGATATTAATATCATGTTTCCTAATCCTTTTGTTTTTTTATTTTCCTTACAAAATCCTACAACTTTTCTTATGTGAAACTAATTAAAGTAGGAAAGAAACAGTATTGTTGAGACAACAATGTTATTTCTAAAGTTAATTAAAAAATGTAGAAATAGACAATTAAAGATTCCTGTTGTGTCTTGAATATTTATTCAGACAAAATATCTGTGATTCCTAATGCCATTAAAATAATGCTCTAGATGGCTAACAATATATAGTTTGCAGTTGTTACAAATTTCCTAATTTGATATTAATATCATGTTTCTAATCCTTTTTGTTTTTTTTATTTTACAAACTTTTGCTAAACTTTTCTTATGTGAAACTAATTAAAGTAGGAAAGAAACAGTATTGTTGAGAGCAAATAAATGTTATTTCATAATTTAAAAAATGCAGAACAGACAATAAAGATTCCTATGTGTCTTGAATATTGCCCATTCAGACAAAATATCTGTGATTCCTAATGCCATTAAAATAATGCTCTAGATGGCTTAACAATATATAGTTTGTGTTGTTACAAATTTCAATTGATATTAATATCATGTTTCCTAACTTTGTTTTTTATTTTCCTTACAAACTTCTACAACTTTGCTGCACCTAATCAAAGTAGGAAAGAAGCAGTAATTGTTGAGAGCAAATAAATGTTTTTTTCACTTAACGAAACAACACAAAACAGAAACTTAGGATTCTTAAGCAGTCTTTGGAACATTACCTATCTGACAAAATATCTGTGATTCTGGGCTTGGCTGGGGTAAATAATGCTCTAGATGGCTAACAATATATAGTTTGCAGTTGTTATAAATTTCCGAATTGATATGATATCATGTTTCAATCTCTTTGTTTTATTCTTCTTACAACTTCTACAACTTTGCTTGTGGAACTAATCAAAAGTGTACAGCTGGTACTGTTGAGAGCAAATAAATGTTTTTTTAATTTAATTCAACAAAATACAAAAACAGAAACTTAGATTCCTGCTGCCTTGGAATATTACCCATTCAGACAAAATATCTTGATCTTTGTAATGCCATTAAAATAATGCTCTAGATGGCTAATAATATATAGTTTGCAGTTGTTACAAATTTCCTAATTGATATTAATATCATGTTTCCTAACTTTTGTTTTTATTTTCCTTACAACTTCTAAGAATTTCTGTTTATGTGGAATCAATCAAAGTAGGAAAGAAGCAGTATTAAGCTGAGAGTAAATAAATGTTTTTTTCACTTAATTCAACAACACAAAACAGAACTAGATCTGCTGTGTCTTGAATATTGCCCATTCAGACAAAATATCTGTGATTCCTAATGCCATTAAAATAATGCTCTAGATGGCTAACAATATATAGTTTGCAGTTGTTACAAATTTCCTAATTGATATTAATATCATGTTTCTAATCCTTTTGTTTTTTTATTTTCTCATTAAAATTTGCAGCAACTTTGCTTATGTAGAAACTAATCAAAGTAGGAAAGAAGCAGTACTGTTGAGAGTAAGTAAATGTTTTTTTCACTTAATTCAACAACACAAAACAGAAACTTAGATTCATGCTGTGTCTTGAATATTACCCATTCCTAGACAAAATATCTGTGATTCCTAATGTCATTAAAATAATGCTCTAGATGGTTAAATAACATATAGTTTGCAGTTGTTACAATTTCCCTAATTGATATTAATATCATGCTTCAATCCTTTTGTTTTTTTATTTTACAACTTCTACAACTTTGTCATGCAAACTAATCAAAGTGAGAAAGAAGTACTGCTGAGAGTAAATAAATGTTTTTTCACTTAATTCAACACAAAACAGAAACTTAGATTCCATGCTTGCCTTGAATACCATTCAGTATATCTGTGATTCCTAATGCCACAAAATAATGCTCTAGATGTATGAATAAAGTATATGTTTGTAGCTATGCCAAATTTCCTAATTGATATTAGTATCATGTTTCCTAACTTTTTGTTTTTTTATTTTCTCTCATAAAACTTCTGTTGCACTTTGCTGTAAGTAACTAATCAAAGTAGGAAAAGAAGCAGAAAAGTACTGGAGAGTAAATAAAATGTTTTTTTCTGTCTTAATTCAACAACACAAAACAGAAACTTAGATTCCCATGTAGTCTTGAATATTACCCATTCAGACACAAAATATCTGGGTGATTCCTAATGCCATTAAAATAATGCTCTAGATGTCAACAATATATGTCAGTTTGCAGTTGTTACAAATTTCCTTAATTGATATTAACACTATGTTTCCTAATCCTTTTGTTTTTTTATTTTCCTTTACAAAACTTTGCAGCAACTTTGCTTATGTGTGGAACTAATCAAAGTAGGAAAGAAGTAGCAATTTGTTGAGGAGCAAATAAATGTTTTTTTCAATTTCATTCAACAACAAAACAGAAAACCAGATTCATGCTGTGTCTTTGAATATTACTCATTCAGACAAAATATCTTTACCCCTAATGCCAGCTATGTACACGCTCTAGATGGCTAACAATATATAGTTTGCAGTTGTTACAAATTTCCTAATTGTTTACACACATTATCATGTTTCCTAATCCTTTGTTTTTTTATTTTCCTTATTAGAATTTACAACTTTGCTTATGAACTAATCAAAGTAGGAAAGAAGCAGTACTGTTGAGAGCAAATAAATGTTTTTTTCACTTAATTCAACAACACAAAAACAGAAACTTAGATTCATGCTGAAATTTGAATATTACCCATTCAGACAAAATATCTGTGATTCCTAATGCCATTAAAAATGCTCTAGATACAACAACATATAGTTTGCAGTTGTTACAAATTTCCTAATTGATATTAATATCATGTTTCCTTAATCCTTTTGTTTTTTTATTTTCCTCATTGTAAACTTTTACAACTTTGCTTATGTGAACTAATCAAAGTAGAAAGAAGCAGTTGAGAGTAAGTAACAAGGGTTTTTCACTTAATTCAACACAAAACAAAACTTAGATTCTGCTGTGTTCTAATATTACCCATTCAGACAAAAATATCTGTGATTCCATGCCATTAAACAATGCTCTAAATGGCTAACAATATATAGTTTGCAGTTGTTACAAATTTCCTAATTGATATTAATATCATGTTTCCTAATCCTTTGTTTTTTATTTTCCTCTTTACAACTTTTACAACTTGGCTTATGTGAACTAATCAAAGTAGGAAAGAAGCAGTTGAGCAAATAAATGTTTTTTTCACTTAATTCCAACAACACAAAAACAGAAACTTGATTCTGCTGTGTCTTGAATATTACCCATTCAGACAAAATATCTGTGATTCCTAATGCCATTAAAATAATGCTTTAAATGGCTAACAATATATAGTTTGCAGTTGTTACAAATTTCCTAATTGATATTAATATTATCATGTTTCCTAATCCTTTTCTGTTTTATTTTAATAAACTTCTACAACTTTGCTGCATGTGGAAACTAATCAAAGAAAGAAGCAGTTGAGAGCAAATAAATGTTTTTTTCACTTAATTCAACAACACAAAACAGAAACTTAGATTCCTGCTGTGTCTTGAATATTACCCATTCAGCCAACATATCTGTGATTCCTAATGCCATTAAAATAATGCTCTAGATGGCTAACAATATATAGTTTGCAGTTGTTACAAATTTCCTAATTGATATTAATATCATGTTTCCTAATCCTTTGTTTTTTTATTTTCCTCAATAAAACTTCTTAAGCAACTTTGCTTATGTGGAACTAACTGCAAAAGTAGTAGGAAAGAAGCAGTTGAGAGCAAATAAATGTTTTTTTTTCACTTAATTCAACAACACAAAACAGAAACTTAGATTCCTGCTGTATCTTGAATATTACCCATTCAGACAAAATATCTGTGATTCCTTTACCATTAAAATAATGCTCTAAATGGCTAACAATATATAGTTTGCAGTTGTTACAAATTTCCTAATTGATATTAATATCATGTTTCCTAATCCTTTTGTTTTTTATTTTCCTTACAAACTTCTACAACTTTGCTTATGTGGAACTAATCAAAGTAGGAAAGAAGCAGTACTGAGAGCAAATAAATGTTTTTTCTACTTAATTCAACAACACAAAACAGAAACTTAGATTCCGTTGTGTCTTGAATATTACCCATTCAGACAACATATCTGTGATTCCTAATGCCATTAAAATAATGCTCTAGATACAATAATATAGTTTGGCAGTTGTTACAAATTTCCTAATTGATATTAATACTGTTTCCTAATCCTTTTGTTTTTTTATTTCTCCTTACAAACTTCTACAACTTTGCTTATGTGGAACTAATCAAAGTAGAAAGAAGCAGTTGAGAGCAAATAAATGTTTTTTTCACTTAATTCAACAACACAAAACAGAAACTGTGATTCCTGCCAGTCTTGAATATTACCCTATCTGAAAATATCTGTGATTCCTAATGCCATTAAAACAATGCTCTGTATTAACAATATATAGTTTGCAGTTGTTACAAATTTCCTAATTGATATTAATATCGTTAAGCCTTAATCCTTTTTGTTTTTTTATTTTCCCACAACTTCTACAACTTGCTTATGTGGAACTAATCAAAGTAGAAAGAAGCAGTTGAGAGCAAATAAATGTTTTTTTCACTTAATTCAACAAATACAAAACAGAAACTTAGATTCCCTGCTGTGTCTTGGAATATTACCCATTCAACACAAAATATCTGGTGATTCCTAATGCCATTAAAATAATGCTCTAGATACAATATATAGTTTGCAGTTGTTACAAATTTCCTAATTGATATTAATATCATGTTTCCTAATCCTTTGTTTTTGTTTTTTTATTTTCCTTACAAACTTCTACAACTTTGCTTATGTAAACCTAATCAAAGCAGGAAAGAAACAGTTGAGAGCAAACAAATGTTTTTTCATTTAATTCAACAACACAAAACAAAGAAATTTAGATTCCTGCTGTGTCTTGAATATTACCCATTCAGACAAAATATCTGTGATTCCTAATGCCATTAAAATAGTTTCAGATGGCTAACAATATATAGTTTGCAGTTGTTACAAATTTCCTAATTGGATATTAATATCATGTTTCCTAATCCTTTTGTTTTATTTTCCTTACAAATTTCTACAACTTTGCTTATGTGAACTAATCAAAGTAGGAAAGAAGCAGTTGAGAGCAAATAAATGGTTACTGACCCAACACAAACAGAAACTTAGATTCCTGCTGTGTCTTGAATATTACTCATTCAGACAAAATATCTGTGATTCTCAGGCTATTAAAATAATGCTCTAGATGGCTAAACAATACATAGTTTGTGTTGTTGGCCAAATTTCCTAATTGATACACATCATGTTTCCTAATCCTTTTTGTTTTTTTATTTTCACAACTTCACAACTTTGCTTATGGAAACTAATCAAAGTAGGAAAGAAGCAGTTGAGAGCAAATGTAAATGTTTTTTCATCGTTAATTCAACACAAAACAGAAATCAGATTCCTGCTGTGTCTTGGAATATTACCCATTCAGACAAAATATCTATGGACCCTAATGCCATTAAAATAATGTTCTTAGATGGCCACACATATAGTTTGCAGTTGTTACAAATTTCCCAATTGATATTAACATCACGTTTCCAACTGTTTTTTTATTTTCTCCTTACAAACTTCACAACTTGCTTTATGTGAAATCAATCAAAGTAGGAAAGAAGCAGTACTGTTGAGAGCAAATAAATGTTTTTTCACTTAATTCAACAACATGCAAAACAGAAACTAGATTCCTGCTGTGTCTTGAATATTACCCATTCAGACAACAGGGTCTGTGATTCCTAATGCCTACTAAAATAATGCTCTAGATGGCCAGTCAACATATAGTTTGCAGTTGTTACAAATTTCAATTGATATTAATATCAGTTTCTAATCCTTTTGTTTTTTTATTTTACAATCTCTACAACTTTGCTCAACTAATCAAAGCAGGGAAAGAAGCAGTTGAGAGCAAATAAATGTTTTTTTCACTAATTCAACAACATAAAACAGAAACTTGGATTCTTGCTGTCTTAAATATTACCCATCAGACAAAATATCTGTGATTCCCAGCTATTAAAATAATGCTCTAGATGGCCAACAACATAGTTTGCAGCTGAAAGTAAATTTCAATTGATAATATCATGTTTAATCCTTTGTTTTTTTATTTTCCTTAGCTTCTCACAACTTTGCTTATGTGGAAATCAATTCAAAGTAGGAAAGAAGTAGTAATTGTTGAGAGCAAATAAATGTTTTTTCACTTAATTCAACAAAGCTGGTCAAAAACAGAAACTTAGATTCATGCTGTGTCTTGAATATTACCCATTCAGACAAAATATCTAAGATTCCTAATGCCAATAAAATGCTCTGGGATGGCTAACAATATATAGTTTGCAGTTGTTACAAATTTCCACTGGATATTAATATCATGTTTCCTAATCCTTTTGTTTTTTTATTTTCCTTACAAACTTCTACAACTTTGCTTATGTGAACTAATCAAAGTAGGAAAGTAAAGCAGTTGAGAGTAAATAAATGTTTTTCAACTTAATTCAACAACACAAAACAGAAATCTCAGATTCCTGCTGTGTTCCTGAATATTACCTATTCAGACAAAAATATCTGTGATTCCCAATGCCATTAAAATAATGCTCTAGATGGCTAACAACATATAGTTTGCAGTTGTTACAAATTTCCTAATTGATATTAACATTTTAAGTGTTTCCTAATCCTTTTGTTTTTTTACTTTCCTTACAAATCTCTCACAACTTTGCTTATGTGAACTAATCAAAGTAGGAAAGAAGCAGCACTGTTGAGAGCAAATAAATGTTTTTTTCACTTAATTCAACAACATTAAAACAGAAACTTAGATTCCTGCTGTGTCTTGAATATTACCTATTCAGACAAAATATCTGTGATTCCTAATGCCATTAAAATAATGCTCTAGATGGCTAACAATATATAGTTTGCAGTTGTTAAAATTTCCTAATTGATATTAATATCATGTTTCCTAATCCTTTTGTTTTTTTATTTTTCTCACAAATCTCTACAACTTTGTTTATGGAACCAATCAAAGCAGGAAAGAAGCAGTTGAGAGCAAATAAATGTCTTTTTCAATTTCTAATCTTAAACAACACAAAACAGAAACTTAGATTCCTGCTGTGTCTTGAATATTACCCATTCAGACAACATATCTGTGATTCCTAATGCCAATAAAAATAATGCTCTAGATGTACAATGTTACATAGTTTGCAGTTGTTACAAATTTCCTAATTGACATTATCATGTTTCCCTAATCCTTTGTTTTTTTATTTTCCCCACAAATCCCCTCACAATTTGCTTATGTGGAACTAATCAAAGTAGGAAAGAAGCAGTTGAGAGCAAATAAATGTTTTTTTCACTTAATTCAACAACACAAAACAGAAACTTAGATTCCTGCTGTGTCTTTCAATATTACCCATTCAGACAAAATATCTGTGATTCCTAATGTCATTAAACAATGCTCTAGATGGCTAACAATATATAGTTTGCAGTTGTTACAAATTTCCTAATTGATATTAATATCATGTTTCCGAATCCTTTGTTTTTTTATTTTCCTTACAAACTTTTGCCAACTTTGCTTATGGAATCAATCAAAGTAGGAAAGAAGCAGTAATTGTTGAGAGAGCAAACAATGTTTTTTTCACTTAACTAACAACACAAAACAGAAACTTAGATTCCTGTTGTGTCTTGAATATTACCCATTCAGACAACATATCTGTGATTCCTAATGCCATTAAAATAATGCTCTAGATGGCTAACAATATATAGTTTGCAGTTGTTACAAATTTCCTAATTGATATTAATATCATGTTTCCTAATCCTTTTGTTTTTTTATTTTCCTTACAAACTTCTACAACTTTGCTTATGTGGAACTAATCAAAGTAGGAAAGAAGCAGTACTGTTGAGAGCAAATAAATGTTTTTTTTCTACTTAATTCAACAACACAAAACAGAAACTTAGATTCCTGCTGTGTCTTGAATATTACCCATTCAGACAAAATATTCACATCCTCAATGCCATTAAAATAATGCTCTAGATGGCTAACAACATATAGTTTGCAGTTGTTACAAATTTCCTAATCACACAATATCATGTTTCCCTAATCCTTTGTTTTTTTATTTCTTCACAAACTCTTCACAACCTTTTCATGTGGAACTAATTAAAGTAGGAAAGAAACAGTATTGTTGAGAGCAAATAAATGTTATTTCAGTTAATTAAAAAATGTAGAACAGACAATTAAAGATTCATGCTGTGTCTTGAATATTACCCATTCAGACAAAATATCTGTGATTCCTAATGCCATTAAAATAATGCTCTAGATGGCTAACAATATATAGTTTGCAGTTGTTACAAATTTCCTAATTGATATTAATATCATGTTTCCTAATCCTTTTGTTTTTTTATTTTCCTTACAAACTTCTACAACTTTGCTTATGTGGAACTAATCAAAGTAGGAAAGAAGCAGTTGAGAGCAAATAAATGTTTTTTCACTTAATTCAACAACACAAAACAGAAACTTAGATTCCTGCTGTGTCTTGAATATTACCCATTCAGACAACATATCTGTGATTCCTAATGCCATTAAAATAATGCTCTAGATGGCTAACAATATATAGTTTGCAGTTGTTACAAATTTCCTAATTGATATTAATATCATGTTTCCTAATCCTTTTGTTTTTTTATTTTCCTTACAAACTTCTACAACTTTGCTTATGTGGAACTAATCAAAGTAGGAAAGAAGCAGTTGAGAGCAAATAAATGTTTTTTTCACTTAATTCAACAACACAAAACAGAAACTTAGATTCATGCTGTGTCTTGAATATTACCCATTCAGACAAAATATCTGTGATTCCTAATGCCATTAAAATAATGCTCTAGATGGCTAACAATATATAGTTTGCAGTTGTTACAAATTTCCTAATTGATATTAATATCATGTTTCCTAATCCTTTTGTTTTTTTATTTTCCTTACAAACTTCTACAACTTTGCTTATGTGGAACTAATCAAAGTAGGAAAGAAGCAGTTGAGAGCAAATAAATGTTTTTTTCACTTAATTCAACAACACAAAACAGAAACTTAGATTCCTGCTGTGTCTTGAATATTACCCATTCAGACAAAATATCTGTGATTCCTAATGCCATTAAAATAATGCTCTAAATGGCTAACAATATATAGTTTGCAGTTGTTACAAATTTCCTAATTGATATTAATATCATGTTTCCTAATCCTTTTGTTTTTTTATTTTCCTTACAAACTTCTACAACTTTGCTTATGTGGAACTAATCAAAGTAGGAAAGAAGCAGTTGAGAGCAAATAAATGTTTTTTTCACTTAATTCAACAACACAAAACAGAAACTTAGATTCCTGCTGTGTCTTGAATATTACCCATTCAGACAACATATCTGTGATTCCTAATGCCATTAAAATAATGCTCTAGATGGCTAACAATATATAGTTTGCAGTTGTTACAAATTTCCTAATTGATATTAATATCATGTTTCCTAATCCTTTTGTTTTTTTATTTTCCTTACAAACTTCTACAACTTTGCTTATGTGGAACTAATCAAAGTAGGAAAGAAGCAGTTGAGAGCAAATAAATGTTTTTTTCACTTAATTCAACAACACAAAACAGAAACTTAGATTCCTGCTGTGTCTTGAATATTACCCATTCAGACAAAATATCTGTGATTCCTAATGCCATTAAAATAATGCTCTAAATGGCTAACAATATATAGTTTGCAGTTGTTACAAATTTCCTAATTGATATTAATATCATGTTTCCTAATCCTTTTGTTTTTTTATTTTCCTTACAAACTTCTACAACTTTGCTTATGTGGAACTAATCAAAGTAGGAAAGAAGCAGTACTGTTGAGAGCAAATAAATGTTTTTTTCACTTAATTCAACAACACAAAACAGAAACTTAGATTCCTGCTGTGTCTTGAATATTACCCATTCAGACAACATATCTGTGATTCCTAATGCCATTAAAATAATGCTCTAGATGGCTAACAATATATAGTTTGCAGTTGTTACAAATTTCCTAATTGATATTAATATCATGTTTCCTAATCCTTTTGTTTTTTTATTTTCCTTACAAACTTCTACAACTTTGCTTATGTGGAACTAATCAAAGTAGGAAAGAAGCAGTTGAGAGCAAATAAATGTTTTTTTCACTTAATTCAACAACACAAAACAGAAACTTAGATTCCTGCTGTGTCTTGAATATTACCCATTCAGACAAAATATCTGTGATTCCTAATGCCATTAAAATAATGCTCTAGATGGCTAACAATATATAGTTTGCAGTTGTTACAAATTTCCTAATTGATATTAATATCATGTTTCCTAATCCTTTTGTTTTTTTATTTTCCTTACAAACTTCTACAACTTTGCTTATGTGGAACTAATCAAAGTAGGAAAGAAGCAGTTGAGAGCAAATAAATGTTTTTTTCACTTAATTCAACAACACAAAACAGAAACTTAGATTCCTGCTGTGTCTTGAATATTACCCATTCAGACAAAATATCTGTGATTCCTAATGCCATTAAAATAATGCTCTAGATGGCTAACAATATATAGTTTGCAGTTGTTACAAATTTCCTAATTGATATTAATATCATGTTTCCTAATCCTTTTGTTTTTGTTTTTTTATTTTCCTTACAAACTTCTACAACTTTGCTTATGTGGAACTAATCAAAGTAGGAAAGAAACAGTTGAGAGCAAATAAATGTTTTTTTCACTTAATTCAACAACACAAAACAGAAACTTAGATTCCTGCTGTGTCTTGAATATTACCCATTCAGACAAAATATCTGTGATTCCTAATGCCATTAAAATAATGCTCTAGATGGCTAACAATATATAGTTTGCAGTTGTTACAAATTTCCTAATTGATATTAATATCATGTTTCCTAATCCTTTTGTTTTTTTATTTTCCTTACAAACTTCTACAACTTTGCTTATGTGGAACTAATCAAAGTAGGAAAGAAGCAGTTGAGAGCAAATAAATGTTTTTTTCACTTAATTCAACAACACAAAACAGAAACTTAGATTCCTGCTGTGTCTTGAATATTACCCATTCAGACAAAATATCTGTGATTCCTAATGCCATTAAAATAATGCTCTAGATGGCTAACAATATATAGTTTGCAGTTGTTACAAATTTCCTAATTGATATTAATATCATGTTTCCTAATCCTTTTGTTTTTTTATTTTCCTTACAAACTTCTACAACTTTGCTTATGTGGAACTAATCAAAGTAGGAAAGAAGCAGTTGAGAGCAAATAAATGTTTTTTTCACTTAATTCAACAACACAAAACAGAAACTTAGATTCCTGCTGTGTCTTGAATATTACCCATTCAGACAAAATATCTGTGATTCCTAATGCCATTAAAATAATGCTCTAGATGGCTAACAATATATAGTTTGCAGTTGTTACAAATTTCCTAATTGATATTAATATCATGTTTCCTAATCCTTTTGTTTTTTTATTTTCCTTACAAACTTCTACAACTTTGCTTATGTGGAACTAATCAAAGTAGGAAAGAAGCAGTACTGTTGAGAGCAAATAAATGTTTTTTTCACTTAATTCAACAACACAAAACAGAAACTTAGATTCCTGCTGTGTCTTGAATATTACCCATTCAGACAACATATCTGTGATTCCTAATGCCATTAAAATAATGCTCTAGATGGCTAACAATATATAGTTTGTAGTTGTTACAAATTTCCTAATTGATATTAATATCATGTTTCCTAATCCTTTTGTTTTTTATTTTACAAACTTCTACAACTTTGCTTATGTGGAACTAATCAAAGTAGAAAGAAGCAGCTGAGAGCAAATAAATGTTTTTTTCACTTAATTCAACAACACAAAACAGAAACTTAGATTCCTGCTGTGTCTTGAATATTACCCATTCAGACAAAATATCTGTGATTCCTAATGCTATTAAAATAATGCTCTAGATGGCTAACAATATATAGTTTGCAGTTGTTACAAATTTCCTAATTGATATTATCATGTTTCCTAATCCTTTGTTTTTTTATTTTCCTTGTCAGTTCTACAACTTTGCTTATGAAACTAATCAAAGTAGGAAAGTTAGCTGGTACTGTTGAGAGCAAATAAATGTTTTTTTCACTTAATTCAACAACACAAAACAGAAACTTAGACTCTGCTGTGTCTTGAATACACCCATATCCAGACAAAATATCTGTGATTCCTACCACAGTCAATGTCGATGGCTAACAATATATAGTTTGCAGTTGTTACAAATTTCCTAATTGATATTAATATCATGTTTCCTAATCCTTTGTTTTTTTATTTTCCTTACAAACTTGCCAACTTGCTTATGTGGAACTAATCAAAGTATAGTTGTTGAGAGCAAATAAATGTTTTTTTCACTTAATTCAACAAACACAAAACAGAAACTTAGATTCCTGCTGTGTCTTGAATATTACCCCATTCAGACAAAATATCTGTGATTCCTAATGCCATTAAAATAATGCTCTAGATGGCTAACAATATAGTTTGCAGTTGTTACAAATTTCCTAATTGATATTAATATCATGTTTCCTAATCCTTTTGTTTTATTTTCCTTACAAATTTCACAACTTTGTTTATGGAACTAATCAAAGTATAGGAAAGAAGAAAATTGTTGAGAGCAAATAAATGTTTTTTTCACTTAATTCAACAACACAAAACAGAAACTTAGATTCCTGCTGTGTCTTGAATATTACCTCATTCAGACAAAATATCTGTGATTCCTAATGCCATTAAAATAATGCTCTGATGGCTAACAATATATATTTGCAGTTGTTACAAATTTCCTAATTGATATTAATATCATGTTTCCTAACTTTGTTTTTTATTTTTCCTTTACAAATTTCTACAACTTTGCTTATGTGGAACTAATCAAAGTAGAAAGAAGCAGTTGAGAGCAAATAACAAGTTTACCTAATTCAACAACACAAAACAGAAACTTAGATTCCTGCTGTGTCTTGAATATGCCACCCATTCAGACAACATATCTGTGATTCCTAATGCCATTAAAATAATGCTCTAGATGGCTAACAATATATAGTTTGCAGTTGTTACACAAATTTCCTAATTGAGGGCTAATATCATGTTTCCTAATCCTTTGTTTTTTTATTTTTCTTACAAACTTCTACAACTTTGCTTATGTGAAACTAATCAAAGTAGGAAAGAAGCTATTGAGAGCAAATAAATGTTTTTTTCTAATTTAATTCAACAACACAAAACAGAAACTTAGATTCCTGCTGTGTCTTGAATATTACCTATCTAGACAAAATATCTGTGATTCCTAATGCCATTAAAATAATGCTCTAGATGGCTAACAATATATAGTTTGCAGTTGTTACAAATTTCCTAATTGATATTAATATCATGTTTCTAATCCTTTTGTTTTTTATTTTCCTTACAAACTTCTACAACTTGCTTTTATGTGGAACTAATCAAAGTAGGAAAGAAGCAGCATTGTTGAGAGCAAAATAAATGTTTTTTTCACTTAATTCAACAACACAAAACAGAAACTTAGATTCCTTACAGAATATTACCCATTCAGACAACATATCTGTGATTCCCAATGCCATTAAAATAATGCTCTAGATGGCTAACAATATAAGTTTGCAGTTGTTACAAATTTCCTAATTGATATTAATATCATGTTTCCTAATCCTTTTGCTCTTAATTTTCTCACAAACTCTACAACTTTGCTTATGTGGAACTAATCAAAGTAGGAAAGAAGCAGTACTGTTGAGGAGCAAATAAATGTTTTTTTCACTTAATTCTACAACACAAAACAGAAACTTAGATTCCTGCTGTGTCTTGAATATTACCCATTCAGACAAAATATCTGTGATTCCTAATGCCATTAAAATAATGCTCTAGATGGCTAACAATATATAGTTTGCAGTTGTTACAAATTTCCTAATTGATATTAATATCATGTTTCCTAATCCTTTTGTTTTTTAATTTTCCTTACAAACTTCTACAACTTTGCTTATGTGGAACTAATCAAAGTAGGAAAGAAGCAGTACTGTTGAGAGCAAATAAATGTTTTTTTCACTTAATTCAACAACACAAAACAGAAACTTAGATTCCTGCTGTGTCTTGAATATTACCCATTCAGACAAAATATCTGTGATTCCTAATGCCATTAAAATAATGCTCTAGATGGCTAACAATATATAGTTTGCAGTTGTTACAAATTTCCTAATTGATATTAATATCATGTTTCCTAATCCTTTTGTTTTTTTATTTTCCTTACAAACTTCTACAACTTTGCTTATGTGGAACTAATCAAAGTAGGAAAGAAGCAGTTGAGAGCAAATAAATGTTTTTTTCACTTAATTCAACAACACAAAACAGAAACTTAGATTCATGCTGTGTCTTGAATATTACCCATTCAGACAAAATATCTGTGATTCCTAATGCCATTAAAATAATGCTCTAGATGGCTAACAATATATAGTTTGCAGTTGTTACAAATTTCCTAATTGATATTAATATCATGTTTCCTAATCCTTTTGTTTTTTTATTTTCCTTACAAACTTCTACAACTTTGCTTATGTGGAACTAATCAAAGTAGGAAAGAAGCAGTTGAGAGCAAATAAATGTTTTTTTCACTTAATTCAACAACACAAAACAGAAACTTAGATTCCTGCTGTGTCTTGAATATTACCCATTCAGACAACATATCTGTGATTCCTAATGCCATTAAAATAATGCTCTAGATGGCTAACAATATATAGTTTGCAGTTGTTACAAATTTCCTAATTGATATTAATATCATGTTTCCTAATCCTTTTGTTTTTTTATTTTCCTTACAAACTTCTACAACTTTGCTTATGTGGAACTAATCAAAGTAGGAAAGAAGCAGTACTGTTGAGAGCAAATAAATGTTTTTTTCACTTAATTCAACAACACAAAACAGAAACTTAGATTCCTGCTGTGTCTTGAATATTACCCATTCAGACAACATATCTGTGATTCCTAATGCCATTAAAATAATGCTCTAGATGGCTAACAATATATAGTTTGCAGTTGTTACAAATTTCCTAATTGATATTAATATCATGTTTCCTAATCCTTTTGTTTTTTTATTTTCCTTACAAACTTCTACAACTTTGCTTATGTGGAACTAATCAAAGTAGGAAAGAAGCAGTACTGTTGAGAGCAAATAAATGTTTTTTTCACTTAATTCAACAACACAAAACAGAAACTTAGATTCCTGCTGTGTCTTGAATATTACCCATTCAGACAAAATATCTGTGATTCCTAATGCCATTAAAATAATGCTCTAGATGGCTAACAATATATAGTTTGCAGTTGTTACAAATTTCCTAATTGATATTAATATCATGTTTCCTAATCCTTTTGTTTTTTTATTTTCCTTACAAACTTCTACAACTTTTCTTATGTGGAACTAATTAAAGTAGGAAAGAAACAGTATTGTTGAGAGCAAATAAATGTTATTTCAGTTAATTAAAAAATGTAGAACAGACAATTAAAGATTCATGCTGTGTCTTGAATATTACCCATTCAGACAAAATATCTGTGATTCCTAATGCCATTAAAATAATGCTCTAGATGGCTAACAATATATAGTTTGCAGTTGTTACAAATTTCCTAATTGATATTAATATCATGTTTCCTAATCCTTTTGTTTTTTTATTTTCCTTACAAACTTCTACAACTTTGCTTATGTGGAACTAATCAAAGTAGGAAAGAAGCAGTTGAGAGCAAATAAATGTTTTTTTCACTTAATTCAACAACACAAAACAGAAACTTAGATTCCTGCTGTGTCTTGAATATTACCCATTCAGACAAAATATCTGTGATTCCTAATGCCATTAAAATAATGCTCTAGATGGCTAACAATATATAGTTTGCAGTTGTTACAAATTTCCTAATTGATATTAATATCATGTTTCCTAATCCTTTTGTTTTTTTATTTTCCTTACAAACTTCTACAACTTTGCTTATGTGGAACTAATCAAAGTAGGAAAGAAGCAGTACTGTTGAGAGCAAATAAATGTTTTTTTCACTTAATTCAACAACACAAAACAGAAACTTAGATTCCTGCTGTGTCTTGAATATTACCCATTCAGACAAAATATCTGTGATTCCTAATGCCATTAAAATAATGCTCTAGATGGCTAACAATATATAGTTTGCAGTTGTTACAAATTTCCTAATTGATATTAATATCATGTTTCCTAATCCTTTTGGTTTTTTTTATTTTCGTTTTTCCTTACAAACTTCGACAAATGCTAGAACGGCGTCGCAGTGGTTTTTGACACTTCATTGTTCACAAATGTGAGAAAACTTTATGAAACCAGTTGAAAAACCTGTTCTTTGTTGGAAAAGTCCTGAAAAACCTCACAATCGTTGCAAAGTTTATTAGTTTTTTGCTCTCTTTGCCAGCCTTAATACCATTGTTTTCAACTTCCACTGTTAGCCAATTTTGAACAAACGTTGTTTGCTATGCCCTTTTGGGAACAAATGTTAAAAATGTAGCATCTTTGAACGTCGGCTACATCACTGCAGAATAAGAGAGCTGCATTCTTCTGGTAAAAGTATTACTTTAATTGTAAAAACCTTAATTAATATGTGTATATATAAAATGTTGTTTCTATACTCAATTTGCTTTTCGTGCTTTATAATCCCCTTTTATAATTCATAGTGGGCTATCTACAACGAGAAGGCCAAATTCCGTTAACCTGCAACAACACACAACTACTCTTCACTAAAACGGATGACCCACTATAAATTGTTTCCTCCAATTCCAGGCCATTTTCGCTGGCAGAGAAATACAATCACAAGAAATTTGCCTGTGCTGTCCAAGCCTTGCCTCCTGATGTAGTCAATGAAGTCACCAAAAGACTTTCCCAATGGAAGCCCAGAACCAAATACAAGTGTGAAATTCCAAATGAGCTGCTGTGATCCCAAAAGAAGATATAAAAAGCGGATACAGAAAGCATCGCCAGGCAGACTGACTCGAGGAGAAGAGAGTAATTCGTATCTCCCTTGACCGAAGTCAAGTGGCTTACTACGCTCGCCTCCCTTACCTCTTTCCTTCTTCCCTGCCTCAAAACTACTTACTGACCTAAGGAACGACTACATCAAAGACATTCCTTACTTACACGCTTCAGCATTCTTAAGCATTAATTCTCTTTCAGCATTTTATTGCCATGAACATTTTAACCTCCGTTGGACCTATACTTCATGTATTACTTCAATTGTAAAAACATTAATTGATAAGTGTTATATATAAAATGTTATCCTTCAACTCAATTTGCTTTTCTTGGTTTATAACCTTTCTTTATGACTTATAGTGGGCTATCTACAACAAGGCCAAATTCCGTTAACCTGCAACAGTATACAACTACCCTTCACTAGAACGGACTCTCCACTACTAACAGAAAAGAATAGATAAGTAGCCCCTATAGACCCAAACCCAATCCCGGTCTCCTCAACTGTAAACGGTAGACGCATTCATACAAGCGGCACAAAAGATTTTACATCAAATATTGGCATGCGCCGAAATGTCACGTGGACATTCATACAAACCAACGCGAAACACCTATTTTGGGGCCAGATGTTTTAGTCCCATTTCAATTTATCGGTAAATATGAAATACAAACCACTTTCGAGCACCGAAACTAATATCTGTATTATAGAAACTCGTACACAATACACATCTACTTCCATCAGTACAACAACTTGCCATAGCACAGAATTCGTTAAAATTTTGAACAAATATAATGATATTATTTAAAACCTTTAAAAATACTTTTCGGTATCAAGGGTCGGGGTACAAAACACCAGATAAAAACTACTTGCCAGCTACTACAACCACACAAAAACGAATTCATCAAAAGCGAATTTAACAAAATGGGAAGGGATAATCCGCACATCTGAAAGTCCTTATGCATCATGCCTACACCTAATTCCAAAGCCGGACAATAAAGGATTTTGACTCTGTGTGGACACCCGTAAATTTAATGCATCCACTGTCTCTAATCGTTACCCAGTTCCGCCAATTTTGCACTCGAGTTCTCGAAGATTGACTTAGCGAAAACTTACTTCCAGATTCTAGTATCAGAAGATGATATTCACAAAACATCTGTGACAACTCCGTTCGATCTATACGAGTTCGTTCGGATGTCATTTGATCTTAGAATGTTGCCCAGTCATTTAAGAGACGAGAGGATTACCATTTGTATTTGCTTGCATGGATGAGATCCTCATTGCGTGCAAAAATACTGATGAGCACAAAGACCACTTGCATCACGTCTTTCAATTTGGATTAAATATAAATTTAGATAAGTGTACTTTTGGCATAACTCAGTTTAAATTTCTTGAACAAATGATAAATCAAAACGGGATTTCACCCTTACCCGGCAAAGTGGAAGCAGCTGAAATTTTCCTGTGCCTACCCCCATCAGACATTTAAGAAGGTTCATCGGACTGATAAAACATTATCGTTGTTTCATCCCTAATCTACCATCTATAGTTTTACCATTAACCAGCCTATTAGAGAAAAAACAAAAACAAAACAAAAACACCACTCTACAACAGGATGCCCTCCATGCCTTCATTACAGTCAAATCTACCCTTGCTAAATTCCCTAAACTTTCATACAAAAGCAGCAATGACGAAAGCCTACGTATCTTCCTCATTACGGACACATCTATGATAAGAGCGGTAATTGAACAGGAAATCGATTGGATAAGAAAACCAATTTCCTTTTTTCTCGGCGAAGTTAGTCAAGACCCAAACCAATTATAGCATCTTTTCTAGAGAATTGTTTTTTTGTTTTTTTTTACATTTAGCAATTAAACGATTGAGACATATACTCCAAGATAAAAACTTTGTAATCTACACAGAAAACCTCTCATTCATGCCATAATCTGCAGTGCAGACAAATACCCCGAGAGAAATTAGATATTTTGATTTTACATTTTAGTACACAACAGACATTTGTTATATTAAGGGACAACAAAATATTATCGTTGATACAAAGTCACGCGCAGATATAACAGCAATTACCGATGACATCTTTAATAATGATTTCATTTCTGATGAACAGAAATCTGACTCCACACTGACAGGAATATAATCAAATTTTTCCTTTAAGTCTGAAACAATTTCCATTTCTTTTCAGTAATAAAACAATTTATTGTGGCACTATATTACCCAACCCCCTTAGACCACACAATTCCCCACACCGAGGAAACATGTCCCAACACTCACATAATCTTTCACACCAAGCAAGCGATCCACTGTAAAGATCCTAAGTGAACATATCATCAGACATTAGAAATTGGACATCAACGTTCCTAGAATATCAGAAGAATAAAATACAACATCAACCAAAACACCAATAAGTACCTTCTGCAACCCAGATGCAAGATTCAAAATCATACACATAGACATCGTGCCCCACCCCTACCAAACTGTCAAGATTATTCATATATCTTATGGTGAACAGATTTTCACGTTAGCCTATCGCGATTTGCACTCAAAGACACATCATCATCAACTTCAGGCACAAACATTATTTTAAAAGATTGGATTTCTATTTTCGGAATAGCACCTAATGTCATCAACCAATGTCATCACCTATTGTCATTACCTAATGTCATCAACCAATGTCATCACTCAAGGTCACCACGACTGATCGTGGCACACAACTTCGCTCATCCCTTTTTCAAGAATTCAGCAACTTGCTGGGAGCAAAGCATATTGAGACTACAACATGCCACCCATGCTTAAATGGATTAATAAAAAGATTCCATAGAAAACTCAAAACATCATTAGCCATCATTTTCGTACGAGATGATGCAGTTAAAAAACAAATTAAAGGCCTATACAAAGAAAGAAAAGTAACATTTCTGAAAAAACTTCAAAACATATATTTATTACTAATTAATATGGCTTACACCCATTCAATTTTCTAGAAGAAGGGATGACTTGTCATGCCTTTTTGATTTTTCTATGCAAACCATATGTTTGTGACACTATCTCACGCGGTGATGCTTTCGCTTCTCCCGCGGGGATGCTTTCCTTTGGTTGGTTTAAAACAACGGAGAGAGAAATTGATATTGGTGATATTATTAGTGTTTTATTGCGTCACGCGATGTGAGCTTAGGAAAAAAAATAATTTTAGTACCATCAAGTGCTTCTAAAAACTCGGGAGCATAGAGTTTGATTATTTTGGGAAACTAATCATTTCTCGCCTTTCATGATTGTAAATTTCGAATCTTTTTCATGTTCATAAATTTCTCTTAGATTTGAAATGTATTCTGCTAAACTGAAAACACGTAGACAAAACAAGTGTCAGTGATTTGATAAGGTCACCCGGATGTCAAGGCTGCTGTGTAGCCCAACAGTCCGAAGTGACCCGAACTGGATTCGGTTCGATGTGAGTTGGCATGATCTCATTGGTCGAGCTAAAACATCCGCAAATCGAAGGGGCGGAGACAGATTTTCATTGGCCGAAGACTGTGGGTTGGCTGGATTCCCAGAGAGGATCGAAATTGGTTATAAAAATAGATGCTCGACACGAAAAGCACAGTTCGGAAGCAGTCTTTTCAGAGTCTGTGGAAATTTTTCGAGTTGGGTGACAGTTTTTGAATTAGAGCTGCTATCAGTCGAAATTTAGCGGCTGGGGGAAAAATGGCCCCAGCCGGGGAGCCATGACCCACGGCTGGTCGCCCACCATAGAACTTATGGCTAAAGAGTTAATTTCGAATGAAGCCTGCCGCAAATTAACTCAAAGAAGTTAATTTGGAATAATTCGCCATCGACATGAAACCCGAAAGAACGTTATTGTTATTTTTTTTTTAATCACGGGAAAATCGAAAATTCTGATTCTTCGTTCGTTCAACCTCGGCAAACTCCGTTAAACTCCGATAAGGACCCGAAAGAACTTTGCTATTTTAGAAGTTACATAGGAAAATTGACAATCCTGATTATAGAGAATTAATGAAAAGACTTTTAATGAAATACAAGAGACTTTGGCGAATATTTGAAGAGATCTGTTTATTTCAACGCTAACGAAACTTAGACATTTTACTTGAAGATTAGAAGCTTTGATGCTTTTGGCGAACTTTCTCTCTCCGTTGTAAAAATCATTTTCGACGATTGTATATCATTTTCGACAACTGTATTCTTAGGAAAAGACAGACATTGTTTTTTCTTTATATAAAGACATTCTACGTAGCTCTCCAGGCGTGTTCGACTTCGTTCATTTATTTTATTATTTTATTATTTTTTTTTTTTTGTGTCGTGTTTATTTTTTTTAAGTGTACACCAGTGTCCGGACTGGCTAAGTGGGACGAAACTTGAAATTGCACGACGATACTTCTGGGATCTAATCACAACGTGGGACAGTGGTTCGTTATTGCAAAAGATGTCCTGTAACCCAGCTTTTGTGGCGACGTCATCGGGCTGGATCGTCCCGACCAGCGACTGCGACCAGACCAACCGTACGACCGGGTGGCAGTGTCACCACTGGGATCGTCACGACCGTCATCGAGGACGAGCGTCACATAAGGGCTACCGTGCCCTGTGCGGTATCACAACTGGTTGCCGCCGGGCGAATTGAGGGCCAGCTGGTGCAGAGTGTTACATATTTGGTTGCCGTGACCAGGGATCAACCCTGAGTTGCCACCGGGCGAATTGAGGGCCAGCCGCACTGCAGTGTCACATGTTAATCGCTTGAAGACTCAACTCAGACTGCTTAAAACTGTTTTCTGTGCATAGGCTCCATGAATACATCTGCTCTAATCAAAATAAAATGAATGATTTATTGACCAATCAAGAGTCACTCCAACTCCAAAAAACTCAAATATTAATTTGAATCCAACTGGTGGCTATACATTCTTTAATTAAAACAAACCTAAAAAATAGATCAGCTCCAACATGACAAGCTGAGAGAGACGTGAAACAAACCAGCGTCCATGTCATAATCAATGCACTGAGAGGGAAATAACAATGACAGCCATCAGCAATGTCTATTTCACTTCTAACTTCATCATTTTCTCTCCCTGTTGGTTTAGCAACAGCAGCAAATAAAAGTTACTAGTTTTGTATATGTAAGCAAATAAATTATAGACATTTATTTACCTATACTCAATGTATTCTTTTTTCTTGAATTTATCTTTGCAGAGGTGAAGAAACAATTAATCTCCCTAACAACAAGATCCTGTCTTCAAACTTTGGAATTTCACATAAGTGGTGTTTCTCTTATAAGAAAAAATTTCCGTGCTGATATATCATCTGAGAGGGATAAATTCTTAATACTACAGATAAGTTTTTAGTCACTCTTGATCACAGCAATATTGACATGAGTAATAACATCTCTTCTTTCTCAATACTGTGTTAGTATCAAGCTACTTTCATCTATGAACGATAGTTGACTTTTTTTTATGAAAGTTCACAGAAGTAAGGAAATTAGTGAATTTCAACGAGAGCAAATAATAGGATGACATCAGTGTGGCAAGTCAAATAGAGAAATTGCTAGGTGTTTCCAGGTGAATCATCAAACGGTTAATGATGTTGTCAAGAGATTTAATGAAGAAGGCCATTAGCGAGTGGAACAACATTCAGGAAGACCAAATATCGAGTCTGAGCGAACGAAAATGGCGCTGAAGAGGGAAGTCATTAGAAACCATGTCAGAACATCAAAGATGTCGCCAACAGCATGGAAATGCCGCCTATGCACAAGAAAGATTCTGAAAGAGTTAGGTTATCAAAGAAGAGTTGCAAAAAAGAAGCCCTTGACTTCAGAGGTTAACAAGAACTGGCGTATGGGCTGGGCGAGAGAATTCGAGAGAAAATATTATGAATTTTGCCCGAAAACTTCTAGAGCGTAGAATCAAAATCACATCAGTGGCAACAGTTAAAGAAACATTGCTATAGAGTGGAAAAAGTATGGATCAGACGGTTGTTGATCACTTGATCAAATCCATGAAAACTACTACTGTTATTTGAAACCAGATTGACAAGAATGTCTACCTTTTTCAAAAGGATGGGGCATCATGTCAGACAAACAAAGTAGCAAAGACCTGAAAAAAAGCATGTTCAACCAAAATCATGTCAATGGCAAGAAACATTGCTAAAGGAGTGGAAAAAGTACGGATCAGACGGTTGTTGATAACTTGATCAAATCCATGAAAGATCGAAAACTTCTAGAGTGTTCAACCAAAATAAGGTCAGTAACAAGCGTTAAGGAACATTGCTAAAGGAGTGGAAAAGATATGGATCGGACGGTTGTTAACTTCATCAAATCCATGAAAACTACTTCTGTTATTAGAATCTAATCAAATTTGATTAAAATCGGACCACTCCTTCTATAACTCGATTTTTTCGATTATCGATTTTCGATCTTTATCGGGGGTACCTCGACACAAACCTAGCCAAGAACTCTCGCTGACGCATATAGTACAACTGTGTAAATTTTCAAGAAAATCGGTTCAGCCGTTTAGTAGCCTATAGGTAACGGACACGCACACAAAGTTCCATTTATAAATAAGTTTAGATTAGATAGTTTTCACTTAATAACCAAACCGCCACAAGGATTTGTAGAATTTAAAAAAAAAATTTGAAACTTTATAAATTATTTTAATTAAAAAATAAAAAATAAAAACAATTCTTTTAAAATTTCATTATTCATCGAAAAAATGTTTGTCATCAGTGAATAATGCCCTTGATATATATTGCTTAAAAAAGCGATTAAAAGTTTATTTTATTAAATAACGTCAAAATTTTATTGCATTTTTTATTTTACTATTAGGAGCAGATTTTCGGAAAAAAGGTCAAATGTTTAAAAAAAAAAAAGATGATTTACATTCTCCTATGAGTCCTGCGTTTAACTAATAAAATAAATTTTCACTACAAAATTTGAAATTTCATGAATTTACGTGGAGAGAGGGTTAACAGATGTAATATATATATATATATATATATGTATACCAAGATTTTCTAAAAAATAATAATTTCAAAAATGATTTTATTAATTTGCGAATAAGTCTTTATCATTTCATTATAATTCGACAATTATTTGTTTTTTTATCAAGAATTTCCAAATGTTTTTCACCAGAAAACTACGGAATTACGTAACATGACATTATCCCTTGTAAAATCTGGTCAAGATTTGGTTTTACCCGCAGACGAAGATCAAAACAAGATCTTTTACCAAAATTCAATGTATTAGAAAGGATTTAAAATTTTTTTAAAATAATTTTAAAAAATACTTGATTGTTCCTCTTAATAATAACAAACATTTTGATGGAAAAGTTCGTGGGCATTTCTCCTTCATACTATGCTGTTTTTTAGCTAATTTTTAGCGAATAATTTAGCTAAATTAATTTATTTTAAAAAGGTGAAATTTTTGTTAGGGAATTCACGGTTAATCAAAATGGACTTCCACATAAACTTCCGGCCCTCTTTCATACATTTCAAAAATAATATTTATGAAATGCATGAAAACCAGGTCATTGCAAACAAATACACTTGTTCTCAATTCGGCAGCAAATAATAGAAAGATTTTGATGATGAGAGCTTTAGGCAGATTATTTCCAGCTACAAAATAATTTCCCTGAAGTGTGGGTACTAAAAACAACGGTTCCAAATAGGTTTTCGTAAACGCAAACGAGGAGAAAAATAGCCATAATAAAACTTCATATTAATGCAAATAAATTGTTTAAGAAACTCTAAAAAATAATTTCAGCTCATTTAAATACTCTTCAAAAGTTCAAATAAAGTCAAAATGTTTACAACAAAAAGGTTATTTGGGGAAGTATTAAAAGACTATGAATGATCTTGTCATATGGATATTGTAACATATTAATGGGGCCTTTTCTATTGTTTTATATCATTTTTATATTAACCAGTCAGGTGTCTAATACAAAGAGGGAGTCTTAATAATTGAGAGATCGCAACTTTTCTCAATATACAATATCAGGTGGATGATCTTAATAAGGGATAGGCGTAAAAAATCATTTAACGGATACAGAGTGCAAAATAAATAAATGGAGTCAGTTTTAATAAGCTTGGGAGGGGGGAGTCATAAAATATTATCCCTACACACCAAATGTAAATAAATGTCCATCTTTTCTTTTAGGCAACTAAGAGTATTGATTCTCTTCCCCAATGAGGCAAATTTGAGGTGGATTTTAATGTAGAATGGAATTATGGGATAATTTAACAAGGATTGAACATGCTAGCTTATTACCAGTTGAATGTGCTAGTACACCATGCAACTGCTCCCATTAGTGAATTATGTTTACTAAATTCAAGATGTTTTTATAATGGGTTCACACTCCACCCACGTCTATTGAACAGGTTAAGAGGCTCATCCCTTGTTCCCTGTTTAGGATGTGGTTTCCGGCTTTCTCTTTTCCAATTTTTTCACTATTACGTAGGCCCCTGCACATCAGTGGCGTTACCGCCTTGCTCGGGGTGATACGATTAAAATATATATTTACGCTCTCACACCCTGATTGAGCCCTCTGGAAGAATGGTAGACTTCGAAAAACAGTAGCTACACTAGCATTTACACATCGTTCATTCAGTAATGAATTAGAACACTCTCAGCTACTGGGTGTGTAAAATGATAATATACACGCTAAAAAGTTTGCCTTCCTCTACCGAGCGCCCATAGCCCAGAGGTAGAATCACTGACCGATGCCAATTCGGTTGGGTTTCAATCCTGTGTTAAAGTCTAACCGTACTGATGAGCTGTGATACAGTGAAACAGATCTGTCTGTGGATGACTATATATATATATATATATATATATATATATACATACACTTTACAATAAAATTGCCATTAATGAACGGAATGGTTTTAAATGAATCCTTTTCTATCACCCTATCAATTCGTAAAGATCAATATTTACCATTAAAAGTCTATTTTCTATATAAAATATTCGTAACAGCAGAAGAATTACACAAATCTTTTGTATCTATTAAAAGACATGAAGTTATTGTACAGTTTTCATATTTCAATTATGTAAAAACAAAGAAAAACTTTTAGTGATATTCCTTCTTAAAATTTCTGATCAATTATTAGCTTTATTTACTGACATTTTCTTTCAAAACATTATTGTAGGGATAGATTTTTTAAAGTTCCTCACTGCAACCAACTTGGGTTGACAAAAGATGTTGGTGGGAGGCTACAAAAGCTTTACGAATAGTTTATATATTGAACTTTTTTCTTATCCCCAGACACCAAACTTAATAACCGAAATATCACAACAAAGTCTAGAAACACAATTTATTCATTTTTCAAGTGGATCAGATGGAAAAAATGTTTAAAGCTTTACATCAAAAATTGTCATCAAAAGAGGAGAGGGTGGGGATAATCCACATGACTCTTGTCTCGACTGAGTTTTATACAGTGATTGTGGTGCAAGAGAAGTCTTCCATATTAATGATTATAATAAAAAGAACAATATTGCATAATATATATTGGAAAAGTAACCCCCTCTGATTCTTTCCTTATGGATCTGTAGGTTTTTAGAAGTCTGTAAAAATGACAAAATTTTGAGATAAAGATAAGAATAACAGAACTGAATTTTTTCAAAAATTTGGACAATGAGGAATAAAAATGAAGATATTCGATCGTTTTGAAACCATTCTTTTGAAAAACATTAAATTTATATTTCATTTTATAACATAACATAATGAAAGAAAAACTGAAATCATTTTCTTTGGTTGTGATTATTCAAAATGGAACCAGGTTTTGTATATAGTGAATTTTGATGTTGAAATTATATTTAAAAATTAACTAAATAACTTAAGCTGAAATTTAAGAAATCCTACCTGGATGTTCTGATTCATGAAAAATTTACATTAAACATCATGAGATATTTGAGAGCAGATTTTTTCCTGTGTACAACTGCAGTCCTAAATAAAATATCACTTTAAATAAAGGCATAAACTAGCATCAGAAATTAAATCTCTAGTAAAACAATTTGATCATCAGTGTGAGTTCCACTACTGTGGTCTTGTGCTTAACCACATAGAACAGTTCTCATTTGTACTTTTCTATAGATACACTTTAGAGTAAATAAATTCATTCAAAATGTACAATATTAATTAGAAAAGAAAATCAAATTGATTTTCATTACATTCAAATAAAAAGATTTCTTTTGAATAAAGACCAAACTTTTATCTATAAAAATAAATGAAAAAAATAAAAAAATAAAAAAATAAATAAATAAAAACAATGTAGAGCATGATTTTTGTAAAAAAAAAAAAAAAAGTAGGTAAACACTTTTTTATACAAAAGGTTGAAATATTTTTAGGTGTTTGCCTTTGGAAGAATATTTGAAAATATATATTTGTGAAGGACTGGAAAATAATAAGGCTTCTACAAAAATGATATTTAAAAAAATAACAATCTTGCAATAAACTGATAGAGGAAACATTTTGATATGACAAATGTTATTTTTCGATCTGATCATCATTTTTAATTTTCTTTGATTTCCAGAATTGTTCATCTTTTTAGTTCCCATTATTATTATTATTACTATTATTATCATTATAGTTAATAAAATTTATAAATCCAGTTTCATATTCAGTTATAAATTATTTCTGGAAGTGATGTATGTATATGATACAAAAATGTGTATTTTGTTTTTGTCATTTGAGTCAACATATCTTTGTATTAATCAGCATCAAATTTTAGATTTGTTGAAACAAAAAAATTACTCAACAAAAATATTACCACATGGCACCAAATAGTCAATTCCCTTTCTTTCCTAAATAAATCTTTAATTGTGGAAGCATTTCGTTGAAAGTTTTTTCCTGATTGGATCCTTGCTTGTGAGAAAAGTGTCCTCAGATATTTGAGAAAGATGACAAAAGTTAGAAGAATCGATGAAGTGCAATAAACCGATTCAACTAGAGTAGAATATTTTTGCAACGAAAACATTATCATGCAGTAAAATGACTTCTATTCACAAAATTGGCCATTTCAAACTGATTACATATTTTATTTGGCTACTTTAAAGAAACCTATATTTCATACCAAAAGCCCATAGTCTTTGGTGGATGATGGGCAATTTTGGTTGATATTTTTCTCATCAGTGTCTCAGTATTACGTACATCTCTGGTTATTACAACAAATGATGCAAAGATGCAAAAATGGATTAGTTTCAGGTCGTACATAACTAATGCAGGTCTCTAGACATCTATTTATTCAGTCTATTTTCATCTTTTTAACCATAAAAAAAGTTTGAAATGGGTTCAATGAGATTTGTGTATCCTTTCTACCACAGTCTTGATAACTCGGGTTGAATTTTCTATTTATTTAATTTGAAATTTCAAGTTTTGAAATCCAAATATTACTCTGATGCTGTCCAATGTGGTATTTATATTGCTCTGCAGCTTCAGCTCGATTATGGCCAACTTGAACTTGTACATAAAACCATGAACTGAATGGCTTTTCATAATTGCTTTTAAAAGCAAATATGAAAAGCCACTACAAATGTAGTAAAAATTATTAGAATAAAATGAAATTTTTAATGACAGATCAACAAATATATTATCTAAAAATGTATCATCAATTTAAAATTATATGATCCTTTTGAGTACATGTCCTCATCTTGATTGTTTTTATCCTTTTTCAGTCACCATATCCCTGGAATCTGTTGTAGCTGATAACCTTTAGGAAATGTTTGGTAAAAAAAAACCTTCATTTTCTCAATATGGAGCATGTTCTCATCCTTCTATAACAATTTCAGACTCTATCGTTATCTTTTTGAAACTATCTGACCATTATGGTTACTTATATATATATATATTTGCTTTGTTTAACAGGAGGTAGTAAACTCCCTTCAAACAAGTTCAGCCAAATTTGATTTTCTATGAGGGTCATTCAATAAATAATGTGAATTTTTCTAATACAGATAGAAGCTTACTTTTTTTTTTTGATTTTTAAAAATTTTTTTTAATGTAGTCTCCCAGCAGTGTCACACACTTTTCCCACCTGGGCATGAGCTTCCGTATTCCCTCAGTGTAAAAATCTTTGGACTGATGTCTCAGCCAATCGCTCACAGCACTTTAGACTTCGTCACTTTCAAACTTCTTTAAACAATTTAGCCCACTTGTAGACATTTTTTTGGACTGAAACATGTGGCACCATACACAGTTGACATTCTCCCATGAATTTCAAGTGGTTTGCACCCTTCAGCAACCAAAAACTTGATAACTGACCTCTGTTCAATCCTGGAGCATGCTTCTTGGTCAGCCATCTTGTTAATTTCCAAAACTCTCAAAGTTTTTTTCAAATCTGCAAAAAAAAATTAAATCCCTTTGAAAAAGAAGTAAAGGAAAAAAAAAAGTAAGCTTCTATCTGTATTAGAAGTCCTTATACCGAAAAATTCACCTTATTTATTGAATGACCCTCGTAGAAGTCCTTATACCGAAAAATTCACCTTATTTATTGAATGACCCTCATAGTTTTTCTATGAATGCTTTTTCTTAGGAAGTTGCATGCGATAAATAAAAAAAAAAAGGTGTGAACAGTATTCATCTCTGGATGGAAGGAAATAAAACAAATACCTGAAGTCTGAAGTAAAAATGTCATGATAAATTTTTCATGTGAGATAAGAATAGCAGTCTGAAAAAAATCATCATACAACAACAACATATTGGCATAAATAAAAAACAAGTATCAAATAAAAATCAGTAAATTCATGCTGAACAACTGAAATTTTTTTTCTTTATTTTAGAGTTATTCTATAAAAAAAAATGTTATTTGTAAAAAAAAAAAAAATACTGTTATGACATTTCTGAAGATATTACCAATGAATACGACGAACAGTCGTCGTACCACAATGACGTCTTTTATCTGCTTGAGTATTAAATGCATTTCTATGGGAATATAAGGCACTGCAAAAAAAAAAAAAAAAGCCTCTTTCTATATTATTTTTTTTTAAATTACTTGTCCCAAAACAAAAATGTATTTTTGTAATGGATTAATTTGCTTTTCCTATTAAAAGATATCTTTGTTGGTATGGAAAATGTCTTCTGTGTTTCCAACTTGCAGCTTTCAAATAGATAAAGTTCAAAAAAATTATTGATAATCAAATAGGTTCAAACAGTGGATGTAAATACTGACAAACTAAGCTTATACTATATATACTGGTGGCATACTGTGACCATGTCACAGTTCTATTCAATATAATGTTAATAAAAATGTTTCTATAAAATTATTGCAAGTTTCATTGAACATAAATGGTAGTAGTGCTAATGGTTCTGGTAAAGTCAGAACCCTTAGAAAAAAAATGAAATCTGCAATATATTTACATTTCTCTTCTCTGTTCAGCCATTGAATCAGGACATAAAAATTAACATGAATTAACAACTCCATAATAATTTAACATTGAACAATAAAATTAATGCTTATATTAATGAAGTTTTTGTGTTATCAGAATGACCAAGTGGAAGTTGATAAAACATCAATGGCAGGAAGTTATACCGAGAATAGAAATATTGAGTACTTCAAAATTATCCAGTTAGAGATCTGGGGATAAAAAGTCATAGTCTGCAGCTTGGGTAGAATATAAGGATATATATATATACACACACACAAACAGGTGCTGAAAGGTTCCCATCCCAACTAACTTCACAAAAGTTTTCATGAATTCAATCAAGTTATCAACAATTATCTGATCCAAATTTTGATACTCTTTCAGTAATGTTTCTTTAAGGTTTGCTACTGACTCTGAAAGTTTTCAGTCAAGTTGCTCCCAAACATGCCCTATCAGAATCATATCAGGTCTTTGGGGCGATCCATGGCAGTGACTTGATTCTTTGTGATTCCTTCTGGGCCTTTCCTACTTTGTTTGTATGACATGGCGCTCCATCTTATTGAAAAAAAATTAGACATTCTTGTCAATCTGATTGGTTTAAAATAGAGGGAGTAGCCCTTTCTCTAATATTTGACATTATTTTGGACTATTCAACTCCTCATCAGCAAGATCTGCTCAAATCTCCCTCCAATTCAGACAGCGCTCCATATCATTAGTCCAATCTCTCCAGGTTTCAAGGTCACCTGCAGAAATTCAGTGTTCCAAGTTTCATTCTGATTTCTGTCTTGAATTTTAATATTAACAGAATTTACTTTCATCTGACCAAACTACCGACTGCCAAAATTCAGAATCTTTGCTCTCGGATTTTCTCACCTGATCCATATGCCTGTTCGTTCTTGTTAACCTCTGAGGAGCTTCTTTCTTGCAACTCTTCTTTGATAGCCTAACTCTTTCAGAGTCTTTCTTAATACATATGGTGACATTGCCATGCTGTTGGCAACATTTTTGATGCGCTGACAATGGTTTCAGATAACTTCCCTCTTCAACACCCTTTTTGTTTGTTCAGACCTGATACTTCGTCTTCCTGAACGTTGTTCCACTCGACAATGGCCTTTTTCATTAAATCTCTTGACAATATCATTAACCGTTTGACGATTGACCTGGAAACACCTAGCAATTTCTCTATTTGACTTGCCACACTGATGTTTATTTGCCCTCGAAATTCACCAATTTACTTACTTCTGTGAACTTTCATAGCGAAATATAAGTCAACTATTGTTCATAGATGAGAGTAGCTTGATACTAACAGAGTATTGTCTAAAAAACAAGAAAGAACAGACGTTATTACACAAGCCAAAATTGTTGTGCTCAAGAGTGGCTAAAAACTTATCATAGCTGACCGTATATGGAAACAGAGAAAAATTAGAAAAAAATACAAGTACGGATCGACATAAATGCTACAAGCAAGCATTATTCATTTTTGTTACCTGAAGAATTGTTTCTCTTTGCTAAAGTTGCTTTACAAATGCTTTCTTTAAAAAAAAAAAAAAAAAAAAAAAAATCAATAAAAAGGTACATCTTCAGGTGCTTACGATTGTGCCAAGATTTTTACTCGTACTTATTTGAAACGCTGGTTAGACGCTAATCTTATAACTCCTTAGTTTGTTTGGTTCTTAATCTTAAGTGCGTTTCCAATTTCCTTGTTAAATTTTTTGCGTGAAGTCACATTTACGCTGGATATACTGTTTTATTGATATTTAGTTAAGTTGGTCTATGAATTGTCCTATCATTATAAGAAATTATTTCTTTGTTTTCCTCACATTTTCTTCTGAAATGCATTTAACTGTTTGCAGTCATCATTGTAGTTTTTTTTTACATAACATTACATGGATCGCATGTAATCCATGTTTGCTACTTAAAGAGAGAAATCTTCCTTGTTGTTGTATAAAAATCATTTTAGGACTGAAATATGAAAATTGCAATCTGAATTTTTCAAAATCAAAAGAAATTTATTAAATATATTTCAAGACTTTTTTTTAACAATTTTTATTTAAACATTTACTTTTAATACCATCTTTGTTACTTTTGTTAATATTTTGCTTAATGTCATCGAGTATTAGAGTTACATTTTCTTTGCGAAATTCAGAATTTTTTTTATAGGCAAAACAAACTTGAGCATCCAGATAATTTTTATGTTGTTTTCTATTAGTGAGGCTTGATAGCCTTGAATCAAGTCAGTTGCAATAATCTCAACGATTTTCTAAAGACAAAAGTTCACCAGTTCACAGAATTAGAGTAGGAAAAAAACAATTAAGGCACATTCCTAAGGTTGTTTCTGCATCTTTCATGGGCATCACAACAGATTTGCTTTTACCAAATTATGAAATATAGCCTTGATCATTAGTATCAAAACCAATATTTGGTTATAGGCAGAAGTATGATCCAGTGGGGGTGTATATATCTTGATAAGTCTAAAACAAAATCCACAAGTCAGGAATGTGAATATTTACCTGAATGTCAGAGATCAAAGCTGGTCTGTATTAGCAAACAAGGTTGATTTCATAATGAAGAATGCTTGAAAGTCCAACACTTCAAACACAGATTAGACATTTTCAGATATACATGAACCATGTTTTTCAAAGATTATGGATTTCTTTTGTGAATGCTGATTTTACAGTCAGGCACAGGAAACAACACTTGGACTTTGCGCCTCAGTTAATCACTTATCACTTTCTATCATGTGACCAAACATTATGACCAAAATGTGCGCTAATTAAGTAGCAGTTATAATTCAAGGGGGTCATCATATACCTTTCTGACAAGTCCCAAGTGAATTGTAAAGGTTGATGATTGTCTAGTCTTGAGGACAAGAAAATGGTGGTATGAAAAATGACAAAAAATTGGATTTAGATTTAACAAAGAGCAGGTTTTATTATGGCTGTACAGCTATAATAAATAAGTGTATTGTTATATTAATTTCAGTGTACATTAAATGTGCATTGAAATTAATACCAGAGCCTTAGTCTTATGTACAACATCACAGAAATAGTTGAATAAGGGGAAAATGAAGTGGTTGAATCAGAGAAATTTGTCAAATGAAAAACGTGTCTCTTAAACAGTGAATCATTGAATTCACCAACAAGATAGGTAGAAGCATACTCCAAACTTTCCAGTGACTAATTCTTTCATATCAAATTTCATTTTAGTTAATACTGCTTCTATAAAGCCAAATTGTAAGCCAAATTACTGCTAGTCCTTTCAACAGAATTTTTTGACATTACAAATTGCCATCAATATATCATGACTCAACAAAACATCTATGACACAAAGAAATATTTTGACCACTTTTGTAATGTCACAGTTTATACAAAAGGGTGTTGGAAAGCCCAAATCAGATCCAAAAATTTGACCAAATATCAGAATATTTTTGAAAAGTCTTTTTGTATTTATTGAAGACTTTTAGCACATCTCCATAATTTCAACTCCCATTCCCAAGTCAGCACAAATATACAAATTTAATTTGGCTGCTGTTTACATAATTTGAAAGGGTTTATTTCTAATAAACTTTATAATATCTAAAATATATTTATATATATATATATATATATATATATATATATATATATATATGGGTAGATAGATAATATATTTTATATATATATATATATATATATATTTATTCTAAACATATTGTTAAATATAAGAGACAATAGATGCCTATTATGTTTAATCATGAGCAAACATCGTATTTTGGCTTTAATTTCAGGTGAAAATAAAGACAAAAATTCTCCAACATTTGAATATTTTTTTTATTATGTTGGTTCTAAGCTTTCGGCTCACATGAGCCATCTTCAGAGAGGTTACAGGGATGTTAACATAAAAACATCCACCATCAAAGATGATTTTATCTTGTGTTGACATAAAACTTTGCTAAGCAACAATAACAGTTACCAAATAGCAAACGCAGTTTGTAAATTTGTAATGTGATTCTATGACGTCACACCACATGAGAGCTCAAAATATTAACAGAACCATATATTTAAATGCAATGTCATGTGTTATGACCAGATTTAAACGTGATTTTATTAAGAGTGGGTTGTTTTGATTTAATGTGGATGGTCTCCAATATCTGAAGGCTCTTTTTACTGTGTGTATGAGTGAGTATTATTGTATTGTTGACTAAAATCTGTCTAATATTACCTACATGGTTATGTTTTTCTAAGAAATGTTGTTTATATCTCATTACAATTGAGCTCTCTAGAGAAGAAAATTTTAAAAAGTTTCCACTTCTGCTATATAAGCGTGACTCTTCTGGAATGAATTGAGTTCTTTCGGTGACTGGCATGTGTACAATGCCTCTATACAACACGTTAAAATTTCTCTTCTCTAATTCCATAGGCCTATGGCTTAGGGAGTAGCAACTCCGGCTGACACCAAATCAGTCGAGTTTCGATCCTGGCCAAAGCAAGTGGAAGTGTCTAGCCACACTGATGAACTGTGATACAGCGAAACAGGCTTGTATGTGGATGACTAATATATATATATATATATATATATATATATATATATATATATATATATTTTGTTGAAAAACTTATAGTTAACATATTGTTACAAAATTTCTCAGCTGATTGTTTGACAGGTTTTGTTTCTTTTATATGAATGCCACAGATCAACCCAATCAGAACTTCAAAACCTATAAAATACTGAAATAATAAATAAACAATGACTAAATTCCTGTCATTCAACCTTTTAAATTTCACCTTTATGTAAGCATACTTTAACACTTCTAGATTTTGAGTGAGTAAGGCAAAAAATGGGAAGTTGTGTGTACAACTCCTTAATTTGTTTGATATACAAAATGATCAAACCTGGAAAACCATTGTATTTTACATACATGATAAATATATAATAGAGACTGTATTTTGTGACAACTACAAATTAGTAAAAAGTAAAATGTCTTGTTGTTGGTAATAAATGTATAAATATAAATGTCAACAAAAATGTAGAGAAAAATACAATAAACAACAAAAGCCAAGAGCAGATTTTAGCAAATCTACAATTGCTGTATTTACTTTAAAAATGTTTTTCTTATTCATGTTACATAAGAGAGTTGAAAGCAACATTTGGAAGATATTATGTACGATAATGCCTTCAATGAGGGCCAAATAGAAATGGTTGGTTATAATATGACTGTGAAAGTATAAATTTCAGCCATACATTCAGCCATATGAACGCACATGCATTCATTCATCTATTAATTCATTATATATAGCATTTACTTTACCAGACTCGGTTCTTCAGATTATTTCTGATTAATTATTAGTTTTACATAATAATTTTGAGAACAGAGCAGTCAGGTTTATTGTTGTTACCAACTAAAAACCATACTGGTACAAAAGTATGGAAAAAAAAAAAAAAAAAAAAGCAACACCCAATCATACAATTTTTCTCTTTGGCAATAAACCAATCAAATTAGTGTTTGGTATGCAAGAAAGCAATTTGCTTCCATTACACTTAATGGTATTTTTAGTGAAATGCAAATTCAAAATCAGGTTCTCTCAACAAACCGAAATTTCAGCTATTTTATTGACTGCAGATTTGGAGAGGAGTCAATAAATAATGCCGAGTTTGTTTTTATATATATTTTGATCACCTATTTTATAAATTTGTACCATTATATTCAGATCTGCCACTTTTCTTTTTCTTAAATAAATATGTTTATACAGTATATAAGAAAATAATGTCTATTTTTTATACAATTTGGTCATATACAGAATGAAGCAGTAAAATAGCATCAATGAAGATCCAATGACAATGTATCCCATGGCAACAAAAAGTAAAAGATTGATTTTTAAAAGGATGGAGGAATGATCTTTGCTGTTTGTCCTCGTCCAAGTGAAGGGGGCCGAGAACCGAACCATGACATCTTGTACTCAAGTGTTTCTCGAATCATTTGCTGTTCATCAGGATTGAACTTGAGGAGCACAGAAACAGCTCGTATCAGCTGAAGAGCCTGGAAGAAAAGTGAAACCAAAGAGAAAACTAAGTTACAGCGTATCAATTTATATAATTTTACTTTAAATATTATTATCCCAAAATAATTTTTAATCATTCTAGAATATGGTCATTTCACTTATTTTGTTTCTAAAAATGTTACAGCTGGAGATTAAATTTTAATATATTGCTATAAACAGTCAAGTAAATATTACTCTATGTACAGAATGAAATGATTGCTTTTGTCATCCGAACATGTTACAAAAAAAGTATTTCACAATATATATTTCTTCATAAGCATTTTGCTATGCATTTTTGTAGTGATATTTTTATGTTATAAGTAAAAAAAAATATGAAAAGAAATTTCAGAAAGACACTTAAGCTATAAAACAATGCAATCTAATTTATTAAGAGATTACATAAAAATGTCTCGCTTCTTAATATGGTATTATTTAACATTGAGAGTGTTTACCTCATTTTCTCGGCTGAGCATAAACTTTAAAACGACATGTTTGAGATATTGGAAGTTGACGTCTTTCTCATCAGCCTTTACATGGAATGAATCGGACACATTTACTGGAAGATCACAATTACTTCGAGCAGGTCGAATTTGCAAATTCTTGGCATAGATTTCATGTGGCAACTTTGTTAGGCTCGTGGAAAGATTCATGGATTGTCCAAGACTATTTTTCCTTTTTAGAGGTGGTGTTTGAGAAGTTTCCCGATTCTCATTGTGGAGATCATCATTTGGAAGAGCTTGAACTTTTAGCTCCTTCTGAAGTGTCTTTCGTAAATCTGTTAATTTTTGCTGCTGCATTTTTAGGGCCTGGAAACAAAAGGGAGACGTGTGCATGAATGGCCAACAAAAGATTTCAAATATTTATAGACAAGTTATTCATTAACAAAAAATTTTTTCTTCAAAGTGTAATTTGTAATTATTGTATATTAGTTCATTAAGACTAATTTTTTTTTTTTTTAATCGTATCACCCCGAGCAAGGCGGTAACGCCACTGATGTGCAGGGGGCTACGTAATAGTGAAAAGATTGGAAAAGATAAAGCCGGAAACCACATCCTAAACAGGGAACAGGGGATGAGCCTCTTAACCTGTTCAATAGACATGGGTGGAGTGTGAACCGGGCAATAGATAGATCTATCTACTCCAATTGAAAAAAAAAAAAAACCTTGTCTGTTATTTTTCTGCTGTTCTCGTCTAAAACCTGATAGAAAAATTCAGCAATAACCATTAACATATCAGCAGCTGAACTAGAGAAACGAATGCTATATTTGTTCATTTGATAGAAGACTGAAGTGAGATGCTTAACTGATTTGGAGTTGATTCAATTCCTGGCTTAGTCTGTTGCATTCATTTTCACACAAAAACCTTCACCTCTGCCATTTGTGCAGCAGCATGGTAGACTGGGCTATCTAGCATCAAATGGTAAGCAAGTTTAGGTGAAATGTAACTGAATTCAAATCCATGGATATGGCAATGGGTAACACCTTCACTATCACAAGAAATAATGACTATTCATGTATATTAAAAAAAGAATCACTATAAAATTATACAATATATAGTCAGAGAAATAATAAATTTCAGTTTGATTATCTCGGTCGTTTAGAGAAGGCATTTAGTATACATATTAGCACAAGATTTGTTTTTCTTTTTAAATATAATTAGAAAGTACAAGATTTAATCTATGCATTTTATTTTTTTGTTGACCCCCCCACTCCACATGAAAGGAAGTAAGTAGATGTCACTCTTCAATAAAAGAAAGATTCTCTCCTTTTTAAGAACAGAGCTTTAGGACTACTAAAAAGCAGAAAGAAAGAAATTTCATTAATCTCCATCCAACATAATCAAAAAACAAAGATCAGTAGCCAGAAAAATTGGATCTAAAACAGAAAAGGCCTTCAATTCAAGAGCCAAAAGAAAATTGGTCAAAATGGCTTTTACTGACAGGAAGCCAATAATCACTTTTTTTAAGAATCTTACTTGCATTGAAGTAAAATGTACTCACATATATAATATCAAATCTCAAACAATTTTGCAATTTCATTAGGGTTTGTACAACAAAGCTTTAACTGTCAAAGAACATTTCTGATAGGAAGAAATTTATTGACGTTTTTTTAAAGACAAGGAATCTTCATACAGAACGACATTTTCTTTGATGAATGAAGATTTTCTTTACTTCAAAATGGCTATCATAGATACCTCAAAGAATCGAATGAAAAACCCAAGGATCAAGTCTAGGGGTGGTGACTTAATAGTGTGGAACAACTGATACCTTACAATAAAAATGTTATTGCCAGTAACAACAAAAAAGAAATTCATTCTTATGATTTCTCATTCTCTTCAATTAACAGTTTCCTCATCCCAATTCAGCAATATACAAACAAGATTCCTGCACATTCAGTTGAATCAAAATATTTTCCTAGATTATGAAATTCAGATTTTGTTTTTAGCCCAGACAGTCTACGAATCTAAAACTTCAAGAGTATTCATAGGAATTGATCGAGATGTTGAGTTCAAGAATGTTGAAAAACAAATTCATCAAGAATGGAACAAGCTGGAACCAGAATCCTCATTTCTGGAAAAGGTTCTGATTGTATGATTAACAATGAAAAAATTAGCAGATGTAAATAGAAAAAGCATTATTAAATGTTAATTGTTTGCTTTCTAAATAGATTAATTTCAACAAGAAAGCATCTTCTTAAGTTCAAAACTTTAGTAAAATGACCTAGATTTTTATTAGTACATAATGTTAGAAAAACACGAGTAATTACAGATTAGCTAATTAATTTTAATACAGAAAAAAAAAAAATCAGTAGCAATAACTAAGAATTTTGCCATAAATAAAAATTTTAAGTTCTGATACTTACTTTATTTTTTTCATTAAGCATTTCCTCTAATTGTCGGACGCTGTTTCGGGCCTTGTCTAATTCAGCTGATGTTTCTGAGTCATCATGCAATTGGGCTTCAAGCTCAGTAATCTATAATAAAATAACGAGCTAAAAATAATGTCTCAGCCAAACATCCATTCCTAGCTGCTTATTGCTTTCAATTATTTGTTTAGGTTTTCAATAAATGTATTCATTATCATTACGATCATTAAATTCATCAGGAATATATGTATATTCTTCATCCAAATTTTTTGTGAAATGAAGATAAGGACGGATATATAATTCAAGTTTAAATTTAAATTCAGAAAATGAGAAAGAGCAAAATATTAACTAAAGTTGTACAAAAACACAAAACTATTCAACTAGAAAAACAAAATTCTTTTGCTTTGAATTGCTAGAAATATAAGGGTGTGCTGAAAAGTTTATAAGCCGACTGTGAAGGAGATATTCGTGTGCTGCGAAATCTTGCATGCATTAATTTTAACTTTCCTTATTAATAACTGTTTTGTTTCTTTCCAGGTAAACTGGAATTTGACAATTTGAAGAAAACTTCAGTTCTAACTTGTAGCAACTTCTCTTGAAAATGAACAAAATTTGGCATTGTGATCTTATCAAGTACCTGCAGAAAAAGGGTTTAGCTTTGAAAAACATTCATTTTGACATGGTTGCTACATTAAAGGATGATATTCCAGTTTTACCAACAGTGCAAAAGTGGGCAGTTGAATTTAGGAGAGTCTTAAAGTCTAGACATTCTGCAACTGCTACCACCAAGGAAAACATTGATTGTAATCCCCACATGATGATAGACAATTGACGAAATATCAAATAGTCAATGCTATTAGCATATTTTGTAAAAGAGTTGAGAATATTTTGGCATGACAAAGATTTTTGCTCTTCTGACACCAGATCAAAAGTGCATCAGGCTGATCACATCCCGGAAAATCTAACATTGTTTGAAGCAGATCTAGTTGGTTTCTTCAATACATTTTCTCACCAACAACGAGTATTGGGTTCACCACCGAGCCAAAAACAAGTCATGTAGTGGAAACACTCCTCCGCACCTGCTCCAAAGAAGGCCAATGTTGTTTCATCTGTAGGGAAGGTGATCGCTTCAGTGTTTAGGATGCAAAAGGCATTGTGTTTATTGACTATCTTCAAAAGGGCCACACTATTAATGGTGAATACTATGCCAACTTGCTGAGATAGTTGCAAAAGGCTATCAGGACCAAACACTCAGGAAAACTAATGAAATTTCTTGCTTTCAAAAATTCTACAACAATTGCAGAGCAACAAACCAACTGGCTCTTGGACAAATAGTCATTCTTCTTTGAACTTTAGGTAAAAGAGGAATCCAGCCGTACCCAAGATAAATGGGGATGCATTACCACCACTTATTTTTAGGACAGTGCTATCCACTTTGTAATTAGGGAAAAGTTTAGAAACAATGACCCAAATATCGCCAGCCCAAGAAAATCTCATCAGTTAAGCATAACTGATGAATAACACAACCATGCAGTCAAAGAAAAAAAAAAAGTCGGGCTAAGTGCATGGAACATTTGCATTTTAATGGACAAAAAAGTGTAGCAAGCCCTGAAAGAACAGCTTAAATAGGCAAATAACTTGTTTGTTATAGCAGAGACATTGCAGCACCAAATGAAACTAGGTTTGCAAATGAAAGATCACTTATTGACCAATAGTTACAACTTCTTCTGGAGAGGGAAGGTGCAGAATGAATACAGGATCCAAGGACGGGCTTTGCTATTTGGAGTTGCTTAATGAAACAGTTCTTCAATCAATCAACCTATTGACCATCAGTGAAAGACTGATGAAGCTACATCGGCACCTCTACCAAAATAGACATCAATGCATATGCACCCCCACCCTAACTAGCTTTTACTCAATTCTGTGCTTAGTGCCAATCAGTGATAATCTGATCTGATTAGGAGATTTTAATGCCCAAGCTAACTAGTACTGAAATGCTCAGTAAACACAAGGTTGGGAAGATGAACAACAATAGTACTGTTTTGAGATTGATTGGTTTTTATAGCATATCAACCTTTTGTGAGTTATTTAAAGCAAAAACATATTTTGGAGTATTTTTTTAGAGTATTTTTCCTTATCATTTTCAATATTTATATTCACTTATATACATTGTGGTTGAATTAGTTGATGACATTTTAGTTGCAGATATCAAAAGGATAAGCAGTAGTCGGTCAAAATCTCAAAATCTGTTCTAAAAATGCAAAAAACAGGCTTGAATTTTTGCTCTGTTCATACTTTTGGGTTTTAAAACATTAGTTATTAAGATTAATCCAAGAATTTACCTGTTCTTTGCCTTGGTTGACACTTTGGAGGTGGTTGGTTATTTCTTTCTCTAAACTCGTAACTTTATCATTCTTCTCTTTCAATTCTTGTTCGTGCTCTAACCTTTCAAGCTGTTGACTTTGTTGTAGAGACTGCAATTGTTGTGAGAGTTCTGCATTACGTAACAACAATTTGTCTTTTTCTGTGTTCAGTTTAAAAAAAAAAAAGAGAAATAAAAATAAAGTGCATTTTAATAATAATTTTAGAATAATGTACCTAAATAATTTAGTGAAAGTTATCAGCTTTTTTAAATAAGTAATATTTTATAATAAATAATTTTAAAAAGTTTAAGTAACATTTTATAGTCTAATAATTTTATGTGAGATATATTGATTCTGACAAAAGTTATAGCAAGCAAAACATTTACAATAAATAGCAACGAATAATAAAGAAAAAAGTGAAAAATGTAAAAAGAAAGATGAAGAAGAAAGAGTAAAATGGGAGGGGGGTAAAGAAAGAGTAAAATGGGAGGGGGGTAAAGAAAGAGTAAAATGGGAGGGGGGTAAAGAAAGAGTAAAATGGGAGGGGGTAAAGAAAGAGTAAAATGGGAGGGGGGTAAAGAAAGAGTAAAATGGGAGGGGGGTAAAGAAAGAGTAAAATGGGAGGGGGGTAAAGAAAGAGTAAAATGGGAGGGGGGTAAAGAAAGAGTAAAATGGGAGGGGGGGTTAAAGAAAGAGTAAAATGGGAGGGGGGTAAAGAAAGAGTAAAATGGGAGGGGGGAGGGGTAAAGAAAGAGTAAAATGGAAGGGGGGGGGTAAAGAAAGAGTCAGTTAATAAAAGTGAGATAGAAATGGGATATAGGTTAAAATAACCAAAACAGTTAAATTTACCTTCAATACACATCTGGAGATCTGTTGCCTTTTGACAGCTATAAGTTTCCATTGACTGTAATTCCTTCATGGAACTTGCCAACTGTTCTTCAACATTTCCTAACTATGAAAAAAAAAAGTTACAAATTTTATTTTTTGAACATTTCAATTGAAATAAAATTTAAGTTAAAAATGCTTAATTTGTTTTTTTATATCTCTTTTTAATGTTCTCTTTAGATTTAACATTTATCAATTATATTTTATTGTTTTGTTTTTTGAAAATGTAATACTGATAGAGATTTTGGATCTATGTATTACAAGTGCAAAATACAATTAGCTAAAAAATATATTCATAGCCAAGAGTTCAAGAGGATAATGTTGTAAGCTTTAGATAAGCAGTGAATACTTTTTTTTAGTCATCTGATAATCCATGTTATTTAAAATTAGATTCCTAAATCCAGAACATTTTGCTTTTGGTATTGTATAAAATAAACTAAAGATTGTATTATTTATTAGCCCACATATCTTAATGATTTTAAAAGAAACATATACTTTACCCTGGCTTCCAATCCTGTGTGAATTTGTGTTTTTTCCTCTAATTCATTTACAAGGCATTCATATTCCCTTTCTTTCTCTGTAAGCTGAGACTTAAAAATAAAGAAACAAGTTTAAAATATTCCAAAACTTTAGTTGAGAAAAGACAAACCAATAAAAATAACAACTGAATTGCCATTAAAGGTGTAATTATAATACAATGTATATAAATATAAACAGAAGGTAATTGTATGCATATATATATATATTTTTAATCATTTCACCACAAAGGCAATAAAGCCACTAAGATGCAAAGAGTTACTGAGTGTTAGAGAATATGATAAAAGTATACTATTGAAGAGAGAAGACAATAAAAGAACAAGAATTAAGACAAAAGATAACAATTGATATTGCATTTAAATTTTTGAAGATCAAAATTAAGAATCCAGAAGTGAGTTCCACAAACTAAAAGTGCAATAAGAGAAACTGTTAGCATCAAACTTACGGTTACATCCAGCCATTTCATGATGAAACCTTGGTGCCAATCTAGTATTACACTTAAATTCATAAAGTCTATGTACCATAAAAGAAAGTTCATCAAAACAATTACCATGAAAGTATTTATAGAAATGGCACAAAGAATCTATATTATGGCAGTAGAAAAGTGATTAAAAGGTGAGATGCCAGGTCAGGACCAATAATTTTTAAATTTATTTCTATTTTATCAAGAAGTTCTAAATATATAGCAGAAGCACTAAACCAGATGTGGCAGTAATATTTGAAGTAAGGAGGAATGGTAAACTTATAAATATGTAAGATGGATTCTGGTGAGAAAAAATATATAGATCAATATAGTGAACCAACTATCCTAGCTGAAGACTTAGCAATTGATTTTATATATTTATTCCACTTTATATGAGTGGAAAACATCAGCTTGAGAAGGTGCAATGAGTCACTCACCTGGAGGTTAGCATCAGCCATAACTGATAAAAGGTAAAAAGGGGTTCTCTCAGATGATTAAAAGGGAGTAGTTTTGTTTTGGACGTGTTGAAATTAACAAGCAACATCTTGCCTTATTTAACAACAAATTGTAGGTCCTTTTTGAGAATACATGCTAATTTGAATTTTATGAACTTGATCAGACTTACTGATATAAATAGATGTCATCATCAGCATAGACAGAGCTGACAGCTGATGACATTAGGAACAACATAGGTCCAAGGATAGAGACCTGCTGGGGAACACATGAATTAATGCAAAAGAATCTGGAAGAGTAGCCATTTAAGACATTTTATGATTTTATAAGAAAGACTGAACCAGTTCAAAAATTTCTCCAGAAAAACCTTTTTAGCTTGGGAAAAAGACTAGTATGCCAAACTGTCAAACTCTGTTTTTCAGCCCAAACTTCAACATTTTAATTTAAAGCTTGATAGACTTTTTCAGTAATAATTGTTAACACATCAGCAGTTGAAAGCCATGTTACTTATGTGAAAGACAATGCAAGATGAAATGCTTAACCAATTGAGAATTAATTAGAGCCTCTAGTACTTCGGCAAAAAAAAAAAAAAAAAAAAAAAAAAGAAACATTAGAAGGCTAATAATTAGAAGGATCAGATAGTTTGTCTGAGACTTTGAGAGACTGGAACAACAGAAGAAGATTTCCAACAAGCAGGAAAGCAAGAAGCAGCAAGGCATTTATTGTAGAGTTTAGAAAGAACAGGAACTTATTGCTTAATGACAAATGCAGTGATACTATTAAATCCACATTAAAAAAAAACAGTGAAAATTTAAAAGAAGGATTGAAAAAAATGTTTTCCAAATGTTCTGTTGAATAACTTGGGTCAGTGTTCCAAATTCAAAGCAAAATTTCAAGTGAAAAGTTCAACAACAGGTATTTAAAGAGAAATGGAGTGTACCATCTGCAGCATTGGAACAAGTCAACAAAGAATTAGACAGATTTGAAAAAATAAGTATAGCTGAAAAGATTAATATTTTCAAATGGGAAGCATTAGCAGTGTATGGAAAGAAAAAAAAAATTGTGTTTGTGCAGATTTTTCAACAGTGTTTAGAGCCGCATAACTACCCATTACCAAATCCAGAGTAAAATGAAACATTGGAAAAATGTTTTTGAAGCTGGATCTTTCTGAAGCAGATTTACAAATACAAGTTGAAGAAGAATATTCAGAGTTAAAAATCATAAATTCCCACAAGGGACTGTATAAGTTCAACTGACTTCCTTTTAGAATAAAGTTGGCTTTAGCTATATTTCAACAAGCTATAGATACCATGTTTGTAGATGATGATTTTGCAGTAGCTTATCTGGATGATATATTGATTAAAAGTGTATCTAAGAAACAACATATCGGGCATGTGAGAATAATTTTCGAAAAAATATGAAGGTATGCTCAGTGAGGAAAAGTGTGAATTGTTTTTGCCTAAAATTAAGTAGCTAAGCCAAATCATTGACAAAAATGGTCATCAAGCAGATCCATCGAGGGCAAGTGCAATTAAGAAAATGCCTCCCCCAACAAATGTTACTAGTTTACAAGCATTTCCGAGATTAGCAAACTACAACCAAATTTATGCACCTAATATAAAGAATCTGAAACCTCCATTGAATGATCGACTTAAAAACAGTATAAAATGGAACTGGACTGACACGTGTCAGGAGGCATTCAAAGGAATAAAAATAATACTAATGTCGGACTTTTCATTAGCACACTACAATCCAAAAGTAGAAATTGTTGTGGCTTCAGATGCTACCGAGTACGGTATAGGAGCTGTAGTTTCAGAAATACAATGACAGTAATATAAAAGCAGTTGCACATGCATTGTGTTTGCCAGCAGAAAAGAACTACAGACAGATTGAAAAAGGTGTTGGCAATAATATTTGCATTGAAAAAATTACTTCAGGAGTTTTTAAGAGATATTTCATTTGTTCCATTTAATGATGAATCTTCTTAGAATTCAATCTAATTTATCATTGTCTAATTTCTGTTTGAATTCTTTGAATGAGGAGTCATCATTATGTACATTCTGCCTAATGTCCTCATCTTTGTTCTGGAAATTCTGTTCCCATACCTTCTTTAGGCATCTGTCGATCCAAGTTAACTTCAGGGAATTTTGAACTGAACTCTTTATTTAATCTATGGAAGTAGGTTTTCTTGTTCTTCTGATCATATCTGAGGATATCTTGTCTGGTTTTTATTTAGTTATTGTTTATACTGTTTCCACTGTGTTTAAGTCTGTATTACTCAGTGAAGAGATTGACCTCAAAATTACTAAGGCACTAAATTAAGAAAACAATGTAGGTTTTGTGGGACAATCCTGAATCTAGAACTCTGAGCCTTAAACCTAATGTTATTCTGTCTGCTGCTGTTGTAATGCTTGACTGCATTAACTGTGGCTTTTCTTACCACTGTTGTTGCACTGCTGAGGCTTTGTTGTCTTTTCTCTCTTTATTAATGATTTCCTCATGGTATTTATCACTGTGCTAGGCCTCTCATTCAACTTCTATCCATTTTACCTCAATTCACTTTTTGTGGCCATTAATGTTTTTTTAAATTGAACCTAAACTCACAATATTTTCATAAGTAATAAGCTGGACATTTACATTTAGTTGCTAATCTTCCTCTGAGTCTGCCTTATCAACATTCAGCAAATCTTGATTCAGGCAAAGTTCTTGGTCATAAAGATACACTATATTTGGCAAACTAAAAGGAAAGAAACATCATAGCGTGTTGGGTTTGTAATAAGAACATATATGGTGGAAAAAAAGGTAGAGCAGTTGTGTAGCATCAACGATGAGAAAATGAAATCTTGCATTCTCTTAGCAGGTAACTTATCTATTATTCCTCTAAGTCTTGTGACCAAAGAAGAAAACATCATGTCTTTTCATGTGGCTCTTGGAAATGCTATAAGATCAATCCCAAAAGAAGAGAAACTGATAGACTTTGATGCAAGAATAGGGAAGCAACATGACATGTGCAATGCTTTCAACCCCTATAGCATTGGGAAGATGAACAGCAATGGATTATATCTAGTTGAATTCTGTTGTAAAAAAGACATGCATAAGGTTTGAGAATAAAATCAATATAACTGGCAAGATGTGCGTTGTGGTGCAGTGGATATCAGCTTGGAATGAGAAATCGGGAAGCGGAGTTCAAATTCCAGTTAAATTCCTTGCATTCACTTATACGCAAATACCCTTGGGAAAGGTATTAATCCGTCACTTCCTTCCAGTTATGGGTTAAATAATAGGACAGATTGGGTTCTATAGCCTTGGATGGCAACCAATCTACCGCATAAAGCAATGGTAACATAATGCAGGATAATTTTCTGCCCAGTCAGTCATGTCTCTTTCGAAACATGATCGCCCATGCATGTATCACATATGGCACTGAACTGACAGAGGTCATCAGTTGGGAGTAGGAAAATAGAACGAAACAGCATATAAAACCAAATGTTAGACACAAAGCTTCAGTATTATTTGCCAACTTATTCTTGGATAAATTTAACCACCTAGTCATATGCAAGATTCTTTGAATATAATATTTTTAATAAAAAATAAAAAATTAACTAATATTTTGACACAAATTTTAAAGCAGATTCTAACATATTTTTATATGTTTAAACTTTTAGGTGCAAAATCTTCTTATAAATTTCTGGAAATTTTGATGTCAGAGTTATAGTTTCTCTGGTTCCAAGTAGGCATATTTCAGAATTCTTTAACCAACAAGTTCAAACTCCGCTTCTTTATCTCAAGTTAGTGCTCTGGTCAGTTTGTATTTTTCCACCAAAATCGCAATTTCATGTCAAACAAATTATGGAATCACCATAGTCTCTTTGGACATTTCTTTTGTTTTATTTTTTTCTGCACTCACACCAATAATCTTTATTAGACCATCAAATGGAGCAGCAAACACTAGTTTGAGAAGCCCTGCACTATAGGACAATCGAGTGGTAAAAGTTTGGAACCTGTTCTTTACTGATAAATGATCGTAATGGAATATAGAATATTTACCATACAAAGAAAGTTAGAATATAACAGCTTAAATGTTGAAACTAGAAAAACTAAATCAGAGTATAATAACATGATCAAAAACTACAAGAGATTATTTTTTGAATTGTACTAAATAGTAAAGAAATTCAAGAATATATTGAAACTAATGTGGGTGTTGCATGAAAAACGGGTTTTGTACAACAAAAGGAAAATGGTTAAGAACTATAAGATTTTTAGAGAGAGGTTACCCGTAAATCTTTATTTTCATCTTCCAAAGTTTTAACTTTTCTTTGCAAAAGTAATTGCTTAGCAAAAGTTCTTCTCCTTTTTCTTCAAGTCGAGCCTAAAAATAGAAGAAAAATTAATCTTCAATAACAATATAAACTAAAAAAAATTTAGAAAAAAGTAAAATTAAACATATTTTTCGTCAATACATTTTGTGTATGCAAAACTAAACAACATACATAACTTATGATTTCAAAGAGTAATGAACAGTTATAGCCTGCCAAAAATTGATTACTTTCTGTTTACATATTATGGGCTTATGATTTCAAAGAGTAATGAACAGTTATAGCCTACCAAAAATTGATTACTTTTTGTTTAGATATTAAGAGCTTATGATTTCAAGAATTCATGCCTGATTAACAGAGTTTAATTGTTTGTGTTAGAATTGACAAGATCTGATAGCTAATGGTTTTGCTACTGACTTTTTATTAGGAAAAAAAAAAAAGAGGGTTTGCTTTTCTTCTCTATAGAGAGCATTCACAGAAAACATTTTTTCAGGTTTTTGTGAAAATTGAATTTTGGCAGAATGGCCTGCTTTTTTTTAAAGATCTTTTTAATAGATTATGGAGATAAAAAATCTCTTTTTCATGGATTATGAAGATTTGAGGCAAGAAGGAAACAATTTTAATTCATGAAAAAAAATTAAACAAAAATACTACATTGATTGGAACATAAGGAATGAAGAAAGAGTATAAAAATATTAAAAGAAAATCATTTTGAAGCTGATACCAATAGATATTGAACCCCTAGTGTAATCTAAAAGAACTTAGTATCTTCAAGCAACTATTATAATCCCCTCATCCTTCTCATAGTGAGTCAATTCTCACAACTGAGCAAAGCTTTCATGGTTCCTGGGTTCTTCCTCTGGAATGATGTTTCTTCCCAAATTCTTGATTGTTTCTCTCTTCATCATGCATGATAGAGATTAACATTTCTTCAGCCTGATATCAGAGATTTGAAACTTAGAGGAAATTCTAAGGGGGTTACCCTATCAGCATGTGCATAATATTGGAACTAGTGTATTGCCATTTTGTGAACGGAATGTAGACGATCTAGAGTGGGGCTTCTTGATGACACCACGAAGTGTACTTACAGCTGTGCTTTCTGACAATTAATCCAGGTTGTTTTTTTACATATACCTTTTAGGATGTTGGTGTCTCACCACCTTATACCAAAATATGAGCAACGATAATACACACAATAATCAAACCCAGGTCGTTCATACAAAATGTAGATCCCAATTTCTTCACTGCCTACACTAATATAAGAGTTCTATGTTCCAACTATCCAGAAGCTGAACTGCATCTTCAAGTGGTTAAACCTTACCACGTGTTCATATCTTAAAAAAACAAAAACAAAAAAAAAACAATCTATTTCAGTTTAAGAATTCACAATCCTGGGTTACTCGCTCCTCCTCACAAAAGAAGATCCTTTACATCGACATGGCCCATGGCTTTTATCATTAAATACCTCAAAAAAAAAAACGGCAACTTTTCAGCACAACAGAACAGACCATCAGTTTTCTCCAGCTCTGACGTACAGTTGCACATTCAATGAGGCTCCTTGTTTAGAATGTCTGTTGGAGCTAACGCTCACTCTAGACCTCAAATGGAATTTGAATATTTATACCATTGCTAAGGATGCTAGATAAATGATTGGTTCCTTGTACCATTACAGAAAGTAGTTGATTCCTATTGCCATATTCTAACTTTATACAAGTCAGATCAGACCAAAAATGGAGTATTGCTGCCATATCTAGGCTGGAGCTGTCTAATCCTCATTTCCCAATCTAACTCCCACTACTGTATTCTATCATTCTAAGGGCCTGATCAGACCAAAAATGGAGTATTGCTGCCACATCTAGGCTGGAGCTGTCTAATTCTCACTGTTCTGTCTTGAGTACAAAAGCAATTACACTGCCTTATGGGTAATGATATCCATCCTGTAACTCCTTTCCCACAAATGAAATACTAGTTTTCCACCACTATCACTATTTCTATGGCCAATATTCAGATGAATTAACATCCTTAGTTCCAACAGTTCATACTTTCACAGCCTAGACCAGCCATGCCACATACACAGGGGCAGCTCATCCTCATTCCCTTTGTATTTCATTGGTAAAGTTTAAATTCCACTCAGCTTCTTCCTCAGAACTGTTATTATTTGGGACCAACCAACTTCTGAGGGGATGCTTTACTATTCACTAGAATCTTAACCTCTTCAAGTTTAGGGTTAACTGTTATCTATCCTACATATCCTCATAATATGCACTTCTTCAGTAACCCCTTCTTCCTTGAATGACTCTTAGGCCTTATACTGTGCGAAAAATATTACTAAAAAATCTGTAAATACCATCCAACTTTTCCACCTTAGGCTGACAAGATTTGCATTTTCATGAAATCTCTGTGCAAATTCAGATTGTTGGATTTAATACTATTTCTCAGTTTTCTTTGTTTCTTACCAAATTCAAGAACCTTTGAGAGTAGAGCCATTTTGGAATTTGGCTGACATTCCAATGAGTAATGAGGCCAAGTGATTTTAGGCAAAGGGAATCTGGTTTAGATTTAGAAAGTTATTAACACAAATATATAAATCCCTTGTGTCGAGAGACAAAACAAGATTATAAAAATTATCTGGGCCTATAGGAAAGGGTAGTTATCTTCTAGGCTTTGACACACAGATATACTAATCAACTTAATGAGCAGTATAGTATCTTTAATCAACTGTTGTAATTAGCATGACAGTGTCAGGATCTATTTTCAGTCCACATAAGAAATTCCACAGGATGTCTCATGATGAAATCTGAAACTATCCACATTCTCAATGTGATCAACAACACATTTGCTGAAATGAAAATACAGAATAGCCCTTTGAAATAAGTCACCATAAGACAAGCCAGCTCATACTTTTGGTCCCCAACCTTCCTCTGCAAGTTCAGATATGAACTCAATGCCTATAGTCAGTTTATAATTAATCCTTTTTATTGGTTGAATAATCCTATTTTATTGTTTGCACAAATACAATTACAATTTAACAAAGAAAATGTTGATACCCAGTTCACCAAATTTTTACATCTGGTTGGTTCATTGCAGCCAGTGATAGAGCATATTAGAGACTAACTAATTTGTTCTAGTAGTAGTTTTAAAGAACTCAAAGTATACTTTGTCTTCTGAACAATGAGTTATACCAAATATTATTTGTAGAAGGGTTGGGCAACCAACAATCATTTCAATTATTATACAGGATGAAAAAATGGTTGGGAAAAAGTAGATTAGAAAATGATATTTTCAGCAATTATTCTTTCAAAGACTCGTAACAAATGTGAAACTCATTTTAGCTTTTACTGCTGAAAAGATGACAGCTGAACTTCTCACTAGTCTTATAAACGAGATACTAGCCACTGAACCATGCTACCAATGAAGGACATCATTCAAACAGGAAAGCTCTTGGTCAGTACTGTCTAACCCATATAAGTGAGGGGCCTGGTTTATGAAGTTAAGCATGATCATAGACGCAAATAATAATTTGTAACATGATCAGGTTCCAATTTTGGCTACTGAAGGGAAAAATCTAAAAGTGTTTTAAAAGATTTTAAACATGCTAGTGTTGAATATTAGTAACATTAGAAATATGAGGAAAACACCAAATACCACACTCTTTCCTGTTTATATCAGAATCATGTTACTGACACAAAGGAGAAATAATGACAACAGGAAGTGAAGGCAATCAGTACAGCTGTTAACAATATAGCTTGCCTATTTTATGCTACAGATCAACAGGCAGATATTCAGTTTTTGATTGACAGATTCCAAAATGAGCATCCTATCTTTTACACCAAGTGACAAGTTACTTTTAATAAGCTAATTAACTCCTACTTCAAGATCTAGCGATTGATCATTAACCTTGGATTATATTGTCAGTTTCAGCTGATCTTTGTGACCTACTGGTGTTTCTCAACCTAGGCCATGACTTAGCATTTTCACCTTACAGTAGGTATTCCAAATTGCCTTAGTTAACACTGCAAAATCATACCGAAATTTCTTTTAATTTCAACTGCTTATCTCATTTGTTTTGAAGGCTATTAAAATAATAGTACATAAATTTAATCTTTTCTCTTTATAAATCAAAAAGAGCATATACTGCATTTGTTTTGTTCAAAACTGTTGGGTCTGATGCATCAAAATTTGTATTGCGAACTGAATGAATGGATGGATGTTGCCAACTGAACCCAGTTTAAATCAGACGATGTATATTACCCAGTTTAATTTTTTTTCTTATATTTTCTTTAATGAAACATTTTTTAAACTGTATAAAGTACTTATTGTATTTTGTCCAAACTTATGCTCATTTTTGACTCAGCTGTTGTTTTATGCATTTTTTTAAACTATTAAGCAGCGCTGATTTTATAAAATAAAAAGTAAATAAATATATAAACAGTATATAGTCGTTTAATTTTGCACTTGGGTTTGTCTGTAAAAAATTTAAATAAATTTTGTAAAAATGTCCAGCTTTCATTTTAATGGTCATTCATTTTATTTACATTCATGGCTGGTAATAATTTCTCTGATAATTAGATTTGGGAATTAAATTGAAAGTTGTTTTTTTTGTTCTTTTAAAAAATTGAAACTGGATAAGCTTAACTTTGAAATACATGTCCATAAAAAAATTGAAATATAATTAGGTAATTTTGAAAATGTAATCATTTTTTTTTAATGATTATTTGTTTATTAATTCTAGTGATCTAAGGATTAGGCCCTATTTTGAAGGTCCAATTGAAATTGTCATATTTTTTCAAAAATAAAGAAAATAAATAAATAAATGATGTCTTATCATTCCCCGATCGATGGTATTGCCTAGAAATTCCATTATCATCTGAAAGCTATAATTTCAGCACAACTGTACCCTTAACTGCTGGTAGGATCTGCTTTCTAAAATCTATCCCCTTCTAAAAAAGTGTACCGTAGCAAAGTTAGTATATGGTCATTTCCTACCACCTCAGCTAGATACCGAGCTACTAGATCTTAGCAGGTATGTGGATCAATTAAAATGATACATAACTGATATCACTTTAACCAATCCAATCAATAAAATATTTTATTAGTAATAAATGAATTGAAATACTGTACTTACTTATGCTTTTGTTCAAAAGGACACAATCAAGAAACCACTACACCCAGCACATCTGGAGGAATATGTCATTTCTGTCACACCAAGTATTTATCTCTGCTCATCAATGGCAAGTGTCAGACTTTGGTTTTATTCATTACTAAATGCTAAATTTTCAAATTTTTAGTAAGGCTATATTGCAATTACTTTATCTGTTAAATAATCTATATAATAAACAGACCATATCAAATGAAAAAGTGCTAAAATTATTTATAAGTAAATTGATGTTTTACATTGGTAAATATAAATACTACACAAAATAATCAACCAGTACACTTTAGTACATTTAGTATTCTAAGAGAGTTTGAAACTAGATGACCAAAACAATGGAGATTTTATCAGTGGTAACCACAGGATAATATATGCAGGTAGCAAGAATAGTGAAAAAGAGAGTCAGCTTGATACTGAACAGAGATATGAAGAATTGTGTCAGGCTACTGTCAGTTATCTGAAAGAGTCCCTCTTGGTTAAACTGAAAGGCATGCCTTTTAACATTTCAGTTATAATAGTGTATGCATCAACAACACAAATCACTGAGACAGAAACAGAATCTTTCTACACCACACTGGATAGTGTGAAGACTCAGCATAAATCACAAGAAATTAGAATCATCATAGGAGACCTGAATGCTAAAGTAGGCAAGGAGAAGGAAGGGGTAACAGTTGGCAACTTTGGCTTAGGAAACTGCAATGAGTGAGGAGAAAAATGGGTTCAGTAGTACACAGTGAATGATCAGGAAATAACCAACACATGGTTTCAAGAAGACCCAAGAAGACGAGGTGACACACAAAAAAAAAAAAAAAAAAAAAAATGAAAGAAAATATTGATTACATAACAATAAACAGAAGATTCAGGAATGCAGTTGTTCACTGTATAACTTATCCAGGTACTAACTGTGGAAGCGACCACCTCCTGTTTATATGCAAAACTAAGGGTGAAACTCTGGAGAATGAAGAAGCCTGATGCAGCACCCAGACTGCAATACAACACACTCATGAATGACTTCAACATGTAGAAAAAGTATAAGGATAGAGTGAAAAGAAAAAAAAATATACGAGGGACAAATCAGAAATGGAAATTCAAAATGGGATGTCCTAAAAAAAGCATTAGTAACATTGGCCAATGACAGTCTCAAAGGAAAACAGGAAAAAAAAAAAAAAAAAAAAAAGAGTGGATCACAGAGGAGATTTAGAATATGATGGAAAGGAGACAGAAAACAATGCTAAGGCATGGAACAGAATATAAGAGACTACACAAGGAAATAAATAACAAATGCAAACAGGCGAATGAGGAATGGCTTGACGACAAATGCACAGAAGTAGAGATTGAGCACAAGCAATAAAGGAGACTTGCACCACAAAATAAGGCTAAAAACATGGTCGTCAACAGGAAGCATAAAATCCAAGGACAGAACACTTGTATTAAAAAAGGGGAAAATACTTCAGTGGTGGGAAGAATATATACAAGATCTCTTCGACAACACAACAGAGCAACCAACAATACACAGGAATACTGACAGACCAGAAAAGCTGCCCTAGCCAAACTGAATAGAAACAAGCAGCTAGAAGCCTTAGACGTCATTAGCGTAGACAAAATCACATAAATTATAAATGAAATCTACAACAGTGGCAAAATCCTGAGAGACCTAAGCAGATTGATTTTCATAGCACTGTCTAAGAAGCCAGGAGAAAATGAATGTGAACTCTTGATCAGCTTAATGAGCCACATAACAAGACAGAATTGTAAGATATGTTGGCAGCCTTAGATGACTTCAGTATAGACAAAATCACAGAAATTATAAATGAAATCGACAACAGTGGCAAAATCCTGGAAGACCTAAGCAGATTGATTTTCATAGCACTGCCTAAGAAGCCAAGAGAAAACGAATATGCCTTTCACTGAACAATCAGTCTAATGAGTCACATAAAACTCATCATCAGAATTTTGATGAACAGAGTGTGCAGCAGAATTAGACTGGAAATAGGACAAGAATCACGTGGTTTTGTCAAAGACACTGGAACAAGGAATGTGATATTGATGCGTATTAGAAAGGTCAATAGAAATGCAGAAGGACATGTACCTGTCTTTCATCAACTGTGCAAAGTATGCCAGAAGGATCTGATAGGGACACTTGGCAACTTTGACATATTTGAGAAAGACCTTAGAGTAATTGAAAACCTTTTACTGACAGCAAACTGCCTGTATATAGCCAGGAAATGAGTTTAGCAGGTACACAAAGATTGAAAGAAGTGTAAGACCAGTATGTGTCTTCTCACCAGATCTATTCAACCCAAACAGAGAGACCATTCTGAGAGCTCTAGAAGTCTTGCCAGGATTCATCATTGGTGGTTGCATTCTAAACAATATAAGATACACAGATGATACAGTGCTGATAGCAGATACAGGAAAGAAACTACAAAATCTCTTACAGGAAGTAGTTAAAGAAAGCTTAAAGAAAGGGCTACAAATAAAAAAACCACAAGAAAACTGAATGCATGGTCATCAGTAAAAAGAGGAGGCCAAAATGTCAACTACAAATTGGTGATGCACAAATCAAACAGGTGCAGAAATTTAAATACCTGAGAAGTGTTCTAACAGAGGACACAAAATGCGATATGGAGATCCGAAGATACACTGATATGGCCTAAGGATTCATTCCAGAAGTTGAGTAGAGTGTTAAGAGAGAAAAACTTCACTGAAAACAAAGAGGAGACTACTGGTTTCTTATGTGATATCTGTCCTTAAATACAGCAGCGAATGCTGGACAATTTCATCAAAGATGATAGAAAGACTTGAAGCAGTCAAAATGTGGTTCTACAGAAAAATGCTGAGGATACTATGGATGAAGCATATGATCAATGACAAGGTTTTGGAGAGGATGGATGCAAAAAGGAAAATGATACTCAATATCAGGAAAAGACAGCTGAAGTTTTTGGGATGTGATGAGGAAGGAGGGCTTAGAGAACCTGATGCTCACAGGATAAATTAGAGGGGACAAGGGAAAGCAACACGCGATATGATGGAATTGAACAAATGGATGGTGGGATGGGGATCGAGTGGAATAACAGAAGGAATACTAAGAACAACAAGAGATAGGGAGAAGTGGAGAGCCATGATTGCCTACATACTGAAGGGACATAACACACAAATGATGAATAATTTAAAATTTTGAAACTTTGCTAAGCTAGTAATATTTATCATAATGAACTCACTATAGTTTGCTCTGTAGAAATCCTTATTGCTTCCTTGGAAGCAAGTTCATCTGATATTTCACATTCAAGGGAAGTTATCTTACTGAGTAAGTGGGTTTCCATATTGGCATGGTCCAATTTCATTTGCTGTATTAGTAATTCTTGTGCTTGTTTCTAAAAAAGAAAGAAAAGAAAAACATTATACATTGAAGTAGAACACACTTTAAAAGACAAAAAATTAAATCAAAAGGTGAAGTTATTTTTCCTTATGAATCAATGAAATAAAAATTCTTTTGCAACAGAAAAATTAATTGATAGCCATAAAAATATAAACAATGTGATCAAACAAATTCAAGTCAATGGTTTATTATTGAAAAACACTTTGAAATTACTAATGTTAATTGTATTTCAAGTTTGTAATAAAGCAAAGTATAAGCAACAAAGTGTTCACTTCTATTAGTAAGTTTCCATTTTCGAAAGATATAATTACACTGATGGAAAACGAAATGAATGAAAATTGTTTCGATCCTGACTTGGTAGTTCAGATAGAATCACTTTCTCACTGGTGCAATGTGGCTTCCCTATGTCTCTTACAAATACTTTCACAGCTTCTGATCCAATGAACTTAGCTCCCTGGTGACCCCTATGAATTTACTTGAGCCACAAGATTAGCAACTAGGTCCCACCCTTTTACTGTGAAACCAATAAAATGTAAATGCAAATTCTAATCCAGTAGCTTCTTTTCTTGCACTTCCCACCTGTGGAATTCCCTTCCATTTACTTGCTTCCCCAACAGCTATAATCTCCAAGAATTTAAATGTAAAGTCAATAGTCATCTTCTATCTGACTAACTTGAATCCTTTCTTTCATGCTCCTTCCTCCATCCACTCCACTCTCATCAGTATTCTCATCCTTCTCTTACCCACTTCCTAACACCCCCTATAACCTGTCACTCTTTCTCATAACATTCCTCCTATGTAAAGTCTTGCACACCAGTAGCAGTAAACTGCCTTGGTTGGGGCGATATGATTATGAAAAAAAAAAACTTCCATGTATATCTCTAGCAAGCATGGCACAACAGCATCAGGTATATCTATGGTGGCATCACCGAATGACACTGTGTAGTGTTCAGTGATGAGAGCAGGTTCTTTATGCAGGTGATGAATTACAACTCTTGTTGGCCTTTGGTGGTTATAGCAAGAATGTTGTATGGTACCATGCATGTCCAAAGCTTTGTTCAGTCAATTCTGATCCTGTTCCTATAACAAGATGATGATGAGCTGTTCTAGCAGCCTAATGCCTATTCACAAGATACCTATTCTCGGCATAATGTTTGACAACTTCTCAGAATGGAACAATCACTAAACCTGGCCATCATTGTAAATGTATAAGAAATGAAGGAACAATGCTTGACTTATTCTGTAAACTCACCTACAAATTCTTACTGTATTGCATCAATGAGTTCAAGAGGCATGGAATAATTTATTAATACAAGGACTGAATACTAGTAATACAACCCTTATTTAGAAACCTGGGCACATAATAATCTGTAGAAGCGGATATTTACTGTAATTCAGCTATTTTATCCTCATGTTAAACCATGAGTAAATTGAAACATGTTTTCAAAATATTTAATTGCTCGACTTTTCCTCATCTTTATTGCCATGTTTGCGACGTTTCGGTCGTTGTATGCTCCAGCTTTCTTCAGGTGCTAAGAATTTTGAACTGAACCCTTCATTTCGATCACTGAGTTATATAATTCTCATTCCATATAATTCTCAATAGTGAACAAATAACTTAGAGAGTTGAGTTAAAGGGAGATAACTACCTGGCATCTGGAAGTGCATGGCACATAGAATGTGAATTATATACCCTAATTGAAATAAAGGATTCAGTTCAAAATTCCTAGCACATGAAGAACGCCAGAGTGTACAACAGCCAGAACATCATAAATATGGTTAAAAAGATGAGGACAACAGTCTGGACAATGTAAATAATGTAAAAATTACCTCATCTCAGACGTACAGTAAAATATTTTCACAGTGTTGGAATTTTCTTTTCTTTTACTGTATATGCATACATGCATATACACGTCTGATGGTTCCTGAGCAAATTAAATTCAATTTTGATGTGACCATTTTAAATTATTATTTTGCTAAGATTTCTATTATTCAGTAAAAGTTTGCAATGATAGTCTTATTGATTTGGGATATATTAAACCCAAACTCTAATACCTATGATTTTGGTACTTCAAGAATATAACATTTTAAAATGAAGTGCCAAAAAAAATTAGACTACAGTACACCTCCAGTTGTAGAAATGTACTTGGTGAAATGATGTATAAAATAGATGAAAAAATAGTTTATCTGAGATGCAGACAGGATTTAACACACTAACCAAAGAATGATTGTTGAGATCAGAAAGATTTTCAAGATAGCAATTGCTCTAGGGTAACAGTAGCAAGAGTAGACCAGAAGTATGTGAGTCACACATAGATGAAAATTGTAGGATCCAACAAAGGATGCAAGAATAATCCGATCAGTACATAACAAGGATGATAACTATTCCATGAAATCATTAAACCACACCCCAATTCAATGTTGGTGTCACTCAAAACATCAGTCACCATACTGAACCCAAGGAGTTTCGTAGTTGTTGGCTAATAAAGATACTATTATATTACAGCATCAGTTACTGTAATTCAATTGTGCAAAAGAATTTTAGAAGGCTACATTAGTCTGTAGAATGGTGGTGCAATGTTTTCTTGTAAGATGAGTCAGGATTTATTTCCTTCAAGCAAACACTTGAATTCATGCTAAGAGAAAACCAAATAAATCAAATCAAACATGATGCACAAGTTGGTGTTGATCCTCTAATAGCAATCTTATGCTGGAATTTCAGTCAAGTAAGTGCCATACGTGATACACGCTTTGGGCAATCATGTCTCAAAAGAGACATGACTGACTGGGCAGAAGATTATCCTGCATTAGGTTGCCATTGCTTTCTACGGTAGTGGTTGCCAACCAAGGCTATAGAACCCAATCTGTCCTGTTATTTAACCCATAACTGGAGGGAAGAGACAGATTAATACCTTTCCCAAGGGTATTTGCGCGTATATGATTGCAACAAATTCAACTAGAATTCGAACTCGGCTCTCCGATTTCTCATTCCGAGTCGATATCCACTGGACCACAACGCACGTCCTACAGATGTTTCGCTGTATCACAGCTCATCAGTACGGTTAGACTGATTGCTTTTTAACCCAGGATTGAAACCCGACCGAATTGGCGTCAGTTGGCGATTCTACCTCTGGGCTACGTGTGTTTGGTGGTTATTAAATTACATCTGCTATTTTTAACTGAAAATTCTTTCTTTTAGTTTATTTCTCCCTGCTATATGACAGTTAAAAAATGAAGAGATATATTTATTTTGCAAATGCTTAACATTTTTAAATGTATATTTATAAAAAATAAAAGATTTAATATAAACAAATTTTAAAATTAGATAAATGAAAGCAAATATCATTTAATAAAGTTCCCAGTATATTAAACTTTGACAATAAAATTATGTCCAAGTGCTTACTTCATATTTTACTACTTTGGGCAAATGGAAAGAAGGTTAGAGTCCTAACATGAAAATCCAAGACATAAAAAGAAAGGATGAAGATAATTAAAAAACTGTATAAACAAAGAGAAGGGAAACTGGTATAAAACCATAAGATATCAAATAGAACCACAAGAATATCAGTCTCTCTCATTATAATTCTTGGTACATCTGAAGAATTATAATGAGAGAGACTGATATTCTTAACATACCTCTTTATCATAAAGAATATCCTTTTCAGTGGCAAGATCCCAGTGTTCTGATGCTCTCTTTTCAGCATCTTCAAGTTGCATTTGCAAATCTTCCATCTGAAAATAAGATATTTAGTTTGTCTTTTGAAACATGGTTGATTGAAACGATAATTTCGTTGATTGAAATGAGTTTGAATTAGAAATCATGATGGGCAGAAAATCAAGTCAAACTTATTTCTAAAAATTTTAAAGTAGAAAAATAACATTCTATGAAATAAGTCAAAGCCCGAGTTCTATAATAAATTCTATAATAAATAATGTGAGAATAACAGCTTAAATTTCAGAGACAGTTTTAATAATAGTTTTAATTTTTGAAGTTATATATTTAAGCATATAATTTTAGTTATATATTTAAGCATATAATTTTTGAAGTTATATATTTAAGCATATAATTTTTGAAGTTATATATTTAAGCATATAATTTTGAAGTTATATATTTAAGCATATAATTTTTGAAGTTATATATTTAAGCACATATAATTTTTGAAGTTATATATTTAAGCATATAATTTTTGAAGTTATATATTTAAGCATATAATTTTTGAAGTTATATATTTAAGCATATAATTTTTGAAGTTATATATTTAAGCATATAATTTTTGAAGTTATATATTTAAGCATATAATTTTTGAAGTTATATATTTAAGCATATAATTTTTTGAAGTTATAGATACATATAATTTTTGAAGTTATATATTTAAGCATATAATTTTGAAGTTATATATTTAAGCATATAATTTTTGAAGTTATATATTTAAGCATATAATTTTTGAAGTTATATATTTAAGCATATAATTTTTGAAGTTATATATTTAAGCATATAATTTTTGAAGTTATATATTTAAGCATATAATTTTTGAAGTTGTATATTTAAGTTATTATAATTTTTTTTGAAGTTATATATTAAGATATAATTTTAGTTATATATTTAAGCATATAATTTTTGAAGTTATATATTTAAGCATATAATTTTTGAAGTTATATATTTAAGCATATAATTTTTGAAGTTATATATTTAAGTATATAATTTTTGAAGTTATATATTACATATAATTTTTGAAGTTATATATTTAAGCATATAATTTTCAGTTATATATTTAAGACATAATTTTGAAGTTATATATTTAAGCATATAATTTTTGAAGTTATATATTTAAGCATATAATTTTTGAAGTTATATGTTTAAGCATATAATTTTTAGTTATATGTTTAAGCATATAATTTTTTTAGTTATATGTTTAAGCATATAATTTTTGAAGTTATATGTTTAAGCATATAATTTTTGAAGTTATATTTAATAATACAATTTTTTAGTTATATATTTAAGCATATAATTTTTGAAGTTATATATTAAGGTTATAATTTTTAGTTATATATTAAGCATATAATTTTTGAAGTTATATATTTAAGCATATAATTTTTGAAGTTATATATTTAAGCATATAATTTTTGAAGTTATATATTTAAGCATATAATTCTTGAAGTTATATATTTAAGCATATAATTTTTAAAGTTAATATTAAGCATATAATTTTTGAAGTTATATATTTAAGCATATAATTTTTGAAGTTATATATTTAAGCATATAATTTTTGAAGTTATATATTTAAGCATATAATTTTTGAAGTTATATATTTACATATAATTTTTTGAAGTTATATATTTAAGCATATATTTTGAAGTTATATGTTTAAGCATATAATTTTTTGAAGTTATATGTTTACATAATTTTTAGTTATATATTTAAGCATATAATTTTTAGTTATATATTTAAGCATATAATTTTGAAGTTATATATTAAGCATATAATTTTTGAAGTTATATATTTACATATAATTTTTGAAGTTATATATTTAAGCATATAATTTTTGAAGTTATATATTTAAGCATATAATTTTTGAAGTTATATATTTAAGCATATAATTTTGAAGTTATATATTTAAGCATATAATTTTTGAAGTTATATATTTAAGCATATAATTTTTGAAGTTATATATTTAAGCATATAATTTTTTTGAAGTTATATATTTAAGTATATAATTTTTGAAGTTATATATTTAAGCATATAATTTTTGAAGATATATTTAAGCATATAATTTTTGAAGTTATATATTTTAAGCATATAATTTTTGAAGTTATATATTTACATATAATTTTGAAGTTATATATTTAAGCATATAATTTTTAAAGTTATATATTTAAGCATATAATTTTTGAAGTTATATATTTAAGCATATAATTTTTGAAGTTATATATTTAAGTATATAATTTTGTGTTATATATTTAAGTATATAATTTTTGAAGTTATATATTAAGTATATAATTTTAGTTATATATTTAAGTATACATTTTAAGTTATATATTTAAGCATATAATTTTTGAAGTTATATATTTAAGCATATAATTTTGAAGTTATATGGATGCAAGCATATAATTTTTGAAGTTATATATTTAAGCATATAATTTTTGAAGTTATATATTTAAGCATATAATTTTTAAAGTTATATATTTAAGCATATACTTTTTAGTTATATATTTAAGCATATAATTTTTGAAGTTATATATTTAAGCATATAATTTTGAAGTTATATATTTAAGCATATAATTTTTGAAGTATATATTTAAGCATATAATTTTTGAAGTTATATATTTAAGCATATAATTTTTAAAGTTATATATTTAAGCATATAATTTTTGAAGTTATATATTTAAGCATATAATTTTTGAAGTTATATATTTAAGCATATAATTTTTGAAGTTATATATTTAAGCATATAATTTTTTTGAAGTTATATATTTAAGCATATAATTTTTGAAGTTATATATTTAAGCATATAATTTTTGAAGTTATATATTTAAGCATATAATTTTTGAAGTTATATATTAAGTATATAATTTTTGAAGTTATATATTTAAGCATATAATTTTTGAAGTTATATATTTAAGCAGGCAATTTTTGAAGTTATATATTTAAGCAGTATACTTTGAAGTTATATATTTAAGTATATAATTTTTGAAGTTATATATTTAAGCATATAATTTTTGAAGTTATATATTTAAGCATATAATTTTTGAAGTTATATATTTGGCATATAATTTTTGAAGTTATATATTAAGCATATAATTTTTGAAGTTATATATTTAAGCATATAATTTTTGAAGTTATATATTTAAGCATATAATTTTTAGTTATATATTAAGCATATAATTTTTGAAGTTATATTTAAGCATATAATTGTTGAAGTTATATATTAAGCATATAAAAGGTAATTTCTAATGTTATATAATTATAACAACCAACAGTTTTATTTCTTAATTACATTTTTATGAACTACATATTTTTGATCAGAAGTGTGATCAGTTAATAGTTTTGAAATTTTTATCACGTATCCATTCTTGTAGCATAAAGGAGATTAATTTTTTTTAGTAATTTTGTATTTCAAAGGTTATATTTGAAATTCTAAGTATATTGAAATATATTTTCACAATTTAAAACCTCACAAAAATGTAAAAAGAATCAGTGTTAATATGAGCTCCAATATGAAAATGTTCAGTTTACAATCATTAAGAACAACCAAAAATTGCAACAATATATGTAGTTATCTGATAATCATCGTTCTCACCTGTTTGAGAAGATTTTCCTTTACAACTTCAGTTTCACGTTGACTTCCTGCTAATTCTTGGCTATCTTCAATAATCTTTGCATTCAGATGGGAGATCTACACAGAAAGGAAATATTTTTTACATTAAAAATTTATGTGTTGTTTCTGTGAGTTAAAAACTATAACATCAAATTGGAAAAAGGCCTCATTTTATAAAAATGTAGATAAATACTTACATAAAATAAGTAATAATTATTTTATAAATACATTACTATTTTGTGGATTATTAATACACTAGTTTCTTAGGAAATTAGTAAAAAATGTAAATGTCATAAAAATTTTACTGAGAAGTGTTTCGCAGTAAACACAATTGTTCAATCATTTTATTTTCTCTCGTTAATCTGTTTTAATATAAATGAATTTGATGTTTCTCAATATTTAATGACATATTTTAGGATAGGAGCAACTTGATTATTTTATGAAGATTAAAAATTTTCTTGTATCCTGTTACTTTAAAGCATTAATTTTCTCTGCAAAGTATTAATCATCAGATCTTTCTTGATTTCTCATTCTAAACCAGGGTCTTCAACCTTTTTATTTTGACATATTTTACAAGGATTGCATCATACCTATCGCCAATGGAAGATTTGAAAAAAACAAAAAAAAAAAACATTTCTACAGTACAACATTTTATTACAAAATAACTGGTAATTAGTAATAAATTGTAATGGCCTAGCAATGCCTCAGCTGATATTAAAAAGTAACCAAGTAAAGATTCAAAATCAAGTCACAAAACCCTGAATGATAAGTTTTGGATTTTTTTTTTAACCAAAAAAGATTAAAAACAAATTACATTACATAATTTTGCAAATAAAATAAAATAAATAGATATCTAATTAGTAATTGTCTTTAATAACAAACAACATTGTGATTAATGTTTGCTATTTAAATCCTTTATATTTTATTTTATTTTACTCAAATAAATTAAGGCTCATTTTTTTTTCTCTGACAGATGATTTCTAAATGGTATATTACTGACATTGAGAATTGTCATAGACTGCTAGCCCATAAAGGAACTTCATATACTACTTCAGAATTCAGCAAGACTACATTGACTTCAAGTGACATTTTATTTCTAGATTTTATTATCTCTCTTCAATGAAGACATAACATTTTTTTTTTTGACAAAATCTTAGAATTTTTTTTTTTTACATCTGTTACCTCTCCACTTACTCAATTTTATCAAATTTCAAAAAATTAAATTTTGTGCCCACTTAATATTTACATAAGTTGAAATCAAAACTAGTTGGAGAATTTAAATCATCAATTTCTTTTTGTAAAATAGTAACTATAGTCACTGAAAATCTACTCTGAATTGTAAAATAAAAAAAAAATAACTACGACATTATTTAATTCAGTCAGTTAAGTGCCATATGTGATACACGCTTGGGCGATCATATCTTGAAAGAGACATGACTGACTGGGCAGAAGATTATCCCGCAGTAGATTGCCATTGCTTTCTGTGGTAGACTGGTTGCCGACCAAGGCTATAGAACCCAATCTGTCCTGTTATTTAACCCATAACTGGAAGGAATAGACAGATTAATACCTTTCCCAAGGGAATTTGTGCGTAAGTGAATGTAATGAATTCGGCTGGAATTCGAACTTGGCTCTCCGATTTCTCGTTCCGAGCCGATATCCAATAGAAAAGCTTTTAATAAGATATATTAAGGACACTATTTCTTTAAGAATTAAGTTTTTTGTAAAAGAGATTCTCTTCTGAATTGTAAAATAAAAAATGCAATAAAACTAAGACATTATTTAATGAGAAAAAAACTTTTAATTGCTTTTATTAATAAGATACATTTTCTTAGTATAATATTGCCCATAATGTATTTTTTGATGAATAATGAATTTCACAAGAATAGGTCTCCTATTTTTAAATTTTAATTGAAATAATCTATAAAACTTTATCATGTATTATATTGTCCCCATTAGGTGATATTGTTATTAAGTAAAAAATATATTTACTAATCATAAATAGAAAAGCTTAGTACAAATGATTAATATTTTAAAGAGAATTTTGAATTTATTTTGTATTAGTATAAACATGCCAATTATTTTCTGATAATGTTGTGTATGAACATACACATTACCAAAAAATAAGTTCAGTAACTATAGTAAATTCAGAGCCAAAATTCTCTAAAATTCAATAAAACATTAGATTACAGAGAATATTTTACTAAATTTTAAAGATTAGATAGTACTTAAAAATTATATAAAAAGGTGCTCATGCTATATTCTTTAATTATTTTTTAATACCTTAAGTACATAGTTACTGCAGTGTTTAAAAATGCATTCGGCGATATTTTAAACTTAAAGTAATATTTGTTTCACATCAGATTAATTATACTTTAAATCAGCTAATATTCCTCAAATAAAATATCAGAAAAGCATATTTTATTTTTTGAAGATTTTTTTTTTAATAAATAAATTTATGATGGCACTAATCAGCTATTTTAGCAAAAAGTAAAAAAAGCTTCCAGTTAATTTAAATTAGTTTTAAAATACGGCAATGTATTTTGCTCATTAGAAATATGAAATTTAATCTATTAGCTTGAAATTAAAACTAAAATAAAAGCCTCAAGAAAGATTTTTCATTTTTAAAATCATTTTAAACCTTAGGTATTGCATTTTCTGTGGAGGTACCTAAAAATATTTACTGATGAAAAGTTAATTTTCCAATGATAATTGACAAAAAAAATGTTGATGAATTGTTTTAAATCAGTCCTTGTGGAATGAAAGAAAAAAATAGTGAATTTTCTAAATCAGGTTCCTTTTTTTTTTATTATTATCTAATGGACATTAAAACTGACAAAAGCACCACATGTGAAGGTGCATTAAGAATCAGGTTCATTGACGATATAATATTAAGAGCTCAAATCCCTGATTTTTATAATTTTTTTAGAATATGAAACAGAGGAAATGATACAAAATAGATTTCTTAGTTGTTTTGACAAAAAATATATTTTTACATTTCATTTGAATTTTCCCTCTTTTCTCTACAGTTCTAACTTTCATGAATTTCGATTTATACTTGTGAATATCTCATGAAATATTTCAGAAATGTTGAAAATTTAGAAAAATCCTATTTTTTACCATGAAGTGAAATCTTAAATCACTTAATATGATGAAAAACTATGCTCAAGAAAAACATCAGTAAACTTTAGCAATTTAGTGTTACAACTTAACATTTAGTCTTGTAGCAAAAGAACATTTACTCTACCTGCCCTTCAAGGTGGGTTATCTTGTCACTCCAAGTGGATTTCACATCTTGCAGCTGTTGTCGTGACTCAGAAAGCTTTTTCTCCAGCAATGTCCTCTGAAATATTAATTTAATAATGTTAGCAATAAAAATTTAAAAGAAGATGCCCTTATAATGATCACTGGGAGATTTTGAAGCTGTGTTGTTAATAACTAAGAAAAAGCATTGACAAGTTAACTGTGATGTTGTTGAATTTATGTTAACACCTTTGAGAAGGACATGGAGCCAATTGTTCACGTTCTTTTGCTAGTCATTTCAGTGGAGCTTAGTCAGATATACCAAAGTCAAGAGTGACTGAATATGTAAGCAATTCGTTTTTTGTATTAACTTGCATGCCTGTCATATCTATTTGCTATACCTTGTCATTTTGAGTGATTATAATTTCTAGAATTGATCTTGCTAATTCATTCACAAAATAAAAAACAGATCTCACAAACGCACTTTACAAAAAGAACAGATCTCACAAACGCACTTTACAAAAAGAACAGATCTCACAAACGCACTTTACAAAAAGAACAGATCTCACAAACGCACTTTACAAAAAGAACAGATCTCACAAACGCACTTTACAAAAAGAACAGATCTCACAAACGCACTTTACAAGAATAAACTACAAACTCAGCAGCAATGCAATTTTCTTAGCAGTACATAGCAAAATCTTTTTATTCAGTTAAAATGTTAAAAATTGATTATAAAATCCGATCTCATTGCACATTTTTTATCAAAGCAAATTAAAACAGGTTTTTCAGAAAAATTCTCACCTCCATTTCTAAAGCTTTGATTCTGTCATCTTCTGAAAGGCCATGATCATTTAATCGCTGCTCAAGTGTTTTCACTCTCTCTTCTAACTGTTCAATATGCTCTTCTCTTTCATCAATCATCTTTGTCATCTGCAAATGGAAACGTTTTTATATTTGTTTACATTTAAGGTACAACAATTATTTAAAAGATTTTAAGAGTTATAGAAATATTTTATTTTTCAGTAATTTATTTTGTTTAAAAACTTTTGCACAAAAAGATTTTGAGCAAAACAGCTGTGAATCTACAACAGTAGAATTGACAAAGAAATAAGCACATATAGTGAAAACCCATTTACAAAACAAATTTGAAACATTTGCTTGAAGGTCACCATTAGCAGCTCTTAAGCATAATACCAGATACATCATATTTACAGAATTTTAATTATTTGCAAATAAATAAGAGAAACTAATCAATAAATAGCAATTAATATTTCTGGAGTTATCTCTCTTGAGAAATTGGATAATTCTGGATGAGCATGAATGAAAATATTGCTTTTATTCTCCAAGTTAGAGCATTTTAATTCTTGCACAAAAATCAGTGATTATTATATAATCATTTGATGAGTATCATTATTTTGTACAGTAAATCTTTTCTTTTCTTCTTTAAATATTGATATAATCTTCTTTTCAGCTTTTATAACGGAAACAGAAACGTACAAAAATCACAACATTATTATTAACATGATTACAAACCTGACACTATTGAACTGGAAATTGCTTTATTCTTTAAGTTGTGATTACAAAAGTATGTCTATAATATACCATTTTTGGTGTGTTATGTTAATTATAGCATTCTGAAGACAAGGAGAAATGAAGATCAAAAAAATTAACAGATTTTAAGTTTTATTTAAAAAAAAAAAAAGGATTGCTTAAAAGTAATATAATAATTTAATATAATTTGCAATTATCTTTTTTATTTCATATATATATATATATATATATACTATGATTTTTACATTTAATTGTAATTATATATGTATTGTTTATTATCATTTCTTTCAACTTCTTTCAAGTATCGTGTTTTTCTGTATTAGTTTTTATTTGTTTTGTACAATTAACCTGAAGATCATTTGTCATATTTTTACTTTTTGTTTCTGCTTGCTTAAAGTTAGATTTTGAACTTTTTTAAATCCATGAGAGACTGAAGAAAAAGCAAGAAGCTATAAGTTGATTATTCCCGAATACAAATTCCATTGATTATCCATATTACCACTGCCATCTCCTTACAGAACACGGGCAATCGTAACCCTAAATAGGTCCCCATCTTTTGTTGCTCCCTTGACTCCTTTTTGTCAATGTAGTACTTGTTCCAATGTTCGTTTACTCAAATTCATCAAGTTACTCGTTGATTCCCCTGATGCTGTTACCTTTAATGTGCCTTTTGATTATGAAATTCTCTAAGCCTGAATTCTTCATATTCTGCCACCAAAATTTCAGCTGTCTCTTCAAGTTTCTTTCTAATTCCCATTCTCCTGAAAATGTCCTCATTTCTCCCATATTATTCATGATTTTCTCATCAGTACAACCACATCTGTTATTTCAAGTCTTCTACATCTGTGATGAAATTGTCCAACATTCACTGTTATATAGATTAGCCATTGAATGTCATTTAAGTAGGTTTTTCTTTGTTTCTAAAGGACATTAATTAATTCTTAATACTTTGCTCATTTTCTGAAAGACATTTATAACCATTCCTATGCATCTGATTTTCATACCCTTATAATGTAACATGAGCTAAAGTTCTGTTCTACTAACAAACATGCATTATGTCTTTTTTTTTTTACAGTGAATCTTTTTCATTGCTTTCTTCAGTTTTTCTAATAGTTCTTTCACTGTTAATTTTTGAATCTGCAATCAACAGTGGCATCTGCATAATGCATATTAAGGTTACATCTAGTCATCTTAGAATCATTTAGCTATTGAGCTTAAATAAATCTAGTGAGAAAACACTACTACCTTTACTATTTTTTCTATTCACTTTCTCTGTCCCCATTTGGCTGTTAAAATCATTGATATCAAAATTGACTCAATGCAATCAATTTCAAAACAAAGAGATTTAAGGTATTTTCAAATAATAATTTGTAAGTAATTAATGTTTGATTAGCAAAGTTAATTTCCATTATTCAAATGTTCTGAAAATAAACCATGTTTTATAACGTATATAAGAAGCATTTTTAAACTCTTCAGTTGGCTAATTAAAAAAAAAATTAAAAATAGCATGATCCATCAATTTCTCTCCAAAACTTGAAGAATATAAAAAAGGCAAGACTTACTTTTGTTTTATAAATCTCATATGTTCTCTGTAAGGTTTGATGATTATTTTCTAATTCTGCAGTAGAAGCTTCTAAGGAGGATAATTGTTGAGATTTCTGTATGGAAATAAAATTAAAAAAATGGAATCACAATATGTTTAAATATTAAACAAACACAAAACAATCTGGTCTACTTCTAGCAGCTGAAAAATATGACCAAAATATTTTTTTAATGTCTAATACTGTAGATACAAAGTGCAATAGGTAAGTAGTCACCATTTTATATTTTTAATTTCACTCATGCACATTATTTTTGTATTTGATTTTGTCAAATGCACAGTATAGTGGGGTCAGTTGGGTACTGTCTGTGAGAAAAAGAGAACCATGGCACAATTCGCTGCACCAGAAATTTGGCAACTGCAAGCTAGACTGCTTAGCATTCATACCAGAAGCACCCATACACAGGGTGTCAATCTGAGGACAGTGCAGAAAATTTGATTTGGAAAGTTGGATGAGTCTAATGGTGATTACAAATGTATGGCAGTTCTGAAAACTCACTGTTTGTTCTGATAAGAAAAGCGCACCAGAATTTGTTGGTGAGAGCCTCAAACTCAGCGTGGTAGCCTACATCGTGCCTTGAGGAGGTAGTGCTGCTCTGGGTCAAGAGGTGGGTTGCTAGTATATCCTATGTCTGGCAACAGGACTCTGCACCATGCCACATAAGCAGAAGATCCCAGTCATGGCTGTCAGACAATTTCTGCAATCACATCACCACTTACATCTGGCCACCTAACTTCCCTGATTGAAAACCCCATTGATTATTATGTGTAGGCTGCAGTTGAGTGAGAGACCAACAAAATCCCTTGTAATACCAAAGATGAACTGAAGGCAAGGATTATGGCAGCATTCACCAACTTAAACATGGAGACCATTCAAAACAGTTACAGAAGATTCCAAAATCGTCTGGAGGTCATGGTTGAAGTCAATGACAATTTTATTGAATAAATTTATTCTTTAGTATTTCAAGATATTTTTGTGTAATTTTGGTAGATCTGTTAAAATGAGATAGAAATGTTATTTTCATTTTTGCATAACTTAGACAATTTATCCATTGCACCCTGGTATTTATTTATTTGATAGACACATCTTGTGTGCAATTTGTCTATATCATGACTAGATGTACTTTTAGCTGTAGTCACCTGAAACTGTCACTATAGTACAGTACAGGCCAACAAGTGTTTGCTCATGGTTGACAAAAATAGTCAGCTGTGATATGACCTGCTACCCTTCCCAATCACATTTTGTCAATTGAGCAGCTCATTTAGGTTTTTAATGGTCTGTACACTGTGAAGAGGGTTTACTTTCTCCTTTTCTCACAGACTGCAAGGCAAACCAGTTGCATGTCATAGCATGTAAATAATATATTGAACTGCTTCAATTATGACAATTTTGCAAGTAACATTTTACAGCACATGCAAATATCTCAAAGAAATGCACAAATAATACAGTGGAAGAAAGGAAAATGATCCTGGCCCACACAACATCACATATCATTACCAGCAAACAAAAAAATTCAATTTCTTTATTGTCAGTATATTCAAAAGGATTTTAATAGGAAATGTACTGTAGATGATGCTGAGTAATTTCATGAGTCATATATACATGGGTTTTATAACACATCACTAACTAATAAAACAACAACTTTTAGGCAAAATTTGACATTATTCATCAACATAGTCTCCTTCTAGGGTGAAACACTGATTCTAACACTTCTCTAACAATTTGATGCCTTTTTGTAAAATGATTTGTCTTTGGCCTCAAAATAAGCCTCAGTTTTCGATTTCACTTCATTGGAGCCAAATCTCTTTCCCTGAAGCATTCTTTTAAGGTCTGTAAACAGCCCGTAGCTGGAGGCCAGATCCAAAGAATAGGGTCGGTGAAGAAGCAATTTGAAGTGCAATTTGTGTAGTTTTGCCATCATTGTGATCGACTTGTGACACGTGTGTTGATTTGGTGAAAGATCACTTTTTCTTCTTCATTTCTGGCTGATTTTTGGTGATTTCTTCCTTCAAATGCACTAAAAATGCAAATGGTTCTTCCTCTCTCAAGGCAATGAACAAAATACCTTGCACATCTCAAAATACAGAGACCAAAAACTTGCCTGCTGCTGTTTGCATCTTTGGTCACTTTGTCCACTCAACTAACTGCCAATTTGACTCTGGAGTAAAGAGGTGGATCCATGTTTCATCCATTGTCACATATTTACACAAAAACCCCTTGTTGCATTCAAACAGTTGCAAACAACGCTCTGATTCATCGATGTGTCGTTTTTGATCAACTGTGAGCAAACGCCACATCCACTTTAAACATAGCTTTCTCATTGACAAACGTTCATGCAAAATGGTGAATACACTGTCTTCTGATATGTTCAACTTCTCTGCTATCTCATGCAACTTCAATTTACAATCGGCTAAAACGAGTTTGGGGATTTTTTTTGGTGTTTTCTGGAACAACTGCCAATTCAGACTGTTGTTTCCCTCGGAGCAACCTTTGAATAATACTTATCAAACCATTGCTTTGCTTGAACAGAATTTTTCCCACCAGAAAGCAATGCTTTATCAACACAGAAAATTCAGATTTTTCCATTGTTTTAAAAATTTGCAACAGAAACTTTACTTAAATAACTAATTTGTAAACTAATAATCCGATTGGGTTCAAATTTTGTCACGTGCCATTTGAAGGTTAGTATTTCATAAAAATCATATGGATTTTTTATTAGTAGTGCCATTTATATGTCAGACACAGGGCTTATTGAGTGATGTGTTAGGTCTCTAAATTTCAAGAGATGACGTTACAAATTCTTTTCATCTGACCAAAATGCAGAGAGTTAAAATTCTACAAATGTATTTAGCATTTTTCTTAAAGCCACCTTGTGTAAGTTTTACTCACCTGCTTTACTAGTTCAGTTAACTCATTTATTCGCTTTTCAAATGCAGCTCGATCTATTGTCAATGTCTCTACAGCCTGGGCTCTTGCTTTACATTCTTCTTTCAATAAATTACTGCCAATATATAAAATTAAAGAGTTAAAAAATAAAAAGAACTTCAAAGTAAATTTGATAAATAGAAATGAGGAGACTAGCTGCTTCCATACAGGAAATATGAAATTGATGACTGAACATTTAGCATTAATGACAGCTGAAATTCATAGAAGTTTTCTCATAAAACTGTTTTTCATGAAAATGGGTTTCCCACTGTTGTCGCTCTTTCTTGTATCAATTGGAGTTTCCTTCTTAAAATTTTGTTTGAGTTATTGTGGAAAGTCAACATTTTCCCTTCTAGTTCCATGTGTTATCCATTCCATTTTAATTGTTGCTATTGTTAAAAGTTTTATAGCATTTGTTATTTGATAAACTTTTTTTTTTGTGATCTGGTAGCACAAGTCCATAAATCTGATAAAGTATTGTCTTTTTTTTTAAACCTCAAGGATTCATTTGCTTGAAGCCATTTTAATCATCGATCTGAGAAAACAGTTTTATGTAGCTGGTTGTTTACTTTAGGCATTTCTGAACAAGTTGAATTCCATGCATGACATGCATATTAGAATCAAGATCTGATGAGGCCATTTAAGAAAATGACTTAATATTTTTATTTAATAGCATCTTACAGCATTAGACAAAGCTACTCCAGAGCAGCTTATACTATATTAAATTTCCTTTTTGCCTACACTAAATTTGTTATGACTGATCCATGCACTAAGATATTTAGTGTTTAGTATTTACTAATTCCCCATACTTTCCTTAGTATCTCTCTTTCTTTTCTTTCTGTTGCCTGGTTGGTGGTGACGAACACTCTTAGTCTCCCATCTCCCGATTTTCTCTGACCAAAAGTTAGAAATATCTTTTTTCTTTTTTATTCAATTTGCCCATAGTTCGGCTTGGAATCATGATTTGAATTATAGGTATGCCATATTTTTTTGTTTTGTTTTCTTCTCCCTTTTTGCCCAATATTTTTGCTTAATTTTAAAACTTTTCATGTCTGACTGTACGTTTGATTTTATTTTTAGAAAAATTTTTTGACTGAACTTTAATGAAGTTAAAACTTAATAAGTCACTTTTTTTTCTTTTTTTTTTTAAATCTTTAACTTTTTTTTTGTTCTCAATTGAAGTAGATAGTTAAGTCTATCGCCCGGTTCACACTCCATCCACGTCTATTGAACAGGTGAAGAGGCTCATCCATTGTTTCCTGTTTAGGATGTGGTTTCTGGTTTTCTCTTTTCTAATCTTCTCATTCTTATGTAGCCCCCTGCACATCAGTGCCGTTACCACCTTGCTTGGGGTGATATGATTAAAAAAAAAAAATGCTGAAATGTTATGATGTATTCAGAGTATGTACCATCACTATTTTCATTCTAATTCCAGATCATAGTCTGTGTTTTGGAAAGGTTTATCATGTCCTATTTCTTGGAACATGACCATATCAATAGAGATTTTCTCTTCTCATCCAATCTGACTCCACGGAATGTCTAGATTTGATAAGGGAACTATATCAATCCACAAAGTTGCACATGTCTGGTGAGGACTCCATTACCAAAACATTTCTAACTTTATCAGGAGCACAACAAGGAAGAAATGAGAGCCCAGTCTATTTCATATTTTCCTAGACTATATGCAAGCCCAGATGTGAAGGGATGGGTACTGATTATTTAAGCATTCCATACCACATCCCAAACTAATCTGCCAATAGAAAACAGCATTACTGCTTTCCCTCCTGAGGCCAACATATTGATGATGAGGGGTCTATGTCAATGACATAGGCATTCATAGTTGGGATAAGAATGGTCTTGAACATAAAAGAAATAAATATCTACCAAATGTTTCAAGAAATAGGACTCAAGATTAGCTTCCCAAAATAGAAACTATGATCTGAAATTGGAATGAAAGCAGTGATGGCACCTATCCTTTATACATCACAAAAACTCATAATATGGAATTAAATATTCTAGGTCTTACGCTAGGTCCTACACTTTTTCTTATCTATATTAACGATCTCCCTGATGTAATAAGATCCCAAGTGGGCATATATGCTGACGACACTACGGTTTATTCTAGTCTCGATCAAAAATCTACCAAGGCTGAAAAAGCAAACCTTGCTGCCGAGCTTGAAATAAACCTCCAATCTGTGGTGGACTGGGGTAAGAAATGGCTTGTAAATTTTAATGCTTCCAAAACGAAGCTTGTATCTAATAACCACCACAGACAATCATTCCTCCCACCCATTCACATGGATCAGACTTCTCTCCCTGAAAGTAAAACACTGCATCTCCTCGGATTAACTCTCACATCAGACCTCAAGTGGAATAACTATATAGAATCCATAGCTAAATCCGCTGCTAAGAAAGTTGGTTCTCTGTGTAGGGCCAGGAAGTTTTTCCTGTTCGAAACAATCTTGCACATATACAAATCTATCATCCGCCTATGCATTGAATATTGCTGCTATATCTGGTCGGATGCTCTGCTATCCATCTTGGTGTCCTCGACCAAATCCAATGGAGAATCTGTAATGTGATCGATCCCGAGTTGGCAGCTAGGATACAGTTGCTTTCTCACTGACGCAGTGTGGCTTCCCTGTGTCTCTTCTACAAATACTTTCACGGCTTCTGCTCCAATGAACTTAGCTCACTGGTACCCCCTATATATGAATTTCCTCGAGCCACAATATTAACAACTAGGTCTTACCCTTTTACTGTAAAATCGATAAATTGTAAATGCAAATTCTACTCCAGCAGCTTCTTTTCTCACACTTCCGCCTGTGGAATTCCCTTCCACATACCTGCTTTCCCCAACAGCTATAATCTCCAAGAATTTAAATGTAAAGTCAATAGTCATCTTCTGTCTCACTAACTTACATCTTCTCTCTCAAGCTTTTTTCTCCATCCACTCCACTCTTATCAGTATTCTCTTTCTTCTCATACTCTCTTCCTGACACCTCCTGCAACCTCTCACTCCTTGTCATAACATTCCTCCTATGCAGCCCCCTGCACAACAGTGGCAGTAAAATGCCTTGCTTGGAGCGACACGATTAAATATATATATATATATATATATATATATATATATATATATATTGAACACTGCAAATACCATGGTATATGAATCATGGTAGCAAATTTAGTATAGGAGAAAAAGAAATTGAACATAAAATAATCTGTACTTGAAGTAGTTTCACCCAATACTGCAAATTGCTAGACAACCAAAACATTAACCCAAAATAGAGTCAATTTCTTAAATAGTTTCATTAGATTGATACTTTCATATGGACACCCTACATGGTGCCAAATTCATTTTTTTTTCTAATCATTTCACCCCAAGCAAGGCAGAACTGCCACTGGTGCACAGGGGGTTACAGAAGAGGTGAGTGATGAGAAAGTTACAGGGGAGTCAGAGAATGAGTAAGAAAAGGATGAGAATACAGGTGTGAAGAGGTCTGCATGGGATTAGAGTGAAAAGGAAAAAGAACATGATACAAGGTTTTGTCATGGAAAGGATGTGAGTCAAGGAGATAAGAGATGGCAATTGACTTTGTATTTAAATTCTTGAAGATTGTAGCTTTCAGGGAAGCAAGTATAAGGATGGGAATTCCGCAGGTGGGAAGTGTGAGCAAAGAAGCTGATAGAGTAGAAGTTGCATTTACATTTGATTGGTTTCACTGTAAAAGGGTAGGACCTAGTCGCTAGTCTAGTAGCTTGAGTAAACACATGCAGTGGGGACACCAGGGAGCTAAGCTCATTGGAGCAGAAGCTGTGAAAGTATTTATAAAAGAGACAGAGGGAAGCTACATTATGTTGGTGAGAAAGTGACTGGAGTTGAGCTAACAGGTTGGGATCAGCTACATTACAGATTCTTCATTTCTTTATTCAGAAATATTTAAACTTTCAGCTGTATACAATTGATTTCTCAGATCAATGGTTAAAAATGACTTTGAGCAAGTGAAGCGTGTTGGTCTGAGTAAGTATGCTTGTTTGAATTTTGTGGATTGCCACTACAGAATTACAAACAAAAAACTATATTAGATGACAGAAACACATCCTTTGAGGACTTTCAACAGCAGCAACAACTAAAATGGCTTGTAAAATTTTAACTTGAAGAAAAACTAATGGCATCATCAAGATGTTGACATTCCACGCTATTTCAGACCAAAGTATAGGAAGGAAACCCTCGTCTAAGCTTAAAAGAGAGATATCCTATTTTCCAGAAAAATTGTTTTAATAAATTTACATTTAATAAATTTCAAGGTACATTTAATAAATTTCAACCAAAAGTAGCACTGGTTGATCAGTCAATGTAATAATATTGACATAAATAGGTTTATCTAATGAAAATGTTATCAGTTTCAAAACTGGATGATTAAATAAAAAAAATAAATGAGGTTTTTACCTTTCTATTGTTAAGCTATCAACTTGTTCTTTTAAATACACAATTTGATTCTCCATTTCTTTGCTTAATTTCTCTGTTTCTTCTAAATGAATTTTTTTTTGTTTTAAATCTTCGGTTGTTTTTGATAATTGATTTTCAGCATTCAGCAGCTGGAAATAAAGTAGAAAACTGAATCAAAATACAGAAAATATCAATGTAAAAATTTCTTACATTTATAATCACCTGTTTCTCTCTCAATAATGTTAAATGCATTTTAATAATTAAGAAGCAAAACAATAAATTTTTAAGATTTAATAATAATGATAATAAAAAATATACAAAACTAAGACATCAGTTTCTATATAATTTTTAGTATAAGAATATAAAGAAGTATAAAAGCTATATTTTTAATATTTTCTAGAGATTACAATAAATGTGTACCTTATAAAATTTTATTTAAAATATTTTTAAGAAAAAAGTTTGCAGTGTTTCAGAAATTCATTACTGTGATTCAGTCTAACATCATTTAAGAAAAAAAAATCCATTAGTTTAAATGTAAGGTCAATAGACACCTCCTAACACACTAACCATCTTTCAAACACTCTTCCCATCTACCCAACCCCCAGCCTCGGTATTCTTACCCATCCATCACCCTCCTTCTGACATTTCCTATATCTAACCACTCTTTCTCTTCCCCTTCCCCTATGTAACCCCATGCGCAATAGTGGCAGTGGAATGCCTTGCTTGGGGTGAAATTAAAAAAAAAAAAAAACTTATATGCCCTAAGTTACAACAGATTTAAATTTTACTATATACATTTAATTTTTCCAAACTTTAAAATTTTAATTATAATTAGTGATCACAAAAACTAAACCAATGAGATTTTTGAAAATTTATTTAAAAATGTTCACTTTTTCTTCTTTATTTGTGGTTGTTTTTTTGCAATTTATTCCTTCAAATGCACCAATAGCGCTATATAATATTCGGTAATGATGGTTCTTCCTGTCTTAAGGTAGTCAGTGAACAAAATACCTTGCGCATCCCAAAATACAGAGGCCAAACTTTGCTTGTTGCCATTTGCGTCTGGTTGCTTTGGACATCTTTCACCTGCTGCTGTCCACACAGCTGACTGCCGATTTGACTCTAGAGTGAAGTGGTGGATCCATGTTTCGTCCATTGTCACATATTTACACAAAAACTTTTTGTTGCATTAAAACAGTTCTAAATCGTTGACATGTTGTCGCTTTTGATCGACTGTGAGCAAACGTGGCGCCCACTTTGAACATAGCTTTGTCGGCGAACCTGAAGGAGACTACCACCCCTTTTCCTTTTTTTTTTTTCAGCGCAGTCTTATTGATTATTACATAAATTTTGTAAAAATTTCAATATTTTATGGGGTGCTCAGTTTCTCATACAACGTTATAATAAATCGATCCTCCATTTTGAAACCACTCGTGTTGGGGGTCGCTTTGTTTTGTATTTTTTTGGGACGAGTTGTTGCTCTTGTTTTTTTGTCTTTTTCAAGTTTTCTTCAGTTCTTATGATGACATATTCCTCGGAAATTCCAAGAATGGCTTTATTAAAAAATTTCACAAAGGATTCAGTCGTTGAATATGCGCAAGCAAAAACATTAATTGCACAGGATCAATTTTACTATAAGGTTGTATGAAAAACTGAGACCCCCCCCCCCATCAAAATTGTTTAAATGTTAAAATTTTTACAAATTTTTTTTGTTAATTAGAAAGTTTAGGGTTTAATCAATAAGATTGCACTGTAAAAAAAAAAAAAAAAAAAAAAATTGATAATCAACCAATTTACAGGTGGTGGTAATGTCGTACAGGTGAGTGGTTCCAAAATGGAGGATCGATTTACTATAATGTCGTATGAAAAACTGAGCCCCCACTAAAATTGTTGAAATATTTAAATTTTTCCAAATTTCTTTTTGTCAATTGGAAAGTTTAGGGTGTAATTGATAAGATTGCACTGAAAAACTAAAAACTAAAACAACAAATTTAAAGGTGGTGGTGGTGGTAGTCTCCTGCAGATTTGCCACTTTGTCATTGACAAATGTTCACGTTTGGTGAATACACTGCCTCCTGATATGTTCGATTCCCTTGCTATTTCACACAACTTCAATTTAAGAACAACCAAAACGAGTTTGTGAATTTTTTTTTGTGTGTTTTCTGAGAAAATTGACAATTTTGGGCAACCGGAGCATTCAGCATCATTTGTGTCTGTAGGACTAAGTTTTAAGTCAGCATGCTACCTCTTAACTGTTGTTTCCGACAGAGCAGAGTCCAAATAACACTTATCAAGCCATTGCTTTGCTTGAACAGTATTTTTTCCCATCAGAAAGCAATGTTTTATCAATACACAAAATTCAGATTATCAAAAGTAGCTTCACTTAAATAACTGTAATTTGTAAACTAATAATCAGATTGAGCCAAAATTTTGTCATGTACCATTTGAAGGTTGATACTTCATAAAAATCATACGGATTTTTTATTAGTAGTGCCATCAATATGTCAGGCCCAGGGCTTATTGAGTGATGTGTTATATAATGGATTTACTGGTGCAGATTTTACAAGTGAGTGACTTTATACCTCATGCTGGTTGGAATGGGAATTAACTTGAACAAGAATTTAATGTGCAAAGCCTAGATATCCAAGTGAAGGAATATAAATTTTAAATTTAAATACCACAAATACCATAGGGGCTAATTTTTCTAGTGGTCTTTTGAAGAAAAGAAAAAAAAGCATTTAAATACAATAAATTGAACTAGTACCTGGACTTTATTGGATTTAAGCTCATGACTTAACAAGTTTTGAACATCGGACTGAGTGAGACCAGAAGCACACGTCCCTCACTCCCACTCAATGCTAGACAAATGACAATTGAGATAAACAAACTGGCTCGTGTTATGTTGGATCTTGATTGTCAGTTGAAAGATTCAAGAATTCAGCTGACACTGGATCCATCTGACATCACCAAACAACTTGCTCTATTATCATGTACATACATAAAACCAAACATCTTAAAGAAAGATTCCCTATAAATACAGTAATTCAAAGACACTCAGGAAGAAACCTAGTAATAGAGTAATTGCTAACACTTCTTGCAAAATACTCCTGAGAATAATTACATCAAGTGAAGAAATTTTCCCAAGCTTTAGAAGTTTCCTTCTGCAGAGTGAAAGAACTGGAAATCAGGTTTTGCAAAGTTTGTTTGCAGGCCTGAGATCCAAATTGACTGTTTGAATTGCTGAATTACCAGTCAATGATGGTGATGTTTTGAGATATATCATGAATAAGACTGACACCTACTAATAAACTACCTATAGGCAGACCACAGAAATAGAAAGGGTTGATAACCCTCAACAAATAAACTGCTTTATTATGTTTAAAGTCCTCATTTTTGTTGTCACTATCATAGTGTTTTGACCTTTGGCCTTTGTGTTTCACATGACAATAGCCTAGTTGATTTGAGTGTTGGTTCATGAATCTGGTGGCATATTAATTGCGAGTTCAAATAATATAGTTCAGGTAATACAAACTTGGACTCTGTGTAAACAAAGTGGTGCCCCTGAAAATTATTTAAATAAGCAGTACTAAAATAAGGACTAGACGAAATATCTCTAGATATGGGTAGCAAAATGAGAACAGTCAACCTCTACTGATTAAATAAGAGATTCAGTTTCTAATTCCCTCGAGGTTAATTTGTTAAAAAGAAACCTGAAGAGTGGCTAAAATGTGGTAATAATAACTAAGATGGGATAATAGTTAAAATTTAAATCATAATTCCTCAACCCAGAAATTTAGACAGAAATTCTATGTTATTTATACAAGCAAGAGTGTTTTTCTGTACTGAAGGTTGATTTATTTTTTTTACCTTTCATACAACTCACCTTCTATGGAGGATGTTTCAACTAGCTTCACTTAAGATTTCTTCATATCAAAAACTTAAAAACACAATGTGGGTGAGGAAGACCAACTAGTGAAGCTACCCAGACAACATTGCTAGGACAGAGAAAGAAGGGCTTATGTTATACCTAAATATATTGCCAATGCACCAAACAGAGGTTTGAAAATAAGAAAATCAGTATAAGATGGTCCAGTCATTCTCCTGAACTGAAGCAGATTGATTGGTGGTCCAAAATACCAGAAGGAGCATATTCAAAGCTAACAGCTGCTTATAAGTGATTGAAAACTGTTGTTGCAAAAACAAAGGATATTCCGCAAAATATTAGGCTCTGTTTAATTATGTTTTGTCTAGAGTATCAAAAACTTTTTTTCCTTTTGGCTTTCATATTTGCTATTGCAAAGGTGAAACCCATACATGGTATACTTCTGAAATAAATGCTAACTATAAGTGTAGGTAAATTGTTATTTGTTGTGCGTATTCAATATTTATTTCCCTATTATTGAACATCATTAATGAATTTGATTAATTAAATTTTGTGTTGTTAATTGTATTACTTTAAAAAATAAATAAAAAGGTGAATTTAGATGATAAAACTATAAATTTTGCTACCTCTAATTAGCAAGGAAGTCTAAGAAATAAATAATATATTTTTAGTAATAGCTTCAAGTCATAAAAAAGAAAAAAAAAAATTTACCAAATGCTTGACTTTGGCCAATTCTTGGGTTGCTAAACCCTGAAATTCATCATTTTCTTCTTCCTGTTTATAGAATTTCAATCGAAGTTTTTCAACTTCTTCCAGTCTGTTCTGGAGTTCAACTTTTTCCTAAAGAAGAAAAAAAGGTATAAGATTTTTTTTTCAAATTCTGAACAAGCAAGGAACGTTTAAATATTTTAAATAATTACAGAATTAGCTTCTGCATTAACCTACTAAACGATTAATATATTTATGCTCTCAGTTTTATTTTATTATTTGAAAAGAATTATGTTCTCTAACTATTAAGATTTAGAACAAAAATTAATATTCATATCTACAATATATTCTCTTTAAAATTATGATACTTCGAACACGCATATTGTTCCAAAAAGCAATGATGATAATAGTATGTCTTATGTCTTTTAAAAATTTGGTGGCAAGAAGGAAACTTTTTCTTCTGAGTATTTATAGAGTATACAAACAGATAATCAAGAAAGCTATTTTTTAAATCTATATCAACCAATAACAAAATTCATTTATCTAAATACTAATGATAATTAATAAATTTAGATTGTTAAGTTGAACATAATATGTAAATGAATTCTGCTGTTGACATTTAAAACTAAATATGAGATATATTTTGACTCAGACCCAAACAGAAATGGGAGGGGGAGGAACAGAAACAATACCTGAACACTTTCTGCCAAAGTTTTTGTGTGTTGGTCATCAAGTTCCTGAATTTGTTGAGAGAGATCTGAAGTTAAAAACACACCAACATTAAGAGCAATTTTTAAAAATAAACAATGAAGGATTAAAACACTATAATGTTGCAAGCATTTGTAAAAACAGCAGAAAATACTTCATATGTCAATTTAAAAAAGAAAAAAAAAATGGAGAATGCACATACTTGGAAAATATTTACATAGCAGCCCATCTGGTATGATTATAAATGATTAACAAAGATGAAAAAATACAATGCTTTGCAATGAGCTTAAATGATAGTAGCAGATGCAAAAGTGAATAGTGGAATGCATAATGCATATATGTAACAATATGCACACAGTCTGTAAAAAATGGGTTCAGCAGTCTTATCCAAAATGAGTAAAAAATCAAAAAGCAAATCAGAATCTAATGATCGACAATCATTTTGCCTCCAGCTACCTTCAAAACTATGAAGAGGAATTTAAAAAATAAACTGTAAATCTATTTTGCAAAATATCTAGAAAAGAAAACAATATAGCTACAACTCAAATTTAAGCAAGTACCATTTAATACTTTCAACAAAAGCCTATAATTGTGATAAAATTATATGTAACATTTTTTTTATTAATATATTTCATTCATTGTAATTAAGGAGCACTTTAAAGAGAAACAATTATCACCACAATGGCTTTAGTAGTTAAAATATAATGACAATAATTTACCCACCTTGACCTCATCTGATGAATTATCTAAGGCCTACCTTCCATTATAATTTCATATTTTAACTTGTCAGGCACAATATATTATCTACAGAACTCAGGTTTTAATTTACCAAGTAAATAAAAATAATGAAGGATTTAAATCTAAGTGTTACTATCAGACACTTGAAATAATTGCATAAAAATGTAAGGAATGATTTATGATGAATGTATCACTTAAAATGTTTAACAGCATTTTAATCATCAAGAAAAGTATCAAATAAACAGATGAAATAACAGCAAGAAATAGGTCTCAAGTATTTACAAAATTTTGATCATTTGTTGAGAGTTGAAACCTACTTTATAAAATAGTTCACATTTTGATAGACTGATAAATATTTCAAGTTGCTTTATAAAAATTTAACTTTGCCTTTCTGATATTAATTTGATGAAAATTTTTATAAAAGTTATTTTCATAATACACTAAAATATCTTTAAATACATTTACAATAATTTTTTATTGAGAAACAAACCTTTATATCACTCTTTCAAATATTCTCAAAATGGATTATGGCTTAAAAGATCAGGATTTAACTATGACAATTGTCAAAGTAATAATCATTAGGCATAATCTTATACATAACTATCTTATTCATTCATCTACTTGTAATTATATCCTTTCATTTATTTTATACAAATTCATGTATTTAAATATCTATATGATCAAAATTAACTTTAAACTCATTCCAAACAAGTGAGTTAGTGATTTCTTTGTTAGCAGTAGTACCAACCATTTTGGTTTTCTTCCACAGCAGATTCAAGTTTTTCAACAGCTTTTTTTTTATCTTTAATATCTGAAAAATGAGCAGGTGAATTTTGAAGAGAGCAATAACTTATTTCAATGTTAATAGGCACATAAACATGTGTGTGAGAGAGAGAGAAAGAGAAAGTATGTGTTGATCAAACAGCAGACAGTGTTGATTAGTAATGATTACTTCACTAAAGTCAAATGGTTGAGTTAAAGCAGATGATGACAAAGCAATACATGAAATGATTCAACCTTTTATAAATAAAAAATCAATTAGAAAATGACTCCTATGCTTACGCTGTTTCTTTGTTTTTTAAAAAAAAAATCCCTGCAAAATTCTAAACAATTAGAAGTATTTTCTAAAAAAATTTGAATACCTGAAAAATATTTTTCAAATGTTTAACAAATAAACCAGAAATTGAAAATTAATTTTTCAATCCTCCCCCAACTAATCTCATTTATTATAAGCTAAAGAATATCAGTTGTATAGTGTTCATCTCATGAGTATATAATTTCAGATAATTAAATCTGACTCATTCTTGTAGCAGTTACAATGCCTTGTTATTAGAAAATAAATGTCAAGAGTTACTATGACTCTTCAGAATTGGTCAGGACTCAAAGATTTAAGTAGAGAAGATGTCATTTATGTCAAAATAATCAAGAAAGAACGCAGAAAATATTAAAAGCAATAATAAATTATCTAAAATTGAAAGCTTAATAGAAAAATAAATTGAATTCTTTAGTATGTAATTGAAAATGAATCTAGCAAAAACAATGAAACTTCTATAGAATGTAAGTTTTATGTTTATAAATGCCACGTTTCTAAAATTGATTAATCATAATTATTAAAAAAATTGACTTTGATTTGTTTGGTATATCATTGTGAAAATGTTAAGTTTAAATGATCGCTTTATGTTGGCATACCATAATTTCTGAGTCTCAAACTGGAACAGTTTTCATGTTTTTTTTTGTTTTTAATCATGTCATTCTCTGACACCCCCATAATTTGTTATTCTTTCTCATCACTTAACCTCTTATGTAACCCCCTGTGCACTAGTGGCAGTACTGCCTTGCTTGGGGTGAAATGATTATATAAAAAAGAAAAAAGTCACCCCAAGCAAAGTAATAAAGCCACAAAGAACCAAGGGGTTACTGAGTGTGAGAGAATATGAGAAAAAGAAAAAGAAACACATAATTAAGGAGAAAGAACAAAAAAAAGAACAGGAATTAGGAACACAGAAGATAATTATTAACATTGCATTCAAATTTTTGAAGATCAAAGTTGAATGGAAATTAAGATTGAGTTTGAGTTTTGTTTAATGGCATATCAACCTCTGTGGGTTATTTCATGCCGAAAGGGTGGGGTTTTACTTTCTTTTTTTTTTTAATTTTAGAAAACTGAAAACGTCTTCCAGTTTTGTATTCATGAAAATTTTCCAGAGAATACATATATTTTTTATAGAAGGTTATGGTAATAATTTTTATTTTATTTTTTTTTTGTTGGTAATATTTTTCCTTCAAAAAGTATATATATATATATATATATATATATATATATATATATATATATATATAAATTTTTTTTTTTTTTATAAAAGTTTATTTTTCTGTGTATATTATAAAATTTTATTTTATTTTTCCGGGGGGGGGGGCTAGCTATTTGCCCATAGCTGGGACCCTAACAGGTGCTACCACTCCGGGTCAGAGTGGACCTGAGAACAACAGCAATTAAGAGGTGGTTCTATGCTCCTCACAACTTCCCAATCAGAGGCCTTGCTGCCGGATTCATTTTACTGTCATACCCAGGACCTATGGTCTGTGGTATTGGTTTGGATTAGTCTTAGTAGGCATCTCCATCAGTAAATTTATGTTTGGTTTTTGGTATTTTTTCTTTTTTTTTTTTGGTGACATTATATTTTGTTGTATATTCCTATTTTTTTTTAAGAAAGTTCATGATCTTTTTGGCTTTTAATTCTTTAAAAATTATTTTAAGATTTCTTTTATTAAAAAATTTTCTTCTCGTAGGAGCTGTGATTTTACAATCTTCAAATACGTGTTTTATTGTCAATATGGATCCACATGTACACTTAGGTTGTTGTTCTTCCTATTTCAGTAAATAGTTGTGTGTGAGTTGTGCATGTCCTATGTGGAGCCGATTTAATATGATCTCTTCTCTTCTGTTTTTTCTTCCTGCTTCCATTTTTCTAGGTTAGGTCTTATTTTGAAGAGTTTATTATCTTTGTTCATTTCCCATGTCTGTTGCCATTTCTTTTTTAGGTGTTTGTTTAGTGTTGGTTTTATGTCTGTATAGGGAATTTTGATTTTTTTGTCTACGGTCATTTTCAGGGATGATTTTGCTGATTGATCCGTTTTGTCTCCTCCTTTTATTCCCATATGACTGGGTATCCAGTAGATTATAATTTGTGTTTTTTGTTCTAGGCTATTAATTCTATGGAGTAGGTTTTATTATGAGCGGGTTATCCAGTTTTCTTCCTTTCAGATCCTTTAGGACGGACAGGGAGTCAGAGTAAATAATGAATTTTTGGTTATTATTTTCTATTATGATGTCTAGTGCCATGTTTATGGCAATTGCTTCAGCACTGAATATGGATGCTTCATTTGGTATTTGTATTTTTTTGGTAGTTTTGTCTCTCACTGCTGCACTACCAGTGCTCTTTGTGTTCTTGGAGCCATCAGTATAAATACTTTGTTGGTTTGGGTACCTTTCTTTGATCTTAGCTAGTTTTTCCAGGTACATCATGGGGTGAGTTTTGCTTTCGGGGAGTTTACCGAGTTCCATTATTATACTTGGTTTTTTAATGATCCATGTGGGCATATCAGATATTTTGGTTTTGTGAATTATATTTAATGGGATCTTTAGTTCCTTAATGGCTTGTTTTATTAGAAGCACAAATGTTTTTATTTTGTTTTCATTTTTTTGGAATAATAATTGGTATGAAGGCTTTAGTGTGCAGTTATAAGCAGGGTTTGAGTGGTAGGAATTTAGTTTAGTGAAATATTGTAAAGCCAGTTTTTCTCACCTTAGACTTCATGGTAGTTTACTGGCTATTACCTGTAGGCTCTCTATTGGGGAGGTGGGGAAAGCACCCAGTGAGATTCTCATTCCCTGATGGTGAATTGTATCTAGTGTTTTTAAATACGTTTTTCTGGCAGATCCATACACTATGGAGCCATAATCCAATTTGGAGTGTATTATTACCCTGTAAAGTTTTAAGAGAGTTTTTTGATTTGCTCCCCATTTCGTGTGAGCCACAACACATAGTAGTTGTACTGCTTTGCTACATTTTGTCCGGAGTTTTTTTATGTGCGGTATAAAAGTCAGTTTTTTATCGAAAGTTATTCCAAGGAATTTATATTCTTCTACTGCTGGTATTTCAATGTTATTTAGTTTTAAAACTGGATCTAGATGTATCTTGCATTGTTGGCAGAAATGGACGTATTTAGTTTTTGTTTTGGATATTGTGAAGCCATTTGTTGTTGTCTAATGGAGTATTTTGTTGATGTATTGTTGTAGCTGTCTCTCTATGGTATTCATGTGCTTTGATTGGTAACATATCATAAAATCATCAACATACTTGGATCCGTTTACCCCCAGGTTGAGGCAGTGGGTGATATCATTAATTTTAACACTAAATAGTGTCACTGCTAAAATGCTCCCCTGTGGGATTCCTTCAATTTGATAGTTTGGTTCTGATATGGTTGGACCTATTTGAACTCTGAATGTTCTTTCTGAGAGGAAGTCCTTGATAAATAATGGTAATCTGCCTCTCAGTCCAAGTTTGTGTAAGTCTTTTAGTATTCCAGGTTTCCACATGGTGTTGTACGCTTTTTCTATGTCGAAAAAGACAGCTACTAAGTGTTCCTTTTTAATGTTTGCTTCTCTAATAAATGTTTCCATTCTTATTAGATGATCTATTGTGCTCATTCCCTTTTTAAAACCGCATTGGTATTTGGTTATTTTGTTGTTTTTTTTCCAAGTGCCAGACCAATCTTTTGTTAATCATTCACTCCATGATCTTGCACAAGCAGCTTGTTAAAGAAATGGGTCTGTAATTTTGAGGATCACTATGATTATTTCCTTGTTTAGGGATTGGGATGATGGTAGTTTGTCTCCATGAATTTGGGATCTTTCCAGTTATCCAGATTTTATTGTATGTATGTAAGAGGTAATCTAGGGATTCTTGTGGGAGATGTTTGATAAATTCATATCGTATTCCATTCGGTCCCTCTGTTGTATCGTGGGAAGTTTAGATTGATTCCTTGAGTTCTGTCATAGTGAATAACTTGTTATAGTCTTCCATGTTTTGGATGTGAAATTAAGTTTTATTTTTTCCTCTTTTATTTTATATTCTGGAATTTCTGGTTTTTATCTGCCTTGGAGTTTTTTGAATAGATTTTGGCTAATAGATTGACAATTTCTGATTTGGTAGTAGCTTTGTTTTTTCCTGTTCCGAGGTGCCTTATGGGAAAGGATTGATGTTTTCCTGATATTTTCTTTATCATGTCCCATATTTGTTTAGGTTTTGTGTTATTGTTTAGGTTGTTTATATATTTTTCCCAGCATTCTTTTTTTGCTTCTTTTATAACTCTGCATGTTTTCGCTCTAAGTTTTTTGTATTCGTTTAAATTTTGTGTAGTTGGTGTAGTGTTGAATTTACGCAGTGCTGTATGTCGAAGAGTTATTGCTTCTTGGCATTCCTTATTGTACCAAGGTTTGTTTCTTTTGTTTTTGGTTTGCCCTTTAGATATGCATTCGTTTGCTATCTGGGTGAGGGTCTCTATAAAACAGTTCTCTTCTGCATCTTGGTTTCCTTTTTTAACTAGTCTCTTTTTGAACTCTCTTTGGTATTTCTCCCAGTCTGCTCTTTTCAGCTTCCATCGAATGGGGGATTCCTCGTAGGGTGTAGAGGTTTCTAACACAATTGGAAAGTGGTCACTACCACATGGGTCTTCATAAGTGTTCCATTTAAAGTCTAAATATAAGGTGGGGTCGCAGAGTGTAAGGTCTGTAGCTGTATATGTGCCTGATGCTGGGTGTAGATAGGTGTAGTTGTGTTTATTTAGGAGACATAGATTGTTTTTATTCATTATATTTTCTATTATTTCACCCTTCTTGTTTGTTTCTTTACTCCCCCATAACACATTATGACTGTTAAAATCCCCTAGTAAAATAAATTGTCTTGGGAGTTGTTTAATCAATTGGTCAAACTCAGTTTCACTTATTGTATTTTTTGGTGAATCAGTTTCCTTTTGCGGGTATTAAAATTAACAAGCCATTTCTTTCCTCAGTTAAGTTAGTATTCTTTAAGTTATGTTTTTAGATCGACTGCCAATTTGACTTTATCGAACCAATCAGACTTACCATTAAGACAAGTTTAAATAGTTATGTCATCAACATAAACACTGAGTTGAGAACTAAAGACCTCAGAAAAATCTTTGATTAAAATTAGGAACAATGTAAGTCCAAGTATAGAGCCATAAGGGCCACACGCAATAATGCAAAAAGATTTAGAAGAGTGGTCGTTCAAGATAACTTTCATTTTGTGATTTGATAAGAAAGATTGAATCAGATCAAAAATTAATCCAGAAATACCATAACCTTTCAACAAGACCACAATGTCAACGCCTGTCAAATGCCATTAAGATATCCAAAGCAACAGACTGAGGTTCAGCATTTTTAATCTAAAGCCTGATAAACTCTTTCAGCAATAACTGTTAATACATCAGCAGTTGACGTAGAGAAATGAAGTTATATTGATCTGAAAGAAGACCCTACAATACTTAACCAATTCATTGATCAGAGCCTCTAGTATTTTGCCAAAGAGAGATAGTAGGCTAGAAAGATTTGCCAGTTCCTAAGGACTGGAACTACAGAAGCAGATTTCCAACAAGCAGGAAAGCAGGCAGCAGCAAGGCATTTATTGTAGCGTTTAGAGAAAACAGGAACCAATTCAAGAGCACATTTATTAAAGCCTATTGTAGACATACAATCATGTCCACATGCTCTGTGAGAGACGATAGAAACCATCTATGAAATTATATGCACACCACATATAAGAAACTCAGTTCTAAGTGGAAGGTCAGCCAAAGATGAACCAATAATAGAGTTAGAAGAGAATGTCTGGACACAACATTCACTATTCTAAGTTTAGTTTTCTTTTATAAAGAGTTTTCATGTCCCAACACCCCTTAAGCTTAAGGGTTAACAAAAAATAAATACTGATTGCTTATATCACCAGGACAGTTCCATCAAACCAGAATGTATAGTAAGACTATAAAATCTAACATCACTTACATTAAGCAAAAAATGGTATGCGATATGAGTGATCTACTATTTAGATGCTGGTAAGACATGGTAAACAGTAATAGATCAGTTGAGAATGTAAGAAAAGTATAAACATCCATTAATCATTTGAGATTCAGACTTCTAAGGAAGGAAATCTTATTAGTCAAAGAGCAAGCAAATCGTTATTTTTGCAGGCAACAGACAAACAAGCTTCCTGCAATTAAATAATAATTAGTGAAATATAATTGAAGACTGGTTTTATAGTTCATCTATAGTTGAAGTTGTCTGGATTAAATTTTGTTTTTGAACAATTTAATTTTCCTCAAATAGATCAAAATGGTTTCTTTATTAATATTTTGGAAAAATTCTTATAAATGAGTTTACGGATAGAAGCAAATTCAGCACAGTCCATCATAAAACATTTTACTGTAGAAGTCTCCCAGTGGATCCTCATCTTTTAGAAGAAATGAATATGTGATATTGGCATAATCAATTCTGATTTTGGCTAAGACTAGGTCTCTTTGGGAAAGCCTGGTGTTATGGTGTCTTATCCCAAGTGTAGGTTTGATTTTGTGCAATTTATTATTTAGGTGAGTATTCGATAACTCTTGCCACTTATTTAAGATATATGTATTAATTACAATTTTGAAATGTGCGATGGATTTTTGTTTTTGACATATTCATTTTTAGTGATTCTTTAGCTGCCTTATCTGCCTTTGCATTTCCCTGGATACCTAGGGATCAAGCAGAATATGATGTGTTTATGGTTACAAAGTATATTGATTTTTCACTATTTACATTATTCGGACTATTGTCCTCATCTTTCCTGCCATGTTTAAAGCCCTCTTCAGGTGCTAAGAATTTCAAACTGAACTCTTTATTATAATCACTTGGGTATATCATTCTCATTCTACGTGTGAAGCCAGTTCTGATAATACTTCTGGTTATCTGCCTTTAACTTGACTAAGTTATTTGTTCACCACTGCTGTAGCCTGGTATTGAACTCACAACTCTTTTGGTCAAGTCACTGGAACTAACTAATGTATCCACTAGGATATGTCCTTGTGAACAACAGCATGTGAATTTCTAGGACTTATAAACCTAATGTCTCAGTAACCATTTTACCAGGGTTCATATTGCAATCTTTTGATGTTAATGATCTTCGGTAGCTTTTTTTACCAGAGCTCATATTGCAATCTTTGACATTGATGATTTTCTCTTTTTCCGTATTATTGGTTCCCATATGGTATTCATTTCTAGGCTTGGTTGGCTTAGATTTTTGTAGCCTAGCATATGCACTGATTCCTTAAGTTTATGTAGTTTTCAGAGGCATTCTCTATCGATGATTTCAACTTCATCCCATAGGGGGCAGTGATCTCCTTTTTCCAACCATATATAGTGAGCTACGCCTGATTTTTCTATCTCCCCTCATGTTACAGCCTTGCAATGTTCTTGTAGTTTTACCTTAAGGGAGCGGCCTGTTTCTCCTTTATATTTCTTTCCATAGCTACATGGAATGGCATACACACAGTCCTTAGTCATGTTCTCTTCTGTTAGGGGTCTTACTAGGGAGAGGTACCTGTGAAGTGTAGAACCACTTCTGAAGGTCGTCCTGACATTACATGGACCACAGATCCTTTGTATTTTCTCTGATAACCCCTTCACATAGGGTAGACGGACTGAAGCTGTTTTCTAAGAGTTGTTATCCTCATGCATCCTTCCTTCCAATTTCATTGGGTTGTTATCATGTACCCTGGTTAACTTATGTTGTAGGGTACTGCTTATGCTGACCATTTCCTGTTCGCATGTCTCTAGGTCACTGCTTATGAAATTTTGCTCAATGTTGCAGGCAGCAGACGATCCTTTACTTTATATTGTATGGTGGTTGAAGTTGAAGTATTGTCTGGTGAATGTTGGCTTGTGGTAAACAGATGTCTTGAACTCCCTCTCTGTTCAAGATATTAGTACATCCAGGAATGCTAGTTTGTTGTCGCTCTTTTTTCTATAGTTAACTGTATCGATGATCTTATGGAGTTCACATGATCTAGTTACATCTGGACCTCTTCCTGGTGTGGTCAGAGTACGAAGGTGTCATCAATGTATCTCAGCTTTAGAACTGTGAATTCTAATGTCATCTCTTCAAAGTATTCTATGTATATGTTAGCCAGTAATGGCAATAGTGGTGAGCCCATTACTAAGCCTTCATCCTGCTGATATATGTCTGATCCCATTCCGAAGTGTGATGTTTGCAGAAAATCAGGTCATCTAGTGAAATACTGGTACATGCTGCTAGGGATAAGTCCGAGGTCAGTCTGTCCCTGACTACTGATAATGCCTCCACCGTGGGTACCTTGATGAGCAGACTCCCCATATCCAGGCTAAGTTCCACAAAGTGGGTGAAGTTTCAAACATAAGATGGTAACTTTCCTATCAGTGGGTCAGTTATATCAACAAGGAAGTGACTCAGAGAGTGACACACTGAGTCTAGGCTGCTAACAATCAGCCTGAGCGGAATACTGTCCTTGTGAATCTTAGGTAGACCATACATGTGAGATAGTTTGCTGTAATGTTAAGGAAACTGCCTGCATGTCTTTGGCTGGCCACATATGGAGGGAGAAAGTGGATCACCACCCCCTATGGGATGAAGTTGAAATAATCAATAGAGAACACCACTGAAAACTACGTAAACTTAAGGAATCAGTGCATATTCTAGGCTACAAAAATCTCCCAAGTTAACCAAGCATAGAAATGAATATAATATGGGAACCGGTAATACAGAATGCTAGAGAATATCATTAGCGTCAAAGATTGCAATATGAGCTCTGGTAAAAAAATGCTTGAGAAAATCATTAGCATCAAAAAGATGAGGACAATCTGTAATCTTGTAATGTTAACTTATGTTGTCCTAATGCCAAACGTGATTTGTGTACTTCGGTAAATAAGCTTTCAGTTGGTTGGTGGGTATACTGTACTTGATTTTCTTTAACAGTTATAGGAGCAATTTGAGAGTATATGACTTTTTCAATTATAAATGCTGATGTCTTCAAGTGATTTCATTACTATATATTGAGGGAAGTAATTATGCAATACTGATTCATTATAAGAACTTTATTTAGATAGGGGTCTTTTCATTTTCTTTGTTGCCGTATTATATGTATTTTTTCTTTCATCATCCTTGCTCCCCACCCTCTTCAGAGCCCTATTATGGAGGGAATTTCATACACCCAAGCATTACAAGGATACAAAAATTGCATACTCTAGGTATTTATATATAGTCATTAATAATTTCTTTCATTCATCTACTTCCATGAAGTTGAACATAAGTTTTAATTTTTTAGTTATAACCTGATTGACCCTTGCCACAAGACTAGCTGATTGATCAGATCAAGCCCCTTTGACTGCCTCTCTAGCACAAGTAAGAGTCATAGTAGTGTGTTGGAATTCAGAAGTATTCTACCTCATGCCATCAACTATCAGGATCCTGTCCTCAGGCATCACCCATGACCACCCAAACAGGTGTCCTCATCTTTGTTGCCATTTATTTGACGGTTCAGCCATTGTACGCTCTGGCCTTCATCAGGTGCCAGGAATTTCAAACCCCCAATAGGGTGAAGTTGAAATAATAGATAGAGAACTCCACTGAAAACTATGTAAACTTAAGTAATTAATGCATATGCTGGGCTACAAAAAACTCCTTAGTCAACCAAACATAGAGATGAATACAATTTGAGTGCCAGAGAAAATCATTAGTGTAAAAATTACAATATGGCTCTGGTAAAAAAAATACTAGAGAAAACCATTAACACCACAAAATTTCAATATAAACACTGGTAAAAATGAATACTGAACATTAGGTTTATAAATCCCAGAAATTCAGTTGTTCTTGTTGGTTAGTTCCAGTGACTTGACCCAATGAGTTGTGAGTTCAATACCAGGCTACAGCAGTGGTGAACAAGTAACTTCAAGAGTCTGGTTAAAGGGAGATCACTCATGACTACCAAAAGAGGCTTCACGCAAAGAATGAGAAGGATATACTCCAGTGATTGTAATAAAGGGTTCAGTTCGATATTGAAGAAGGCTGGAGCATACAACAGCCGAAACATTGTACAAACGGCAACAAAGATGAGGACAATAGTCTGAATAATGTAAATAGTGTAAATCCTGTTTCTCTCTTATTCTTTACTATTTCTCAAGGTAAAACAATCAAACAAACATTTTTATTACATAAGAAATCAGAATATATTTATGAGAGTAGCATATCCAATGTTAGTAATCACTCAGTAACCCATTTGTATATTTTTTAATTTTTCTTCACAAAAAATATTTCTTGTCAACATTTTGTTAGTAGAAACATTTACAGTTAATTGCAAACAATTATGTTATTTGCTTTCTATATATATATATATATATATATATAGCTGCCATGCAACAGTAATAGTTCCAAATTTTGTAAAATTTACTAACTTGAATTTTAAAGTTACATCTAAATTTATCAGTATTCTATAAAAAGCTTTCAAAAGTAGAGTGAAGAAATCATGTCATTTCCATCATGAAACAATGCAAGGCAAATGCAGACAGTTGCCAAGTGATTTATAAGCAAACAAAAACATGTGAGTCATATGGAAAAAAAAAAAAAAAAGTAAAAACTACAGCAAAGCTGGTCAGATAGAAGTCATTATAAAACCAATGAAATAAAAAAAAAATTCAAGTGAAATGAAAATTTGCAAACAAATTTTAAGTTAAAAAAGCCATTAGATTTCTGGAAAGCAAACATTTCAATTTTTAATATCATCAAATAAAAATTAAAGAAATGTTTACAAGTTATAGTGATGAGTAAAGCTTATTATTTTCTAAAGGAATTAACACATCACTCAATAAGTCCCAGGCCTGGTGCCACTAATAAAAAATCCATATAATTTTTATGAAATACTAACCTTCAAATGGCATGTGACAAAATTTAGGCACAATCAAATTATTAGTTTACAAATTACAGTTATTTAAGTGAAGCTAGTCGCAAATTTTCAAAACAATGAAAAAATCCGAATTTCGTGTGTTGATAAAGCATTACTTTCTAATAGGAAAAAATACTGTTCAAGCAAAATAATGGCTTGATAAGTATTATTCAGATTCTGCTCCATCGGAAACAACGGTTAAGAGATGGTATGCTGACTTTAAACATGGATGTACAGACACAAATAATGCTGAACACTCAGGTCACACAAAATTAGTAGTTGTCCCAGAAAACACCTAAAAAATCCACAAACTCGTTTTGGCCAATCATAAATTGAAGTTGTGTGAGATAGCAGAGGAGTTGAAGATATCAGAAGGCAGTGTATTCATCATTTTGCATGAACATTTGTCAATGAGAAAGCTGTGTTCAAAGTGGGTGCTGCGTTTGCTCACAGTTGATTAAAAAACAACGCATCAAAGATTTAGAATGTTGTTTGCATATTGTTTCAACACAACATGAAGAACCCACCACTTCACTCTGGAGTCAAACTGGCAGTCAGCTGAGTGGACAGCAGCAGGTGAAAGCTGTCCAAAGCAACCAAAGACATCAGCAGGCAAGGTTTTCAGTATCAGTATGTCTCAGTATTTTGGGATGCACAAGGTATTTTGTTCATCGATTGTCTTGAGAAAAGAAGAACCATCAATAGTAATGGTTATATGGCATTATTGGTGCATTTGAAGGAAGAAATTGCCAAAAACAGCCACAAATGAAAAAGAAAAAAGTGATTTTTCACCAAGACAATGCACCGTGTCACAAGTCAATCGCAACAATGGCAAAACTACATGAATTGCACTTCGAATCACTTTTGCATCTATCCTATTCTCCAGATCTGGCTCCCAGCGCTACTGGCTGTTTACAGACCTCAAAAGAATGCTCCAGGGAAAGAAATTTGGCTCCAATGAAAAAGTGATATCGGAAACTGAGGAGTATTTTGAGACCAAAGAGAAATCATTCTACAAAAAAGGCATCGAATTGTCAGAGAAGCGTTGGAATCAGTGTATCACCCTAGAAGGAGACTATATTGATGAATAAAGTCAAATTTTGCCTAAAAGTTTTTGTTTTATTATTAAGGCCTGGGATTTATTGAGTGATGTGTTATAGTCTTTAATTCTGTTTTTAGTAATAAATATTATAAATGTAATGACAATTTTGAAACTCAAGGATTTAAATGGATAGATAAAACAGATAAAAAATAGTAAAATTAAGTGATATTCTTGACTTTTGTGCAAATTACATTTTATCGAATTATATATTTTTGAATAAGAAAAATTAAACTGTATAAAAAATTGTCAAATAAAAACTTCCAGTTTAAACCATATCTTTAATTATAATTAAATATTATAAGGTTAAATAATGTAAATAAAGTCTTAATTTCAATAATTGCCTGAAAAGCAATATCTATTCATTAAATCACAGATGAAAGTTAGCATTTTTAAAATAATACCTTTCATTTTATAGACACATATATTAGTGAATATTTTTATTTTGTATTATACTTAAATACAAACAAAATATCTCCATAATATCTTTAATGAAAAAATATTGACTTTAATGATAAAAATAAATCATATATTTTGGATTCTATTCAAGCAAAACACATTGGGGACCATTCATTTTGGTATATATGGTCATTAACTACACAATAGCTATTTACATAAAAAAGACAAAATAATACATATTTTTAAATTCATTCTTGTACTGGTCCTATTTAACAGTAATTGCTTGTAGCAGATCTTCCATTCAACCAGTTTTCACTGTATAACAATAATTTAAAACTCTTATTTATTCCAGATTCATAAAATACAAACATTTCCATGGAATTATATGTATACATGCAATTTCTGCTTTACAGTATCCTTACTGCTGTTTTACTATCATCTTTTAAAATGCATTAAATTTTGGGGGTTTAAAGGTTATTCATTATTATTATTATGATAAAAGTTGATTGGGACTTAATTTGAATATTTCTCATGCAAATTTAGAATCATGATCTTAAATGTTTTCATAATTTTAAAAATTACAAATGTTCATTGTCAATATATGCTTTATTGCTTCTCTGAAAACAACTAAATTCTGCTTTATTCCTATTTCAATTATTAAATGTTACTATTCTTAGACCATTCTTACATACTATACAAGTGTTAAAATTATTTGTTTTTTTTTCTATTTTCACACTCTGCTTGAATACTGAATAGGATTATAATTCAATTCAGACCCCATATTTCTATACGTAACATAATTTTTCCTAAATCACTTCTTATTGAGTGGTTTTAAGATTTCTTATTGCTTAGATAATACTTTTTTCTTTTTTAATTATTGAAGGATAAAAGATAATTAAGAAAAAAAAAAAATCAGCTACCAATAATTATTGATGACTGATGCCTTTTAATAAGTGAAAATAATAAAATGATAATGACAGTATGATGGTGAGTTAACAATGGCCATGTAACAAAAAGGTACATCTTTTTAATGTCTTTCACAAATATGTAAAACAGAATGTATTTGTACACAATTAAAATGCTCTTAATTTTATGAACAGCTACAAATGTTATTCTTAAACAAGATGAAAATCTTCACAAAACTCTATTAAATTCTATCAATTACAAGTACATAATACATTCTTGCATATTCAATCTTTTTTTTCACTAATTTAAAAGAAAGATTTAGATAATAGTGCTTAGAAGATGTTATGTCCAAGGACTGATTTATTGAGGGTTATTGACAAGTTTTCAGCTTCACCAAGAAGCAATTCTCAAAATAAAATACAAAAAAAAAAAAAAAAATAGATATTGTGTCATTAGGTGAGATTTTGGGAAGTCAGTCAGTCAGTTAAGTGCCATACGTGATACACGCTTGGGCAATCATGTCTCGAAAGAGACATGACTGACTGGGCAGAAAATTATCCCTCAGTAGGTTGCCATTGCTTTCTGCAGTAGACTGGTTGCCAGCCAAGGCTATAGAACCCAATCTGTCCTGTTATTTAACCCATAACAGGAGGGAAGAGATAGTTTAATACCTTTCCCAAGGGTATTTGTGCGTAAGTGAATGCAAGGAATTCAGCTGGACTTTGAGCTTGGCTCCCTGATTTGTCGTTCCAAGTCGGTATCCACTGCACCACAATCAGTCAGGCTAAAATCTTTTCTGCATCTTCAAACAGATGTACTACAGTAGATAAAACAATCATCAAAATCTTCAAATATATTTCAGATTTGTGTGTTTTTTTAATAAATTTTTACAAGTGAAAAACTAAAAATTTATCATTTTTGAGATTCGTAATAGTATTATGAACACCAATATAATGCTAAATAAAACCCAAAATTTCTTTATCCAGGTTTATAAAAATTGCAGCATTAAAATGTTCAACACTTGGTAATGTATTAAAGTTAAGCAATATTGCAAAATGTTCATTATTTTAGAAATAACTTTTTTTTAAAATTATTTGTATATATGGAAAAAATTATTTTCCATATACATGGTTATATTATTTTCCATATACATGGTTATATAACAGCCAACACTTGCGTTTTTGTATTTTTCATCCCCTTCCTACACAGGTATAATTCCATCAACAAAAATATTAATTTATTTTGGTAAAGAAACATTTTACACATCTTTTCCGATTTGTTTCATATGGTTAAATATGTCAGTTTTATTTATAATGAGCATAAGTCTTATTCAATCATTAAAATGAAGCAATATTGATCTACTGAACACTTTGGGTGGCTATTTTTTATACAACACATGTTCCAATAAAAGTGACTATTTATGAAGTTTATGAATTTAAAACAAAACATATATTTGAATTATTTCATTAGTCAAATGTTCTTCCTGGTTTGTAAAAAGAATAGCTTTCAAAATGTTTAGCAAATATCAAAGCTTTATAGAAATATAAAAATGAGAATTATAACAGTATTACAGCAAAAAAAAACTATATTCTTGAATATTATTTCAGTTTTAATTTGAACACTATTAATAAGCAGTAAATTTGAAAATGGTTTGCTACAAGTGCTTATTACAAATCTAAACACTATAAAATTAACTAGATTTATAATAATCTAGCTGGAAGAATAATTCTTATAAAGCACAAAAACTGTAAGTTTCAGGATCAGACGGACTTTATCCTGTTATTACTTATAACAATTATAAATAGTTAATAAATAATAAACTAAGCAATGGGAGTTTCACTTTTAATCAGAACATTTTAAAAGAATTCAAGATCATGGTTTTTCTTTTAATGTAACTAAATACTCTTTTCAATCTATACCTACTAAGAGTTATTGATTTTAAAGGAAGAGTTATTGATTTTAAAGGAAGAAATTGACAAAAATGATTTACCACTAATTTTAATCTCCATTTTTTTACACTGTTCTGTCTTGCGCATCAATAGGGAAATTATCTCTTCTTTTGAACCATAGCCATCTTTAAGCTGCAAAAAAAAATATATACATAAGCAAAGGAATTAGTTGATATATCAACAATGTAACAAATCAAGTCAATTAAAATAAAGATACTAATGAAGAGAATCAACTATAACACTTTTAGATTATGTCTAACTGTGAGAACACTAAACTGAAATATAAGAAAAAAAAAATAATGCCTATTTTTAAACACTTAGTTTGGGAAACAATAACTAAATAGTCATCTACAATAAATAAACTGGTTACAAACAATTCCAACAGTGAAACTAATAAGTATTTTACTTGTAAATTCTGGTATATAAGTATTCAAAGAATTTGAGCAAAAAAAAAAAAAAAAATTATTTATATAACAATATTCTTAATAGAATTTAATTTCACCAGAACTTTTACAAGAAAAACAATTATCTTATTCTACAATGGGTAAGTTGTTGCCATTTTATATTTGTTTTTATTTCACACATTTTCATTGTTTTTGTCGACTGCACAGTATAGTAGGGCGAGTTGGGCACCATCTGTAAGAAAAAAAAGCACCATGACAATTCACTCTGCCAGAAATTTGGAAACAGCATGCTGTACGGCTTGGCATTCACACTGGAAGATCCAATACGAATATTTGAAAGAGTGTTTGGCTGTCAATCTGAGGACAATTCAGAGGATTTGAAAAGAGTTGTAAGATACGTCCAATCAACATCATGGTGTTTAGAGTGATCACTAGTGAGGGTTATACCTCCATTCATCTTCCCACAGAGGCCTCAGACAACACAGAGGACTACATCAAGTGCCTTGAGAAGGTAGAGCTGCCTTAGGTCAAGAGGGTGGCTGCTGAAAGACTATGTCTGGCAACAGGACTCTGCACCATGCCACACAAGCAGAAGAACCCAGTCATGGCTGTCAGACAATTTCTGCAGACACATCACCTCTTACATCTGGTCAGCTAACTCCCCAAACTGCAACCCCGTTGGTTATTATGTGTGAGGCACCGTTGAGTGAGAGCCCAAAAAAAAAAAAAAAAAAAAAAAAAAAAAAAACAGACACCTTGTAACAGCAAAGATGAAATAAAACCAAGGATTATGGCAGCATTCACCAACTTAAACAAGGAAACCATCCAGAAGAGTTGCAGGAGATTCCAAAATTATCTGCAGGCTGTGGTTGAAGCCAATCGTGATTTTATTGAATAAATTTACTCTTTAGTATTTCAAGATATTTTTATGTAATTTTGGTAAATATATTTGTTAAAATGAGACGTTAATGTTATTTTCAGTTTAGTATCATTTAGGTGTCAGTTTATCCATCGCACCATGTGCATTTATTAAAAAATGGAAAAGCATTATAAATGAAGAATTATACAATCAGTATAAACCTCTTTATTCATCAACAAAGTACCAAATGGTCAGTAACTAATTCTACCCATATAATCTTGACAGAACACATGGAAATTATAATAGTCTTTTTTCATATATATATATATATATATATATATATAGTAACTTTTTATTACAATGGTTTATAGCATTATATCACTACACAAAAATTTTCATGTTTCAGAATTATACTGTTCTTCTTCAGGTGATAGTTTAAATCATTTTCTCAATTTATTATATTTAGAAAATATAAGATGAATTCATGGTTATTTAGAAACTGAAGGAGTGGTAGTAGAAGGGGTAGGTGGAGAATATGCTTGTAGATGTGTCAATATTGTTCAATCAAAAACAAGAATTAGGTAACCATAGAGTTGAAGATCTGGGTCATGAAAGGAAGCAGAATTGTCTGGTGTCAAGGTATGTCACTTTCTAACTCTGTCTGGGTAAAATGCATTGTGGGACTTTACATTATTTAAATGGGCAAACAATAATTTTTCATAGCAGGTTAGATTGTTTTTTTAAATTTGATTTTGTACAACCTCATGTGTGAAGGGGCTGGAATGTTTAGGTTAGAATTAGAATTAGATAATTATGGTGTACTAAGGTATATTGTAGTTAAGAAAACCAAATAAGCATTGTGTGGGCCATTTATTTTAGTAAAATAATTTTTAATTTATAAGTTATGTTAGAGCATAAGTTATAGATGGAACATTGTATTTAGTTAAATTTTAAAGAAAGATATTTTTCTGGGTAAAATACAGTGGAACCATATATTATTTAAATGGCTAGACAATTTTTAACAACAGGTTCGATCTTAGGTTGTTTTTAAATTAAATTTTGTACTACCACGTGAGTAAAGAGGCTGGAATGTTTAGGTTAAAATTAGAACCATAAATAAGTATGGTATACTAAGGTATATTGTAGTTAAGAAAACCAAATAAGTATTGTGTGGGTCATTTATTTTAGTAAAATAATCTTTAAGTTATATTAGAGCATAAGTTATAAATGAAACATTGCAATTAATTAAATTTTAAAGAAAAATATTTTCGATGTTTACATAAAACGACCAATTCATCTCTATGATTCTATAGTTCCCTATTTTTAGGGAACCTTAAAATCTGCAGCTTTTTATTCAGGTACAGAGGACAGATGTTGTAGAACGACTCACAGATTCTTGTTTTTTCCAGAATTTTCCATCTTACTTTAAGGGTTTTGTTTGTATCCTTTAATATCCAAAAATACACAGAAAGATATGTTTGGTTTCAGTGCGTGTTGTTTTTGAAGAAAGTCAAATGCAAATACCTATGCTGTTTAAAAGTGTTCTTAGTAAATCCAATGTAAGCTTTTTTAATAGCTGAGTTTTCATTTGATGTTATAGTACGTTGGTACACAAAAGAATTTGTTACACATATTTTCCAGTGGGCAATTGTTAGGATTTCAACAATTATATAAATTTGTATTATTGTTATTCTTATTATTTGGATAGTTATTGTTACTTCTATTTATGTGTTAATTTAAGATTCTATTATTAAGATTTTTAGTATTTTTTTTCCAGATTATTTGTACAACTATAACTTAATTTAAGGGTATTTTTATTGTAAATTTTACGTAGAGTGTTATTATTAGGTAAATATTTCTTAAATAAATTGAGGAACTTTAGCCCTAACTTGGTGCTAACCATTTAATTAAAAGGAAGGGTATACCAAATGATTTTTATATTTCTATTTTTCCAGTTATAGTCATATTTTTTTATGTATTTAATATCATGGTTTTTATAGCCACTATTCCTTAGGACATTACTATAAAAAACTTTATGTTTATAAAATATTCTTCACTAAAAGTAGTTACTAATCCTATATTCTATGGAGGTGGGTACATGTTTGATTATATTATGGGGGCGGGTGACTAGACTTTGGGTGGATGTATAATGGATATTTATTATGTTTTATGTATGGTTGATAAGTATCATTTACTAAGTCTAGTGTTACATCAAGAAAGTTTACTGTTGATTATTACTTTTAGGTTTAAACTTTTGAATTCTCTCTGAATTAGTTTTCTAATTTTATTGGTTTTAAAATGTATAATTTTGTCCTATTATAAGTCCATCATCTCTATATAAGCCTTTGTCATGAGTGTTATAGTGTGTGGTAAGGTTATGTAGAGCAAATAAACCAATGAGATCAGAAGACTCTGCAGAGTCTAATGCAGCCATTGTTATGTCAAATTGGTCACCAGAATTATTTTTTAGCCATTGTTCTTGATTGTGGATAAGGACAGATATCCTGGTGGCCATTATAATATTACATTTATCCTTAGTCCAAATAATGTGTGGCAAATTCTAGTGCTAAGATGAAGAGGTCCTTGGAAATTGACAGTTAATAGTCAATTAAAGAACAGTTGTTTTCATCCTTTATATTGTAAAACCAATTTATGACATCAGTTGTATTAGTCCACTGTAGTAATCCAAGGTTCTGTCTGATTTAGTTATTAATCAGTTTTAGAATAATTTTACTGATTTTAACAATTTCTGGTCTAGTGAGGTTGATAATTCTAGTGGGTAGATCTATCTCAAAATTAGGTTTATGGTCTTTTAAAGTTATGTAAGCTTCTTTAGTACAAAGTTTAGTAACTTTGTCACTAATTTTGAGTTTTTCAGTAATAGTTTTGCTTGTAGTATTTATTTTATCAACTAAATTAAGTGAATTATTATTTGCCCGTTATTTTTTTTTTTGTTAAATTTTTTTTAATTAAAGTGGTATAATCCTTAGTGGTAATTTTATAGAAGTTAGATGTTTTGTCAGACTTAGCAAACATTTTGTCTGATGCTTTTATGTTTGAAACAACATGGTCAAGGTGTCTTTGGAAATTATTCTTCCTTTTGTTAAAAGAAATGTTGTTGATTATTTCAAATAAATCATTTTCAAAACCAGATAATCTTTCAATTACTGGTGCAGTTTTTTTGTTTTTTTTTTTCATAATCATATTGGCCCAAGCAAGGCATTTTACTGCCACTGTTTTGCAGGGGGTTACATAGGAGAAAAGTTATGAGAAAGAGTGACAGGTTATAGGGTGTGTCAGGAAGTGGGTAAGAAAAGGATGAGAATACTGACGAGAGTCGAGTGGATGGAGAAAGGAGCATGAGAGAGAGGATGCAGGTTAGTGAGATAGAAGATAACTATTGACTTTACATTTAAATTCTTGGAGATTATAGTTTTTATACTTTTGAATCCATAAAGCTCAGGTTGTTTAGAAAGCTTATAATTATGAAGGAAGAAATAAGCTTTCCATTTCATCCTTCTAATTAAATCCTCTATTTTTTGGACAAGTTTCAGGAAATATTCCCATTTGTTTGGGTTGGGAATGTTTTTCAGAGAGATTCTGAAATTTGTTTTTCAATTTTTGGTGTAAGAAATAAAAGTAAATGTGTGCTCTACCAAGCTGAGAGCTAAATATTATAAAGAAAGTGAAAGAACAGGTAGATTAAAACCCACTGTTCAAGTATTTACTTTTATAAGGAGTGTTCAATACAGAGTAGAACTTAATATTGTAATATATATATATATATATATATATATATATAGTGCTGCCCAAAAGTAAGGGAACCGCTCAAATAATATTGAAAAATTTGTCTCTTTTTGTCTAGATAATCAACAAATTTTAATTAAACTACATATTTATTCAGAAAAACCTTTATTAAAAAACTTGCAACCACTTTCAGAAATTTTTATCAAGCTGAAATAAAAATATTAATTAAAATTAAAACATGCAAAAGTGAACACTTACATTTAGTATTTGGTGATTCCTCCTTTTGGAGTCCAAATGTTCTATAAGTTTTAAGAAGTTTCTGGCAATAGTGAGTGTCAATTTTTTACCATTCTTCTTGAAAAAACTACCACAATTGCTTACTATTACTTGGATTTCTTGCATGTACTGCCTTCTTTAACTTGAACCACAGATTTTCAACTGGGTTTAGATCAAAACTTTGACCTGGGCATTCCAAGACTTGAAATTACTTTTTTTTTTCAAGTGGATTCTTTTTTGGATTTGCTTTGATGTTTCAGACCCTTGTCCTGTTAAAAGATCCAACCCTGAACTACTTCTTTTATGTGCCCTGTCCTTTCAGGACGTAAGCAAACATAGCTTTCCACATCTCCCTATCCCTGGTGGCTCTTAACACACTTTCTCCTGTTACAACACGCAACCCCCATTCTGTCATCCACCTGATCAGGCCCTTCAAATATATTATCCGCTGCTTTCCACTGTCTCTTTTACCCTCTATCTGGCCTGTTAGTATCAGGTTCTCCAAACCCTCTTTCCTCATTGCGTGTCCCAGAAACTTCAGCTGTCTCTTCCTGATGCTCAGTATTAATTTCCTTTTCATTTCCAATCTTTCCAAAACCTCATCATTGTTCAATCTAAACTTTTGAATTGAAAGCAAGATGCATTGTTTCAAAACTTCTTGGTATCTTGCAGAGTCCACTGTGCCATCAATGCATACTATATTGCCTGTTACAACTGCAGCAAAGCAACCCCAAGTCCTAATGCTCTCAGCACCATGTTTAACTGTTGGCACCAAATTTTTCTTCACAAAAGAATTAGGAGCTCAACTATCATTCCTCCCAAAAATCTCTAATTTGGTCTCATCGACCATAAAATCTTTTGCCAAAATGTTTCTAGCTTATTAATACGGGCTTTAGCAGAGTTGAGCAAGCTTATTTGTGCTTTTGCAAGCAGTAATATTTTTTCTAGACATTCTGCCATGAAAACCAGCATTGTTCAGAATTTGTTGCACTGTAGACATATATACACAGTGATTTTGGCATCAGCCAAGGGGTCTTCGAGAACCACAGAGGTCACAGCAGGATTCGCCTGGGCTTGCCAAACTAGATGTCTACTTGCTCTAGTAGTTATTTTTCAGACAATCACATCTTGATTGCAGTGCCATCATACCAAAGGCCTTCGATTTATAAATAATTTGTCACATGTTGGAGACATACACTTTAAATCATTTTGATAGTTTTTTGTAGCCTTTCCCATCATTAATGGCTTCAATTAAGTGATTTTTAAAAATCTAATCTCTAATCCCTTTACATACACAATGAGTTATATTGGTTGAATGCAGTATAAGCAGCTTACAAAAAAAAAAAATGAACACATATCAATTTGATTTTTACATGTGTACAAAAAAATATTTGCAACCACATAAAACACAAATACAGAGTGTAAATGTAAGTGTTCACTTACTTTTGCACATTTTAATTTTTGATTGATATAAATTTTTGAAAGTGGTTGTAAGCCATTTAATAAAAGTTTTTTCTAATGGATATACAGTTTAATTTAGAATTTTTGATTATCTGGAAAAAAAAAAAAAAAAAAAAGAAGACATTTTTAAAATATTATCTCAAGAGTTCACTTACTTTTGTGCAGTATTGTACACTCCTGATCAAAAATTTAAGACCACTTAAAAATCTTTGAAAAGAAATTTTTTTTACGGATAGATTTTAAACTCCTCCCACTCAAGTTACTAATACTACAATCTAAAAGGTTATGGAAACAAAAGGCTACACTCAAAACATTTTATTTAGTAATTTACATTTTTATAAAATGAGGCAATTTACACATGATCAAAATTATAAGACCAGGGGTATAAATTGCTAGATCTATGGTAATTCCAATGTTTTTAGTTCAGTTAGAGATTAGCAATCACTGCGTAAAGGTGTTACCATGCCTAAAGCAAGCAAACTTACCAAAGTTGAGCGTTCTCGAATTCTAAAATTCCATAAGCAAGGTTTGTCACAGCGGGCAATCGCAGCTAAGGTAAATCGCAGTAAAACTGTGATTTGCAACTTTCTAAAGAACAGTGAGAATTATGGAAAAGCAAAATCCTCTGGTAGGCCCAAAAACATTTCTACTGCATTGAGAAAGAGAATAAGACGGGTTGTTATGAAAGACGGGGGACTTTCTTCTAGTCAAATTAAGGCAGTCACAGATGCTGATTGCAGTCCTGTAACCATCAGACGACACTTACGACAAAAAGGCATGGTAAATAAAAAGCGTAAACAAATTCCTCGTCACAAGGTGGACCGCTTAAAGTTTGGTTGTGAATACCAAAGATGGGACGTTGAGAAGTAGAAGAAAGTCCTGTTTTCTGATGAGAAAAAAATTCAATCTCGATGGTCCTGATGGCTTCCAATGATATTGGTATAACAAAAACATGCCTCCTGAAATTTTCTCCACACATCATAGTGGTGGAGGGTCTCTAATGGTATAGGGTGCCTTTTCTTACAGAGGAACGATGGAGCTCCAGGTGATGCAGGGTTGTCAGAGAGCGGCTGGTTGTGTTAACATGCTACAAAAAACATCTTTGATGATGGAGGGCCATCGTTTGTGTGGGGATGGATGGTTATTCCAACAGGATAATGCTGCAATCCACGCTGCAAGACCGACCTTGACCTTTCTACAAGAAAATGGGGTCCATCTCTTGAAACATCCTGCATGCTCACTGGACTTGAACCCAATTGAAAATGTTTGGGGATGGATGACAAGAGATGTTTATCGAAATGGCAAACAATATTCAACAAAAAATGAACTTCGTGAAACCATCTTCAGAAGCTGGAGCAACATCCCCTGCACCTTAATGGAAACGCTTATTTCTAGCATGCCCGACAGAATTTTTGAAGTCATTAAAAGCAGTGGAGGTAGACTTCATTATTAAATTTGGTTGTTGAATGTTTTCATACACTTTTTGGACAATTTTGTAGAATTTTTGTTTCGGGTCTTATAATTTTGATCATGTGTAAATTGCCTCATTTTATAAAAATGTAAATTTCTAAATAAAATGTTTGGAATGTAGCTTTTGGTTTCCATAACCTTTTAGATTGTAGTATTGCTAACCTTGAGTGGGAGGAGTTTAAAATCTATCCGTAAAAAAATATTTCTTTTTAAAGATTTTGAAGTGGTCTTAAATTTTTGATCAGGAGTGTATGTTTGGTGATGACTATGATAATGATTTAATATGTTCTATGTCTAGACTATTATAATTCTATATTCCTAATGCATAGCTTATGATTAATAACATTATAATATTGTAAACCAAATATAGTTATAATTGATATTAATTACAGATATTCATATTTTATAATTACAAAACAAGTTGTTACTCACAGCTATGTCTTCACTTGATTGGCTGTTTGGAGATGCAGTGCTGCTAAGACCAGAATCAGTATCTGGCCACTCCTTACCAGAAGGATTTGACTGGATTGCTGAAAAAGCTCCTGGGGGTGAAAAAAAAAATTGCAAATTTATAAGTCACATGGGTTTACAGTTCTTATAAATAGCAACAGGATCAATTCTAAAACAGTGTTATTGAAAGTTGGTGACAGACCTTTTTATTTAACAGCTATACTCAATGAGTTTAGTAAAACTTGAATTTCAAGTCTAACTTACAACGCTTCACTCAACTAATAGCCAAATCTAATTTGAATATAGGACAGCGACCCAAAAGTCTAGACATCAATCCTAGCTCACTAACAATAGCAAAAAATGGCATCATTGGCATACTGTTTTTACAAACTATGTCAAAGATTATAAGGGCAAAATTCCCAAGATGATGAAGGATTAGCAATGTGCTTGCCATTATCACCATCACTGGTTAACATATACATGGTATACTTTGAAAAGATGACATTAGAATCCACAGCTCTAAAGCCAACTCTATGGCTGAGATACATTAATGGTACCCTCATACTCTGACCACACCAGGAGGTCCAGATGCTACTGGACCATGGGAACTCAATAAGATCATTGATGCAGTTCACTATGGAAAAAGAGAGTGACAACAAACTGGCATTCCTGGATGTGCTAATAGCTTGAACAGAGGTGGGGGGGTTCAAGACATCGATATACCGCAAACCAACATTCACCGACAATACCTCAACTTCAATTCCTATCACCCATACAATGTAAAAAAAGGGATTTTCTGCTGACTGCAACATAGAGCAAAAGTCATCAGTGGTAACCCAGAGACATACAAACAGAAGATGGTCAGTATAAGCAGTACCCTACAACGTAACAATTATCCAGGGTACATGACAACAACTCCAACGAACATGGAAGGGAGGGTGCATGAGGATAACAACTCTCAGAAAACAGCCTCGGTCTGTCTACCCTATGTGAAGGGGGTTATCAGAGAAAATACAGAAAATCTGTCATTCATATAGCATGAGGATGATTTTCAGAAGTAGTTCTACGCTTCGTAGGTACCTCTCCTGAGTAAGATGTCCAATAGAGGAGAACATGACTAAAGACTGTGTGTACGCCATTCCATGTAGATGTGGAAAGAAATATAAGGAGAAACAGGCAACCCTCTTAAGGTAAAGCTACAAGAATATCACAAAGCTGTAACACAAAGAGAGATAAAAAAAATCAGGTGTAGGATGAAGTTGAAATAATAGATAGAAAACACCACTAGAAACTATGCAAACTTAAGGAATTAGCACATATGCTAGGCTACAAAAAATCTCCTGAGATGAATACAATATGGGAACCAGTAATAATGAGTGCCAGATAAAATCATTAGTGTCAAAAAAAAAAAAAAAAAAAAAAAAAAAGAGGCATAGCTGACCGCATATGGAGAGGAAAAAGGGAATCACTGCCCCCACCTTCCGGGATGAAGTTGAAATAATACATAGAGAACGCTGCTGGAAACTATGCAAACTTAAGGAATCAGTACATATGCTAGGCTACAAAAATCTCCAGAGATAACCAAGCATACAATATGAGAACCAGTAATAATGAGTACCAGAGAAAATCATTAGTGTCAAAAATTGCAATATGAGCTCTGGTAAAAATACTAGAGAAAACCATTAACAACAAAAATTACAGTCTGAACTCTGGTAAAAAATACTAAAGAAAATCATTAACATCAAAAATGTGCAATATGAACTCTGGCAAAAAATGGTTACTGACCAAAGTCCCAGAAATTCAGTTGTTCTTTCCTTTAAGGACACATAGACCAGTAGATATAGATGTTGGTTAGTTCCAGTACTTGGCACAAAGAGTTCTGAGTTCAATACTAGGCTACTGCAGTGGTGAACAAGTAACTTACAGAGTCCAGTTAGAGGGAGATAACTCATGACTACCAAAAGAGGCTTCGCACAAGGAATGAGAATGATATACCCCAGTGATCATAATAAAGGGTTCAGTTCAAAATTCCTAGCACCTGAAGAAGGCTGGTGCATACAACAGCTGAAATGTAGTACAAATGGCAACAAAAATGAGGACAATAGCCCGAATAATGTAAATACTGTAAATACTACCTCATCTCAGAAATATAGACAAATACTAAAATAGAATTACTTGCATTTTGAAGTTTTTTCCTGGAACTCTTGTATACTTTTAAATGTCAATTATATGCTTAATATTTAAATTTGATTATGCTTAAATAAATTTGTAAATATTAATATTTATAATAAAATGATGTTTTATTTTTCCAACTTTTTGAGACAACTCACCACAAAAAAATTGTGCTTATTACTGAATGACATTAAACGTGTTTAGTTTTAATTGTTTTAAAAAATTGCTTTCCATTGTAATTGTGACAGATGTCAGCATGTTTTTTATTTTTTTGGAATTGTCAAAATTGGTATATTTTTGTTTTCTGATTCTAACATTGAAAATGGAAGAAAATTTTTAATTTAATTAAGGTAAAATTGAATTCAAACATGTCCTTAAGAATACCAATCTAGCACTATCCTCAATCTTAGCAAACTTATTTAACCAGTTGAAGAACTAGCTTGAAAGTGAAATCCTTCCCAAGGCTGTGGAAAAAAGTGCCAAGCATATACTCGATTTTCAAGAACATGGATGAGTGATCTCAGTATAGATCTATCAGTTTCCTCAATGTCATTAGCAAGCTTTTTATTATGAAGTTGATATCCTAACTACCACTACTTACAAAATCAATGAGACACTAGACAATAAACACACCCCATTGACAAGGTGTGGCACAAAGGTTTGCTGCTCAATTTTTCTACAAACTGGAGGAGTCTTCTCAATAATAAAGTCCTTCCTAGATCCTTGAAGGTGGTTGTTCTCTAGAAAATGGGCCTAGTAATCTACACAGGTATTCCCCAGGGATCACTTATCGGACCAACCATCTTTCTACTTTACATAATGATCATTTGTGAATATCTATGCTGATGATATATTGATATATGAGTGCACCCCCAAGACTAATGATGACCAGAGATTGGCAGCTGATCTCTCCTCTGATCTAGCTCTAACATCTCAGTGAGGGGGAAAACTAGCCGGTTACATTCAATGCCTCGAGAATCAAACTAGTTACATTCCATCATTGCCAATCGAACCCTGAACTACCACCAGTCATGATGAATGGATGTTGCCTCAGGGAGGGTCCTGTGGATTGAGAGACTATTGTGCCTCAAACTCAACCTAGACCTCAAGCAGAACTAATACATACAACCCATCATTAAAGATACAGGAAAAATGGTCAGCTCACTGTACTGCTCCAACAAGTATCCGACTCTCCATAAAGAGCCAGATCAGGCTTAAAATGGATTAAATTAAGATGTGGCGAGTTTCTCATTGTTCTATTGCTTCTTCCATGGAAAGTGCTCGGACAAATCACATTCCTTAGTTCCATTGCTAGAATGTGTCATGTTACACACATTGTAGTGAACCATCCTCATTCCCTCTGTATTCCATTGGTGAGAAGAATGTTCCACTCAAGTAGCTTCTTTCTGGAAACCACTGATCAGTAGAATTGACTCTCAAGAGGAAGTTTTCCCAATCACTAAAATCTTAACCTGTTCAAGTCTAGAGTTAACCATTATCTTTCTCACTTATCCACTGTGCCTCTAACTTTGTAACTAGCTACCTCAAGTGGCTCTTAGGCCTTGTACAGGGTTAATCACTGTTAAAAACAGAATTGTGCAGTTTATGAAAAAGGTGCTATGAATGATCAAATGTAAAAAATAAACACTGGAGATTTCTTAGTGACTGGTGCTGCAGTTTACTGGCATGCCCAGGACCCTATATTTATATAAGCAATGTATTTTGTGAAATTCAAACTATAATATCTATCCTTATTAAAAATATTAATAACTTGTTCTGGGGTGGCACATTTAATATTCAAACAAATTAAGTGCAATATAAATGTTTATTCATAAAGAAATACAGACAATATAGGCAACAGAAATATATTTGATTAAGACACTATCTCATATTTCTGACTAAATTATCATTTTATTATCTGACAAATTTTATGAGCTCAACATTCTTTAATTTTCATTAGGCTTTCATTTATTGACATTGTTAACTTTTCTATTCTTTTGATATTAACAAGACTGGCAACAGTTTTTATTTCTTTCCAGAATTTTTTTGCTTGAATTATGTTCTCTAGTCTCATATAGATGCCTTTTAATAAAGAGGGTGGGAGCACAAGTTTTCTATTGGATTATATCTGAAATGGCTGAAAATCATTCCATTAATTTGGTGTTTTTGAAACCTTTTTGGGGAAAGTGAGCAATGTGCGTTGTGGTACAGTGGATATCGGCTCGGAATGAGAAACCGGGTAGCCGAGTTCGAATTCCAGTCGAATCCATTGTATTCACTTATGCGCAAATACCCTTGGGAAAGGTATTAATCCGTCTCTTCCTTCCAGTTATGGGTTAAATAGCAGGACAGATTGGGTTCTATAGCCTTGGTCGGCAACCAGTCTACCGCAGAAAGCAATGGCAATCTACTGCGGGATAATCTTCTGCCCAGTCAGTCATGTCACTTTCGAGACATGACCGCCCAAGCATGTATCACGTATGGCACTTAACTGACTGATCCATACTCATCACTATTACATTCTATTTACAGCTTTGTCCAATTTAGATATTTCTCTTTGTGATGCTTACTTGAAAGGTGGTAGTTTGAATGGCCCCATGTCTTCAGATAATGTTCTTAGTATATAGCATGTTCTTCAAATTTTTTATGCTGCTTAATTTACTTTTTGCTTATCCTTTTGTTTTCAAATCACTTTTTATGACACTCTTAAAGCCACTTTTTTCTTGTTCAGTACTTTAAATTTCTTTCTTGATTGTTCTATGATCTTTGTTCAACTGATTCACAAATTTCAATATTACATTCACAACTACAATATCTTAATTTTTTTTTTGTGTTATATAACTTTCTTATGACTCATGGCAATCTTTATATATCTGAATTTCATAAATATTAATAACTATTATAAACACACACACAATATGTGGCATAATTCTAGAGTTGCTTAATAAAATCTTACACCACCAAATAAGTTATAGTAAAGTATAATATAGTTTTTCTATAAATGAAAAAAGACCTTCAATGAAAATCAAGTGCATAGAAAACAGAAACAATTGACAAGAAATAAAAGTCAAAATAATTGTCATATTAAAAAGATGAAGCATTTCAATACACAATGGAAATGATAAATCTATATTCTTAAGAATTGATTAAGTGTCACTGCTGTAGTCTCTTAAATGAATGCATGTGAATACAAATATGTTGGAAAGAGTGCCTTCATTTCTTTCTTGCATAATAATTCAACTAGATGCTTGCTTCCGGGTTAGTCACATTATATTTTAAACTTTGCAATTTAGTATATGCTAAATGAGACAATTCTATTCTAGTGCCTAAATGAAAGCACACTAAGCAATACCTAACAAGAAAATCACATTGATTTTTTTCATGCTGGTCCAAATAAAGGAAATCATTACAAATATGCTTTGTTTTAGATTTCCAACATGTCATTCAGTAAATGGATCCTGGGATTATTCAACTAGAATCTATGATATTTTCACAAAAATCTATGTCACATGTATAACTTAAAGACCTATCCAATTAAAAATGTTGTAATGAAAGACATTCACTCATGTAAAATAAGCTTATATTCTGCTCTAATAGGTTTGTAAATAATCAAGAAAATTAAATAATGTTAGTCAAAAGAAGTTATTTAACAATGATAAATTTCCTGTTAAGCCAATAGACCACAAAGAGGAGTCGTATGAAAATGAATGTGTTGGCAAAATAAAAATATACTATTCATACAGAAATAGAAATGTTTCAAAATAATTATCTTGAGAACCATAAATTGTGTGTAAGAAATCTTGACTTAAAATGCATGTGTGTGATAAAATATAGTTTTTAAGGTGTTCTATATTTATAGGACACCTTAAAAACTATATTTTATCACACACATGCGTTGTGGTACAGTGGATATTGGTTCAGAATGAGAAATTGAAGAGCCGAGTTTAAATTCTAGTTGAATTCATTGCATTTACTTATGTGCAAATACCCTTAGTAAAGGTATTAATCTCACTCTTAATGCCAGCTATGGGTTAAATAACAAGACGGATTGGGTTCTATAGCCTTGATTGGCAACTAGTCTACCACAGAAAGTAATATCAACCTACTGCAAGAAAATTTTCTGCCCAGTAAGTCATGTCTCTTTTGAGATATGATCACCCAAGCATGTAACCCAAGCATTTAACTGACTGATATTCATGATAGAAAAGTGCTTAATTTCGGAGACAAAGCTTATGTAAAGATAAGCTATGTGGATATTAATACCTATCAACACTGAATGATGACAGCAATGTCCACACTGCTTTATATATATATATATATATATATATATATATATATATATATATATATATATAACTTATTCATAAATGGAACTTTGTCTCTCTGTGTGTGTGTCCGTTACCTATAGACTCCGAAATGGCTGAACCAATTTTCTTGAAAATTTATACAGTTGTACTATAAGCGTCTGCAAGTGTTCTTAGATAGGTTTTGTGTCGAGGTATCCCCGATAAATATCGAAAATCAATAATTGAAAAAATCAGGCTATAGAAGGAGTGGTCGGTCCAATTTTAATCAAATTTGATACACTCATAGACAAAGACATAAGAAACGATATTCAGAAGTTTCAAGGTTGCAGTTCTTACAATAGTGCAGAAAATTTGATATCGATACCTGGAAATCAAAATTTGACTTACATCCATTCATTTTTCTTTCATTCTATGTTTTCGCTTTAACTGGAAACACCTATTGCTTTTTAGTATTTCGTGCCAACGTCCAAAGAGTCTGAGCTCCGGGACCATGGATTAGTTTTAAAGCTTTCATTACACCCGAGCAACACCGGGCTATACTGCTAATATATATATATTTTCACGGGGTCGGGGACTTGTAAATAGTTCGGAAACAGTGTGGGACTTGGGCCTTGAGAATCATGGTTATTAGGTGTTGGTTTGACAGTCAGTGCTATGGGGAAACATGTTTGGCTTTGGCCAGACGGTATGTGCTGGTTTGGGCTCTTTCGAGTATTGGCGCAATAATCGATGTCAGATTGGATGCCTCATGGCTATATAGGTTGGTGGTTGGCGTTGGGTTGGGTGCTTGCATGTTGATATGTGCCAGATTGTGTACCATGGAGGAATTTGTTAAAGCGTCCAAGTCGGATGAAGGTACCCATCAAATAAAGGCAAATTAATGTCTAAGTATTAGTGTATGTGTGTGTGTATATATATATATATATATACAAGTGTACAGCTGTTCTTTTGTACTAGTAGACATATTGATATTTCCGTTACTTGCTGATGTGTATGTATATGTATGTATTTACTTGTATGTGTGTGTATGTCTTATATGTATGTATGTATAGATGTCCATGTATGCATGTGTGTGTGTATATATATATATATATATATATATATACATGGACATCTATACATCTAACTATATATATATATATATATATATATATATATAGTTAGAGAAGTGTAAGTTTGTGGTCCTGGGTTTCACACTTTTGCGATCATCAGACAAACTGATTAAATTTTTTTGTTAAATATTGGAGATATATAGAGATGCATATATTGATGTATTTTTGTGGAAGTGGGAGAAAAATTTGGAGGAAAATTTGTCGTTGTGACATCTTTTATACAAACGCAGACAGATAAACACTTGTACACCCATTGATGTGTGCAGAGACACATGTGCACGCTCGACCACCGGGGCTCACACAAGCACAACTGCATGCGAACAATATGGGGATTGGCATATATATGTATATGTGCGATGTTTTGTACATGCATATGCATTTGATTAGTGTATAGTGTATCTACCAAGTTTGATGCCAGAAGTTTTATTTTCATATGTGGTTACATATTTTTTTTTAATCAATGGAGATTTTAGTCATGTACGTTTTTGTTTTTAGCTTGTGTATTTGCTTAAGTATATATCTAATTATGTTTATATGTTCATGCCCTGAAATATGATTGTGTCTGCCATGACCTCATTCATTCAAGGCTAGTCATGTTACGAATTCGCTCTTACTGTATCCAATAATGTGGTAGTTCAGTCTGTTTCCAAATAGATCTTTGAAATTTAACAGACAAGTTGATAAAAACAAAATTTTGAAATTTGTGCATTGTATATGTGTGCGTATATTAATCTGTATATGCATCTGTTTGCCAGTGTATGTGTATATACTCATCTATTTGTCCATGTGTGAATGTTTGTAGGTTTATTTATGTGTGTGTTCTTTCTCTTCCTCGTTTAATATATGAATATCTTTCTAAATTAGATAAATTGTTAAACTTAGAAAATTTTTAAAAAAATTTTGCAATAATAATAAAGTAAATCTAATAACTAATTAATAATGCTGATGTCAATTTAATCAAACATTAATACTAATGCTCCCCCAAATTATTAAGTCTGCTCACATATTCTCCAAATTAGAAGTTGCTTTATTCTGATTGGTCCACACTGTACATACAACAATGTCTCCCTGATTAAAGGTGTTTTACTTGTTTTTAATCTTTTAAATCCTTCAACTTGAAATAAACCTCATCACTTGATAAGACACAAAAAGTGTAGAAACAAAATAGCTACTTTTGTAGTGATACTTAACATATTAATGTCATAATTTCTATATATATATATATATATATATATATAGGTACCTCGACTAAATAATGAAAAAACCTGCATAGTTACTTTTAAACTGATTGTTTTTCAAATGAAAAAGTTTTCTTTAAACTTTTATTTTAGTTTTAATTGAAAGCTAAATTTTTTATTTAGTCCCCGAAGATCTTTACCCCTTCAAATTTTTCCAAAACATCCTTATTTCCGTGCAAATGTATATGCTGAACTCAAATCGATAATTGTTTATTGAAGAAATTTACCTTTATTGATGTTAATGACCAGAAAAAAAAATCGAACTTTATCTCACTCTTAACCACCATTCTCATATCTAATTCAGTGCTGAACAATTTTAGGCGTAGGAAGCTAATTTCGGCCTATTTAGTTCCTTGTGCAATTACTACGCAATTTGTTTTGTTTTGAAACTCAATTTCCGCTGAAAGTTGCATGTATTCGCGTTTTTTTTCTTCTTTTTTTAAGAAAGTTTACTTGCAAATAGAAATTTAGGGTTATTGCATGTTTTTTTTTCTTTTTCTTGGTAATGAATTTAAGAAAGTTGTGTGTACTTAATTTGAGAAGAAAGTTAACTTTCAAATATATGAAAATAAGTGATAATTGGGTTAGGGTTATTGCGTGTATTTTTTTTTCCTTTTTTTGTGTTACTTATATATTTGAAGGTCACTTATTTTCATATATTTGAAAGTTAACTTTCATTGGAAAAAATTTAGTAAAACTACAATTATCACTTATTTTCATAAAAATAGGAAAAAAACAAACACGCAAATATATTTTCACATATTTGAAGGTTAAGTAAAACTACGGTTATCACTTATTTTCATATATTTGAAAGTTTCTTCTGAAATTAAAAAGGAAAAAACACGCAAATACACGCAATGCATTTGATGGTTAATTAAAATTTGAAAGTTAACTTTCTTAAAAAAATTTCTATTTGAAAGTTAACTTTCTTAAAAAAAATTCAGTACCCCACCCCCAAAAAATGGAGAAAAAAAAAACACACAAATACACGTAACTTTCAGCGGAAATTGAGTTCCAAAACAAAACAAATCGTGTAGTAATTGCACAAAGGAAGTAAATAGGCCAAAAATTAGCTTACTACGCCTAAAGTCATTCAGCACTAAATGACATATTTCAAAGGTGGTTGAGGGGTGAGATAAAAAGCAAGAAGTTCAATTTTTTTCTGGTCCTTAACATCAATAAAGGTAGGTTTCTTCAATAAATAATTATCGATTTGAGTTCAGCATATACATTTGCACGGAAATAAGGATGTTTTGGAAAAATTTGAAGGGTAAAGGCCTTCGAGTACTAAATCAAAAATTTACCAGCTAAATGATTAAATTTACTATTTCCAGTAAGCAAAATACTCTCTGGTTTATTCCAAACAGAAATTATATTGATTGAAATATAAAAGTCAGAGATTTTTTTTCAATTTTTGAATTTTGCCACCATTTTTGAGTGATCGACAGATTTGTAAATAAAAGTTAATTCAGTTTTAAAAATTTTGCAAAAATAAAATATACATTTGTGACACGTTATTTTTAAAAAATTAGCAAATTTCATGTTAAATTAATCTGATTTACACAAGTATTACTTATTTATAGCGTGATATTTAGAATAAAACTATTTCTTAATCACAGATTTGAATTTTTGAACTGTCCACACTGTAAATCAAGAACTTGTTGACAGGTTCTTAATTAGAGATAAAGTGTATGCTGCCTATAAGTGATAAAATTGTACAAATTTTTTTTCGGGTAAAGGGGAGAAGCTCTGACCTTTTAATTTGCACATAGAAATTACCATACAAAAAAAAAAAAAAAAAAAATTCAAAATTAGAATTATTTTAAAAATATGAAGGCAGAACGATTTTTATTAAACTTTTGATAAAGCAATATAATCATCAATTCTTAACTAAAAAATCTATCTGCAACAGTTCTTTGAAGATTTTAAAATATGTTTGAAACTTTATAAATTATTATAATAGCAAAAAGAAAAAAATGAAAACAATTTTTTCTAAATTTCATTAGTAATCAAAAATATTTTTTTCTTCAGACTATAATGTCCTTAATTTTTATTATTTATTCAAGTAATTAAAATCTTATCAAATTAAATAATATCAGAGTTTTATTGCATTTTTTATTTTACTCTTTGGAGTAGATTTTCAGATACAGAAGCAAAATTTAAGAAAAAAAATAAATAGATGATTTATATTCCCCAAAGAGCTCTGCATTAACTAAGAAAATTATAGACCACAACACTTTAAAATTTATTAAAATTTCATGGATTTACGTGGAGGTGGGTAACAGAAGTAAAAATAAATATATATTTTTACCAAGATTTTTAAAAAATAATTTACTTCATTTGTGAATGAGTACTGAAAGTTTCATTAAAATCTGATATTTATTTGATTTTTGCAAGAATTTCTAAATTAATGTGTTTGTCACCGGAAAAAAGTGGGTGATGTAATCAATTACGTTTTCCATCATAAACAGTTGTAACCTTTTGGTTTTGGTTACCTGCTACCTCAAATTAAAATGAGGTTTTCTGCCAAAATTTTGAATATGTTAAAAGGGATTAAAAAATTTTTTTAAATAATTAAAAATTACTTTGATCTTTCCTCTTAATAATAATAAAAACATTTTGATTGAAAAAGTTTGTTTTTATTAAGTTTGTGACCTTATTTATTTCATATGTAAATATTTTACAATTGGGGAATACTATTTCTACAGGCTCTCAAAAGCCTGAATAATCAGCTCCTGGTAAATGAGAGCCTGTAGAAATGGCTATTCTCCAAATGTAAAATAGTGAATTTACATATGAAATAAATATTTGCTCTGTAAATTAAATTTACATTGAGCTCTTTGTTGAAGCAGTTTTAATACTTAATCTAATATTACTAAAATCTATTAGAATTATATATCAAATCTTTTCTTGGAATTATTACTGCTATATACAAATATATATATATATATATATATATATATATATATATATATATATATGAGAGAGAGATATATGGAGTAAATATATAAGAAAATTGAGGAAGATTAAATTATAGCTTTGAAACAAACCTGATACTTTATTAATAGGACTTGCAATCCCAGGACCTGCAGTGGTAGCACCAATGAAGCCCTTCTCTCCATCAATCACATTGCCTCCCTCATCAATGATTTTTTTTTTCAACCTTGCAAACATTTTTAGCTGAAATGAACAAAGAAAAATATCACACAAACAATTATAATAAAAAGATAACATTTCTGATTATTTAATAAAATGTATTCTGCCTCTTACTTTCAAAATGGTTACAAAACTCGAAGCTCGTAATAGCTGGATTAAATAGAAATGGCTGAATATATCAAATTTGTAGCCTGCGGTGAAAAAGTATAAATAAATGACAAGCTTAGTAGCTTGTAACTCTGATACTAAAGATCATATTGTGAATTAATTTCTGTGATGCTCTTTAGGAAAGAACTCTGAAAAAATATTTTTATTCAGTCTATCTAGTAGCTGATCGTTCATCTGATCTAACCCTAACAGACCAATGTTGAAAAAACTAGCTTGTAATATTTAGTCATTTAAGTGCCATATGTAATACATGCTTTGGGCGATCATATCTCAAAAAAGACATGATTGACTGGGCAGAAGATTATCCCGTAGTAGATTGCCATTGCTTTCTGTGGTAGACTGGTTGCCAGCCAAGGCTATAGAATGTAATCTAAACCAATTGCCAAGATGACTGAATCAAGTCAAGTTAATCAATCTCAAAAGTTGGGCCTGCACCTCTTTAAAAATAAGAGAATAAAACAGACCCTAGTATCTAAAATTTGTGCTGAAGCCAGAGTAGAACAATTTTCCTGATAACTTAAAATTCTGTCTCCATAGTGTTGACATTTTTAGGGTTAACATAATCAGAGATACATCAAATAAAAAAGTCTTCAAAAAAGTCAATTCAACTGAAACAGAAGATAATCACAACTTTGTTGAAAATTAAAAAGTTACAAGATGATTTTGTCCTTGATGTTTTTAAAATATGCACTTTGACATTCCCCTACACAAAATTAACAAAATGAGGCCATTCATATTAAAACATTGTAAAGATGGTGGTGCTATTCCAAGTGTCAATTGTGTTAGGCAACTTCATCTACTGAAAATTGTTGGCTTGTTACTTTGCTGCCCTGAGAGCCAAACTTGCTAATCAATCAGTCGGCATAATAACAGACGAAACAACTGTCATGACCACACCAGTTTGAATGCGATTGCAAGCATTCATGGGGAGTCATTTCCAATTGATGTTCTAAACTTGGAAAAATGCAATCATCAAACTGTAATTCAGGTATGCATATAAGCTGTAACTCATGTGGATACTGCATTTGAGGATATGATTGCCTTTGTGACAGATTCTTTGTGCCTATTACAAAAAACTCATAAGGAAGTGTTGTCAAATATCTTTGCTAACAGTCGTCATATGTTGTGCTTAGCACATATTTTAAATCTTGTTGGTGAAGTCAATTCACACTGGCCAGCATTTGATAATGTTTCCCAGATCACTATTTTCATCAAGTTAGCTTTTTTAAAAAAGCATAGTTGGAAAAAAACAATACTTAAAATGGCTCGAAGGTTTCTTGCCTAAGGAACAAGTGAAACTATCCCCTATAACAATTTCAATCAGATGGAATTCCTGGTTTAATCCAGCCAAATAACTTACCCTACGTAGTCAAATACATCATGCCTTTTATCATAATTTGCACCTAAATCTGCATTTTATAAAACTGCACTTGTTTAACCAAACGTTTATACAAAAATAAACAAAATTCAAAATTATTCTTAAAATATTGGTGTTTGGGGATTTGTATTAAGCTTTTCCATTTATGATTAGTAAATATAGTTTAAATTAAATGGGGGTAACAGATGTATAAAAAAAAAAAAAAAAAAATACAATTTCATTCATTTGTGAATAAGTCCTGAAAATTTCATTAAAATCTGATAATTATTTCAGGTTTACAAATGTTGTGGCCTGTTAAGGCCAAGAAGAAAGAATGGAACAAGAAGGTAGGTTCAATCAGTGTATTAAAATAACAGAACATATAGACAAAGTAAGAAGGTTAGTAATCAGCAAATAGAAGTGTATGTCCAAACTGTATAGTTATGCTGCATTTCAAATGCCTCACAACTGTTTCCACAGAAGTTACACAGGTTAGTATTTATTGAATGAGGAACAGTTTATTCCTATGTAGATATGGCACCATAACAATAAGAATATCCAAAATGTGTTTTTGACTACAAAAAATAATGCCAAATTTCATATACTAATCATAAAAAAAAAATATTTTTAACCAAAATTTCAAACATGCTTGAAGGAATTAAAAATTTAATATATTTTGGTCTTTCCTCTTAATAATGACAAACAATTTGACAATAAAACTTCTTATCAAGTTTAGGGCCTTTTTCATTATGTTATTTATATATATATATATATATATAAACACACACACACACACAAGCCCCTCCACCTCACAAATTACTTGAAAGCCAAGGTCAATTCCATTGTTTTTATTGTTCACTGAAGACATTTGGATTTAAGATCAAAAGATGAATATGAAACAACAGTTTAGAATTTCAGCTTTTATTTTATTATTTACATTTAGATGTGTTAAACAACTTAGAACATATCACATTTTGCATCCGATCATCCTATTTTTAGGTGACCAAAAGCATAGGAAACGACACTCTTAAAATAAATAATATCTTGTTGCATAAACCTTGCTTGCAATAACTGCATCAAGCCTGCGGCCAATTGACATCTCCAAACTGTTGCATTTTTCATTTGTGACGTTTTCCAGACTTTTAACACAGTGTCTTTCAAGTCTTGTTTCTTTCGAGAGATTCTTCTGTCAGTCTACTCTTCAGAAAAAGAAATGCATGCTTTACTGAGGAGTTAAGGTTCAGTGATTGGCAGTCTAAAACTGTCCAGTTTTTTCTCTTGAAGTCCTTTGTTGTGTTGGCAGAAAGTTTTGAATCATTGTCATTCTGCTGCAGGATAAAACTTCCTAGCAATTAGTTTGGATGCATTTCTCTGTAAATTGTCAGACAAAATGTTTCTGTAGAGTTCTGAATTCATTCTGCTGCTACTATCATTAGTTATGTTGTCAATAAATATAAATGAGCCTGTTCCAGAAGCAGTCATACACTCCCAAGCCAAGGCACTGCCACAGTGCCACAACCATGCTCCACAGATCTTGTATGCATTGAATCATAAGCAGATATTTTCTCTCTCCACATTTTGGCTTTTCCATAACTTTGGTAGAGATTAATCTTGGTCGCATCAGTCTATAAAACTTTTTTCCAGAACATTTGTCACTCATCTCTGTAAATTTCAATCTGGCCTTTGATTCTTACTGCTGATAAGTGGTATGGCCTCCTTATTTCTGTTCTCAAAAGTTTTCTTTGATTGGTGGTGAATGAAACCTTCATCCCTGTATTGTGAAAGTTGTTGGTGATGTCACTAACTATTATTTGGGTTTTTTTTCCTTACAGATCTCACAGTTCCTGTCATCAGCTGTTGTTTTCCTTGGCCAACCTGTTCTGTCTGTTCCTCAGTGCACCAATAGTTTGTTTTTCAGGACATTTCAAATTCTTGTGTTTGCTATACCCATTGTTTTTTTCTATATCTGATTGATTTTCCTTCTTTTCTTAGCTTCAAAATGGCTTGATTTTCTCCTATAGACTGCTCTCTTTTCATGTTGGTTTATCCTTTTTAACACGATATGCAGTCTTTACAGGTAAAACGCAAGGCTAAAACCAAGAGTAGTTGCTCAGAGCTATTTAATATTTAAACAATCAATCTAAAAGGCAACACCTGGGCAGCAAGAAATACCTGTAAGTCAAATAGTTTTGTTTACTTGAAAAATGGGTGGGTTCAAACAAAAGGTGGTATTGCCCTAATTTAACACATCTAAATGTAAACACCAGAAAATAAAAGTTGAAATTCTGATCTGTTGTCTTATATTCATCTTTTGATTTTAAACCCAAATGTCTTCAGTGAACTGGTCTTGCTGTTTCAATACTTTTAGAGAGGGCTGTATATAATCCATTGCTAAAGATGATGGGAAAATGGCTGAAAGTACCTGATACCAAGTGTCAGATCAGATGAAGCATTGCTGCTATATCTGGGAAGGAACTGCTCAATTCACTCTCTCTAGCCTTGGTAGAGTTCACAAGTGTTCAGATGGTCTTGCAAGTGATGAATTATTTTCTGCTCTATGACTTCTTTCCCACACATGGAATATTGCAAGTTTATAGCTACTCTATCACTATTTCCTTGGGAAATCATCTGACAAGCTACATTCCTTAGTTCTACAAGTTCAGGTCTTTACAGCAACGACCTGCCATGTACACAGGGATGAACCATCATTATTCCTTTTGTATTACATTGGTAAGAAGGAAATTTGATTCAGACAGCTTTTTTTTAAAAAGTTGTTGCTCTGTGGAACAAACTACCAAGAAAATGTTTCTCCAACCACCACAATTTCAACTTCTTCATGTCTACAGTCAACTGTATCTTATATATATATATTTTGGTTTTTTTTCTAAATATATACTGTTAAATATAAGAGACAATGAATGTCTATTATGTTTAATCATGAGCCATTCTAAATGTATTTTGGCTTTAATTTCAGTTGAAAATAAAGACAAAAATTCACCAACATTTGGATAATTTTTTATTAAGTTGGTTCTAAGCTTTCGGCTCACATGAGCCATCTTAGGATCATTTAATGCTGCAGCATCGTGTAACTTAAATTTAGTGTATCTTATATTTAACAGTATATGTTTAGAAAATTATTTGCTGCCTTGATACACTAAATTTAAGTTACATGATGCCGCAGCATTAAATGATCCTAAGATGGCTCATGTGAGCCAAAAGCTTAGAACCAACTTAATAAAAAATTATCCAAATGTTGGAGAACTTTTGTCTTTATTTTCAACTGAAATTAAAGCCAAAATACAACATTTAGAACGGTTCATGATTAAACATAATAGACATTCATTGTCTCTTATATTTAACAGTTAAGGTTTTGAAAAGTATTTGCTGCCTCAATACACTAAATATATCCATATATATTCATGTAAACCAACCCTATTCAATAAACCTCTATTTTGAGTGGCTCTTTTATTGGGTAAATAATGTAAACATCTTTTTAAATAGTTATTAACATGTTCTAAATACATTAAAAATGAGAAAAAATACACAATATTAGTTGTTAATCAAGTATCCCTACAGCAATGGCCAGCTCCAAGCAAACAAGGATATATACACAGTTAGACATGTCACTAAGAGGAAAGCAGTTGAATTCAGATACAGAGTGCAATGGATAAATTCTCATCTAAATTACACAAAAATGAAAATAACACTGACATCTCATTTTAATAGATATTTTTGTGTAATTTTGGTAAATATATCTTGAAATAAGGTAAATAAATTTATTCAATAAAAATTGCCTCAACCATGGCCTCTAGACAATTTCAGAATTTCCTGCAACTCTTCTGGATGGTCTCCTTGCTTAAGTTAGTGAATCGCTGCCATAATCTTTGCCTTCAGTTCTTCTTTTGCTCAACTGCGTCCCACACATAATAATCAAGAGGGTTGCAGTCTGGGGAGTTAGGTGGACAGATGTAAGGGGTGATGTGGTCATGGAAATTGTCTGACAGTTATGACTGGGTTCTCCTTAATGCCTGGCACGATGCAGAATCCTGTTGCCAGACATGGGGTCTTCATGCAGCCACCCTCTTGACCCAGGACGGCACTACTCCTCAAGGCACTTGATGTAGGCCTTCATGTTGAGTGAGGCCCTCACCAACAAATTCAGGTGTTTTTTTCTCATCAGAAAAGTCAGAGTGTGTTTTCCAAGCTGCAGTAGCTTCATAATCACCATTAGACTCATCCAACTCTTTCCAAATCCTCTGCACTCCTTGACACTCAAACACTCTGAAATGTTTGCATTGGAGCTTCCAGTGCAAATGCCAAGTAGTACAGCATGCTGTTTTTAAATTTCTGACAGGGTGAATTGTGTCATGTCCTTTCTCACAGATGGTGTTCAACTGACCCTACCATACTGTGCAGTCAATAAAATCAAAGACAATGTGCATCCATGAAATTAAAAATATATAATGGCGACAATTTATCCATCGCACGCTGTAGAACAAGTGGACAATCAAGCAGCACTGATCAATTTAGTTCAGTCCATTCAGATATTTGACAGTGTTCATCATTCCTTTTTAATTTTTTTGAGAAGCTGTCTTTTTTGCAGCAAACTTTATACCAGACATTTACTCCTGAATAAGCCTGCTGTATGCAGCCCCCAATGCTGAGGTGGAAGTGAATGAGCTACAATCAAAGCCTTTCATGTTATCCAGTTCTATTCATTAAGTTTGTACATTCTTGTATTGGAACAGACCCTCTGTTCAAGTTGAACTAGTCACATCTCCACCCCAGCCAATGATGACTCCAAACTTGTAATAAGCAATGCTGATATTAAACAGTTTGATAAAAGAAATCAGATTGTATGAGATGATGACCATGGTCAAAGTAACTTTAATGGTTTTTGGTTTGTAATTGGGCATGTGAAAAGTTTATCCACTTCCTGGCCTCTTCAGTTTGGTGTGACACCATGCTAGATAATTAGTAATTTTTCTAGTTCCAACTTTCAGCTCAGGAAAAATTGGTTGGAAATATTGGAGAAGGCTAAGTCCACAGTGAACTTGTGGTCTTGCAGAAGTCTTTCCTTGAAAGGGAGAGTCAATGTGCACACTTCCCATATCTTTGTCAGTCAGTTAAGTGCCACACATGATACACACTTAGGTACTTCATGTCTCGAAAGAGACACGACTGACTGGGCAGAAGATTATTCCACAGTAGGTTGCCATTACTTTCCGCAGTAGACTGGTTGCCAGCCAAGGCTATAGAACCCAATCTGTTTTATTATTTAACCCATAACTGGAGGGAAGAGACAGATTAATACCTTTCCCAAGTGTATTTGCGCACAAATGAATGCAAGGAAATTCAACTGGAATTCAAATTTGGTTCCACAATTTCTTGTTCCAAGCCGATATCCACCACACCACAGTGCACAGCCCTGTAAATAGTACAGTTCAAGGGTATTTGCATGTAAGTGAATGCAAGGAATTCAACTGGAATTTGAACTTGGCTCCCCGATTTCTCATTCCAATGTGCTCATGAATTAGCAATTTTAGTACTTTCACTCCTACGTACCAACTAGCTGAGGTAGAGAGTGCAGTTTAAGAGTTTAATGTAAGAAAGAGTTTAGTGCATCATGAAATTTGTTATTACCATCTGTCTGGGTGCAGTCTGGGGATACTAAACATTGAAACCGGCAAGCATAACTTACAGTATGTTTCCCAGGTTAGGTACGTATACAAGATGACAACAGTAGATCCTGTGGCTAAGATGCCAAGAAAGCCTTTCTGGCTTTGAGAAGCAATGCATTCAGATGAAGTGGAAGACACTGTTTGCCTTGAAATATATGATCTTCTATTGTGAATGCTGATATACTTTGAGAGTTTTCCTCAAGTAAATATTCGTCTCTCTGACACCTGGACATAGATTCATTTACTTTTCTGAACTATGTAAGACAACAAGCTTAACCTGATGTTCTATAAGGATTTGGGTAGCCAAGTTGAAATGTCTCAATAATGACAAAGCATCTATCACCTGATTACTAATTCATAGCATGGATCTGGATCAGTAAAAGATCTTTCACAGAGAAATTGGTTGCTTCAGCAGAATACATCTGTTGTAAATTAGAAGAAACAATTAAGCATGCCTTCCTTCATGGTGGACTTGTATAGACGAATGCTACATAGTTTGCATGTTTCAGATTATTTTTTGTACTAGAAGCCAGTTCAGTTTGTAGGTTAATAAAAAGAAATATTGTGTATTATTGTGTTTATCCAGTGTGACGTAGATGGCGATATAAATAGAGTCCACTAATATTTGTCTTTTCTCTCCAGCATCTGATCACCTACTTTAAGCATTAAGTAGTTAACATGAGTGAGAGAGAAAGAGTAAGAGAATGGTGGGTGAATGTGGCATGACTGTGTAGAGGGACTAACAGAATGGCTTCTTGAAGTAACTGATTAGAAAAAAGATTTTATGCTTCTGAGAAAGACTTGTCCGCCCATCTCAAGTTAAAGTTGAACTGTTTGCATTGTTTTTCTTTTGTTAGTTTTAACTTAGAGAATGTATACACATTAGTCCCTTTTCAATTATTTATATTTGTTTTTCATTTACCGCTTCCATTCCCCATTAGACGATAGAAAGTAAACTTCTCTAGTAATGGGTGAGATTCTTTTTCTTTTCCTTTATTTTTTGTCTACTTCCTCCCTCATACCCACATTATTTTTAACTAGTTACTTCCTGCAATATTAAAAAGGTTGGGAAGGGGTCACACACTAATGCATTTTTGCAAATCTATTTGGTTACATTTGAATTAATAGGGAAAATTTTAAATTGTAGTAATACAAATAATTTTGATTCCACACTTCCATGAATTTTTAAACACAAGATCAGTCAGATTTTCATAAAGAGAAAATGACTTCAGAATAAATGTAATATTATAGTGAAAGGAACAATGAAGAATGATTGGGTCAGTAAATGCAATTAGTGAAATTAATGTTAATATAGTGAAGGCCAATATCTTCCGCTTCTTTCAATGTTTGTCAATATTTTTCATGCCACATTTTTTGTTGTTTTATTACAAAATAAATATTGTCACTTATGTTTCTTCACTCATTGGAAGCTATGTGGACAGCTTAAGCAACACAAGAATTTTGTTCACTGTAAATTTTGCTAAAAAAGAAAACTTTTATACAACCTTCTTTATAAGGAGGCAACTAAAGAAAGGTTTAAAACTGATACCAGAGTTCAACAGCTCTAAATCAAACTAGCACACAGTTAAATAAACAGAAAAGGTTGAACTAGTATGTAACCCATGTGATATAAAAAAATAAAAAATTGAGGGAGCCATTCCACTTTATCTGGTGAAGTACCAACAGTTAAGTGAATCAAAGATATTGCTGCAATAAAAGCATGGTGCAGAGTATTTAAATCATTCATAGTAAGGCATTTTTATTGAATTAGCCGATATGTTTTGCATAGAAATGCACAAATTATCAGTGTTGTTTGGTTGGTATCAGAATACAACTCAGTCAATGTATTTATACTGACTTACCAGGAAATATGAAGCAGATTCTCTGAATGTTGATCAATCCATGCCAGAACAATATTAAAAGATGAAGTGAAAAAATCCATAATTAACAATTAATGCTAGCTGTGTATAATTAATGTTAGAATAGTGGAGTATGATAGCACACACCAAAAGAAATTAACCTGGATCTTAAGATGTCAAGCAGAGATGTTGTATATAAGGCCTGATTACCTTTTAGTATATCACTGAACAGCCATTCTAGTAAGGCATGGTTAAAGAATAAAGTCATAAGTGAAATGCTAATAAAGCAACAATATTCTTGGTGCATAAATAAAGGAGTATAATGTCAACCAAAAGAATATATTCTTTCTGTTGACATTGTACTTGTAAAATTCAAGCAGAACTTAGCAGACACTGGTACAGAGATAGTTCAGTATGGTGAATAAAGCAGGTGGGCCTATAATGCATGGATGCGTTGCCATTGTAGAACATCAAATAATGAGTATTTATCAACATATTGGATATCATCCTAGAGTGAAAAGAACACTGTATTTTGCTAAGTGAGTTTGCACTTTTATACTAATTGCAACCATTCAGACAGAAGTTAAAAATGTAGAGTACGTTAACCAATATATTTGGTACCAGTACATTGAAAGAAATAAAAATTAGAAGGGAGTGAAAGTTTCCAACCTTGGTATTGATTATGCTGATTATAACGTTAATGAGCTAGTGATAAACACACAAGGAGTTAGTTTTAAATGGAGAATCTTAGCCTTCCACAGTATGGTTAAATTTATTCCCTTTATTGTGGCTTCCAACTCCACAAGGTTGATATGCTGTGTGTCTGACTCAGAATGCAGTCAGCCTGTATCTTCAGTAGGAGACCCCTTTGCTTCAAGTAATACTCTAGTTCTCCAATCGCTTATACACCAACCTACACTTTGAACTCCTTGGCATTCACCCACCATTCATTTCTGAAAGGGTCATTCTGCTTCACTCTGTCTACAGTCTCTGTGAACATCTGGAATGAAATAGCATTTGTTTGGTTGTTCCATTCTTTTGTTACTGAACTTTCTCTGTGCTTCATGATAACAGTTACTATACACAACCCTCCACATCCTGGGAAATGTTCTGCCACAGAAAACTATGCTTCTTATGATAATTACTCCAGGGAGACTGGAAATACATTCTCCCGTTTTCACTGCAAGATGTTATTCTTTCCCAGTGTCAATTCAAAATTTCTTACACTGAATTTCATTGTTGTGCAACATTGAGCCCAAATCTTAGTATGGTCAGGTAGAACCTTTTGTCATAGAACATAATTGTCTATAGTGACTCATAGAAGTGCACCTATAAGTAGGCTATCCTGAGATCTAATAGAGAAATTTGATCCTTGACATTGTCACTCTTTCAGTTTGCTGGTGCAGATATCTGCATCAGCTGTAAATGGTTCAGCTCCCTGTAGTCTATTAAAGGTCAAATTTTTGACTTGTTCTGTAGTACAACAGCTATTAGCGGAATTAGTCTTTTTTTCTAGAAAAGTCACTCTTTTTCTCTTTACTTAATTGCTGATACACAGCAAAATGCATCACTTGCAAGTATGCATTTTATCTTTTTTTTTACCCTTTATAGATGACATACCAATTCTGTCTTTTCAATTCTTTTGACAATAGACTAGTTGGAATTTGTACTAAAAATTAAACTTAGATGCCAGTGGGATTATTTCTGAAATAGCTTGGGTTGAAAATGAAAAATTACCAGACTCATTAACACACTAAGAGTTGTCAACTCACCCACAGCTGCCAAATGCAAACCTCTAACGCAAATCACAGTGACAAGATGTTTTCCACTTTGAAGGCTTACAAACCAACACAGCGACAGTTGTTTTTATCGGCTGCAAAATCAAACAAATGCTGTTTTCATTTCAAGCGTATGATAGATGCAGACAAATGTATCAGATATTTCTTCTGCCCATCATGATAAACAAATGCTAATTGCAACTGTTCTTCCTTGCTACATGAGGTTAAGCTGAAAGGCACTGATGCAGGACTTGAGGTGAGGCATGACATCTACATGGTGGGAGATACTCTCTGAAAGTGCTGAAGTTTTATTCTTGACCTTATGCTAAGACACACAAACCAAAATGAGAAATGTTTTAATAAACTGTACTACTATTCATTCAATTTTCATGTTATGCTGTACTAGTTTATAGTGTGGTACAATAACGAAAATAATTGGATATTCTTCAGGAAGCATTGCAATGTAAATAAATAAAAAAGTTAAAAAAAAAAAAAGAAAAAAAATCACTAGGTGGTATTTCCAAGGATTGGCAAAATGGTTAAATTGTAAATAAGCTTTATTTTGAGTTATAATGAAAAGAAAATCTTGAGAAAAGAAATATTCTTATAAGGAAAAAAAAAAAAAAAAAATGGGGTGACAAAAAATACAATTCATTTATTCTGTGCCAAGAACCATTTTATGGAATTGATAGTTAAAACAAAAAGCTTGCTATCGATTTTTGAAAAATACTGCAAGGAAGTTGTTATGGTTTTTTTTATCTTTGCTGTATTAAAAAAAAAAGTTTAAAAATTCAGAATATGAAAAAATATAGGTATGAACCAATAAGGGCCTATATCAGATAATTTTACAATGAATGGGACCATACTTTCTCAAACGTGAAATTTGTAAAAATAACAGCTAAGAAGTCCAATAAAAGTCCATGAGCTGATTTGGAATTTAAAAAAAAAGAAAAGAAAAAGTGCCCTAAAGAATGTTAATTTACAAAAGTTAATTCCAAAAGAAGAAACTTTCCCTATTTTTTTTTTTTTTTTACAAGTGGACCTTCTTCAATAATTGTATCGGCAGGAAAACGTAATGAGGATTTTTAATATAAAATTTTAAAAAAAAATTACATCAAACAATTTTTTTTTTTTTTTTTACTCCCAAAGCAATCAATAATCTCTCTCTCTCTAGTAACTAATTGCACGAGATGTGTTAGGTTTAAGTTAGGTTAGGTTAGGACTTCTACGCCTCACGGCCTCTCGTGTGTCCCTTCTTAAATCCCCTCTCTTAGCGTTGTGGCATAGTCGAGATGGAGAGAAAATAAATTATTTCCATCTCTAATCAAACTCATATTTTAATTTTAATAGTGTCTTATCCTTTTCAATAAGGCTTTTAAATTCCGTAAGAGTTTTTGCCAATTTTATATGTGATGGTAGTGCATTCCAATACTTTGTGACTCTGTTACAAAAAAGTTTTGTCTAATATTAGTTCTACTGTGCTGGGTTATTATTTTTAATTCGTTGTTACATGTTCTAGAATAGTCAGACATAGTGAATAAATTCTTATTAGTGTGGTCAGTAGAATGGAATATCTTGAAAACATTTATCAAGTCTTCTATATTTCAGTGATGGTAATTTCAATTTTCCTAACCTATCCTCATATTTAATAAATTTTAACGACGTCAACAATCTTGTTGCTCTTCTTTGAACTCTTTCAATTGCTACTGACTGTCTTTTTAGTAGAGGACTCCAGATTTGGTTGCCGTATTCTAAATGTGGTCTAACTAAGCTCTTGTACAATTTTGATAAAGTTGGACAGTTTTAACCCAGAAAAGCACCGTTTAATTAAACCTAGCATTTTGTTTGCTTTATTTATGGCCTTATTTATATGCATATCAAAATTTAATTTTGTGTCAAAAATTACACCAAGGTCTTTCTCTTCAGTACAAGTATCTAATGTGCGTGTATTTGTTCCATGAGTTATACTGGAGCTGAAATTTGGATTCTTTAACCTTATATGCATAACTTTACATTTGCTTGCATTAAAATACAAATTCCATTTTTTGGACCAGCTTATGAGATTATCAATATCATTTTGAATCACCTGTTGGTTTTTGTTGTATTATATATTTTTGTATCGTCTGCAAATATTTGACACACACTTTTAACCACTTCTGGCAAATCATTTATAAATATTGTGAAAAGGATAGGTCCCAGTATGCTACCTTGTGGGATTCCACTTAATACTTCAGACTGTTTAGAGCATTTATTATAACCCTTTGAGTTCTACCAATAAGAAAGTTTCTTGTCCATTTCAAGGTTTCTTCAGATATACCATAAGACTGCATTTTGAGTAATAATCTTTCGTGCGGTACTGAATCGAAAGCCTTTCTAAAATCAAGGTATATAACATCAAATGCTTCTTTCTCATCTAATAATTTTGTAAAGTCATCCATTACTTCAACAAGTTGAGTCATACAAGACTTTCCTGATCGAAATCCATGTTGACAATAGAATCCCTTATAAATTGTTCAAATACTTTACAAAACTGGTCTGTAATTTCTTAGATCAGTTCTAGTACCCTTTTTGAAAATCGCTGTGACATCAGAATTAGTTACTAGAGACTATTTTTTATTTATTCTATTTCAAAATTTCCAATTGTGAAATCTCATCTTGAAAACATCAGGAAAAATTATGGAGAAAATAGCACCGTATTAGGATCAACGGAAAGTAGTACGAAACAGATACTATTTTCGAAGAAGTCATTTAAGTGCCATATGTGATACACGCTTGGGTGATCATGTCTCGAAACAGACATGACATGACTGACTGGGCAGAAAATTTTCCCGCAGTAGGTTGTCATTACTTTCTGCGGTAGACTATATAACCCAATCTGTCCTGCTATCAACCCATAGCTGGAGGGAGAAGCGACGGATCTTTCCCTTGCGTGTAAGTGAATGCAACGGATTCAACTAGAATTCAAACTCTGACTTTGAAGAAAAAACACCCAACCATTAAAAACAAAACGAAGAAAATGTCTCACTTGCATGTAACGAAAAAAAAAAGATTCAAACGTAAAAAGATTAAAAAATTATCCTAAATAATTATACCAAGAAGAGTAAAATATTTCTTTATTCTTTGCTTTTTGAAGCTTTCTAAATTGTAATTTTCAACGAATGATTGTTTTTTTTTGTTTTTTTTTTTGTATTGTCAGTGATGCCAAAATTTAAATGAACAGTTGAGCACATGCATTCCGAAATCGTGCACAAAAAACAAAAGGGTTGTAGGAAATGTTAATTTTTTTTGTTGCATTTTTAAGTATTAAAAAAATGTATAGTATTGGAGTAGAAAAATGCTGGTAATTAATTAATAATGACAAACTGAATCTGGGCAAAAAAATACACTTTGGTTTGGAATGGAAATCAATTGAAAAAATAAGTACAGAAAGAAGATCGATGACAACACTTAAGTTAAAATTAAAATAATAAAAAATATGTTTGTAATTTAAATAAATTTTTAAATATTCAGATAAAAATTAGCTAAAGTGTACTCACTGTGTAGTAACTGAAATTAATCAAATAATGATTTTTTTACCAAATCACTCAGTAAGTCTAGCAAAAAGTGAAGTTTTTAGCCACAATAATGAAAACAAAAAAATGTATTGACCTAATTTGCATTTTTCTTTTTTTTTACATAGCCAGTAAGTAGTCACTATAAATTTGGGAAACAATATAAATAACTAAAAATTAGTATTATTTTATTATCTATCACATGATGAAAATCAAAAGATGAAAGTGGATATTTTTTAGTGACTTAGTGTTAAAATGAATGAAAGTTGGGTTTTGTAATGAAAAATAGGTCAGTGAGGCAGTCATAATTTTTTTCTTTGTAATGTTAAATGAAATTCATTTGATGTTGAGTCTAAAAATTATCATCTGGTTGAAATGAAGTAAAGACCAGTTTTATCAATTCATTGAAAATGTAAAAAAATGTCACGGCTTCTTTTCAATTGGATGTGTTTTTTTTATCAATTGATAAACCAATACAAATGAAAATATCGAACTCAAAACGCTAAGAAGGCCTAAAAACTGATGGAGGAAAAAGTAAGAACAACAAAAAAAAAGTGAGAGTTTAATAGGTAATTACAATTTTTTTTTAATCCTAGGCTAAAATGAAAAAAAACAAAAAAACAATGACAATAAAAACTTGTTGAAAAGGAATACTCGCAACATTACGCATGAACAAAAAGGATCAATGACTTAGATACTACGTAATCAATAATACAAACGTGTATTTTAATTTTATGATAAAAAAATTAATTAGATTCTCGAGTGACTTGTTCAGTCGTATATTCGATTATTTAAAAAACTGCAAAATAAAAATGAAACAACTGATTTCATTTTCCCTAGCATCACTCAAAAGCTGAAAAAAGAAAGAAAATAAAAAATATGAGACAATTCAATTCAGCAAAGTGAGGCTTGGTTTAAAATCTAAGCATAAAAATGTAAATCCCTCGATCAAAATAACAAACTTAAATCCTGCAAAGATTTTTTTTTAATAGGGAGTCATAAAAATTTTTAAAAACATAATTTTAAAAAAGGACAATCTTTTCCGAAATGAATTTGAATGGATCGCTATGTTGTTAACATGACAAACACCATGACTACTACTAATAATAATAACCGTTATAAGCATTTAGCTTAATATGTAAATTTAATTAATAAAAATTAACAATAAATGTTACTTTTTATGTTTTCTGGAGTCAAATTGAAACTAAACTAGATTTTGTCTTTCAATAACCATTTGCAACAATATTTTTCTTCTTATGTTTTTTTTTTCTTTTAGGACGAAAATAAACATAACAAAAGGTCATACATTTCTGTTTAAAAAATTATCGGTGGGAATTAATTATTACCTCATTTACGGAGTAAATATTCCAATTAAAACAGAAAATCGTCTAGTTGATAATCATATCATCCCAGCTGCCACGATCACGCCGCCATGTTGATAAATGATGTCACATCCGGTAACTTCATATATTCACTTCCGGGGCAACTTAGCGAGTTTTTCTTTTCTAACTCGTTTTTACGAGACTTGTTTCATTAACTGGAGAAAGATCGGGAAAAGTATACATTTGGAAGTTTTTCTTTTGAAGAAATATCTACAAAGAGAGATAAAGTGAGACATGATTTATTTTAATTATTGTTCATCGATTATCTTTTTTTGTTGTTTTTTTAGAAATAAGAGCAGTGAATTTTAAAAATCTCTAAAATTTTTTGTGATCCACTTCTTTATTTGGTAAAAGAAAAACACGCTTAAAAGAATGTTTTAAATTTATTTTGGAATTGCAATTGCATTTAAGGAAATTATAACTAATTTCCCTAAACGGAATTTCTTGTTATTCTTATTTAATGACGTCTAATTAAGAAAGATGAATGGATAAAATAACACAACATCTGGAAAGTTTCATTTGAACATTTCACGCGAAAACCTGGTAGGCCAAAAAAAAAAAGGAATATAGGACAATAAAGAAATCATGAATTGTGTAAGCTTAATTTAAAAATGCAATACAACAATATTTTAATGGAAAATAATCTCAGAGTACAAAATGAACTATTTGCATAGAGGTTTCAATAATTAAATAAATTCCTATAAGTTTGTTTTTTTTTTTTTGCAAATTTTTCTTTAAACGTTTTACTTTTTAGGGTAAATGCTACTTAGACATGGTTTAATTTTTTATTATTTTAAGCTTGCATGCACGATTGAATACATATTGCAATAAAAAATCGATTTTCTTAGGTTCATATCATAACAAAAAAATTATTAATAATTTTAAATTCAACATTTCGTTACGGTTAATGTATTTATTTCCCTTCACAAACAAAAAACATTGAGTACTGACTAACCACAAACAATATCCACATATTTTAATCATATTGGACAAGTATTTTTTTTTTAACCACACTGTTTTTTTTTGTTTTTTTTTGTTTGATAAGTGATGATAGAGAGAGACAGGTCCACTCAAAAAACAAATATAGGGGCATTGTTTTTTGTTTTCTTTTCTTTTGTAGATTAGCATTCTTTAATCTCGACACTCTAGGTTTCTTGTCTTGTCAGAGTCGAAAAATATTGATTTTTTTTTTTAAATAATTATTCTAGAAGTGGTGAGAGATGGGGTGGGGGGGGTCTTTTCCTAATTGAAACTGTAAAATTTTGATCCCTGATTTCTAAAAATGCTAAGTTCCGATAACTCTTTGTTTACAAATGTCAAGTTTGAAAATGTACTTCTTTACAATACATCATTGATATCTGCATGCAAAAAGAAAAGATCAACCGAGTCTTTTTATTTTATTATTGCACTTATTTTCAGGCTGTTGTCCTCATTTTTGTTACCACTTACACGACTTTTCGGCCCGTTGTACAGAGCGGCTTTTTTTTTTTTTAGGTGATTGGAATTTCGAGCATAAATAACTCTTTTCGTTTTTTTTGTATGTAAACTTTTTTTGTTTTTTACAAAAATATTCATCTAAGAAAATAAGGGAACAAGTTGATATGTAAATTTTTAAAATTTTAAATATTTAAAAGAAAAGTTTTGTGCAAAAGACTAAAAAAGATAAAATTAATTAAAAAATATTGAAAACGAGCAGTTGTTTAATGAAAACAAAAATCTTTGAGAGTTTTAAATATTCAGAAAAAAATCAGATTCGATCACGTAAGCAGTTTCAAACTTGACATTTAAACACGAAACAGAGTTATTGGAACTTTTAACACTTTAAGAAGTCAGAGGTCAATTTTTTACACTATCGATAAAACACATCAGTTTTGGGTACATACACTGATTTTCGATACCTAAGTTTTAAAGTGAATTTTAATAAATGGAAAAGATTTCTTGATACTTTCCTTTTATTCATGAATTATTGGTTGGAATCTCATCTTTTTGAGAGTTTTATCGGCCATTTTTGACTTATTGGCACTTTTGAAAACAAAAGTTAACTCTAGGTTTTTAGAAAAGGTTTTATACATCTGTGACACGTTGTTTTTAAAAAAAAATTAGCAAATCGAAAGTTGAATAATACTATTACTGAACAAGTATTACTTGCTTATAGCATGAAATGTAACAAGCATTTATTAATAACAGAGGGTTTTTTTAATGTTTTGATTGATAGCTGATAGCCAGATATGTTGACAAGCCAAGTATGGTGGATTGACATAAATTTAAAACCTAAGTGAATATTTTTTTGATTTTAACTACCTAGTAATTTAAAAAAATAGCATAATATTTTCAGCAATTATCTAATATTTTATTGAATTTTAGTTACTTTAGTCTTACATTTGAAGATGCTTTCTGAAAAAATAAAATTTAATATAAAATTTTCTTAAATTAATTTAAAAATTTAATGACTATGAATGAGGAGATACCATGATAGCAGTAACTCAATAATTTATGAAATGTTATGGTATTTCATTTATTATTAATTTATATCTTTCTAATATCTTATTTTTAATTTTTATTAATAATTATCGTGATGGTTTAAAGTTATCTTATTTATTAAATTTTTATCGTACTTTACATTTTATTATTAATTACCTAATAGTTTATCAACTCTGGAAATTCTATCAAATGGATTTACAAAACTCATGATATAGCTGATGTAATTATGGTTTACAGCATCAATTGTCCAAATTCTTTCCTGTAAGAGAAAGAAGCCTTGAGACACTTGACTTATAAAGATCACGTATGAAATACTATACTTAAAAAAAATTTCTAATCATTGTAAAAATCTTAGTGTGTAATGATTTTTATTCCTTTTCTATTAGTAAATATAGTCTTCACTTAATAACTTAATTATGTAATACAGATAGTGATTTGAAGAAATTTTAAAAGTTATTATTTAAAAAAAATGAAAACAATTCTTGTGAAACTTCATTATTCATCAAAAACTTTTTTTTTTCAGACTATAATGTCCTTAAATATATCTTATTTATAAAAGCAATTAAATGCTTTTCTAATTAAATAATGTCATAGCTTTATTGCATTTTTTATTTTACTATTTAGAGCAGATTTTTGGGAAGGTGACCACTGTTTAAAAAAAAAAAATAGATGACTTACATTCTTTAAGGAGTCCCACAGTTAACTAATAAAACAAAGTTTGTGGAATCATATATAAGTAGGAGCCCACAAAGCTAAAGTTAAAGACACATGGAAATGGACCTAGGAGGAAATCAGTTTGGAGTTTGTGGACAGTATTGAATTTCTAGAAACTTAATGAAATTAAGTGGAGGGGGATAACAGATGTCAAAAAAAATATATATTTTTACCAATATTTACTAAAAAGAAAATTCCAAAATCTTAAGATATTGGGGATTGACAGCAAATTCTGGCATGAATCTATGTATATTGTGTACCACAGGCAAGATTGCGTAATTCTTGTCTGTGGCAAACCTTTCTGTGTCCAAAGACAATTTTAAAAATCAGTGTTGGAATAAGAACTTACATGAAGTACACAACACTGTTGATTATTTTAGCAAAAGGCTTATTGAATATAAAAGAAAAACTGGTGAGTACAATGTCTCTATTTTTAAGCTCTCTACTACCAGATGGTGAGAAATCTAGTAGCAAATACTAAATGTATGTTTTCACTTTGGCCATAACAATTGTGGGCATGTTTTTTATCAACACTTATTTTACAATGCAGTCTTGAACAACTCCAAACTGATTTCCTCCTGGGTCCATTTCCATGTGTCTTTGACTTTAGCTTTGTGGGCTCCTACTTATATATGATTCCACACACACACATTTAACATTGATATATCTAATTTTTCCACCCTGAGGTTTTAATCCTAGGTGATCTTGTTAATAACCATATGGCATTCCTTTGTTATTAGAAATTTCTGTAAAGATAATTGTGTTTTAGAACAGACAAAATCTCAATCTTAGGAATTAGGCAAGAAATCAGATGCCTTTTTGGTCATTCCTTTCTGTATGAACACATTTTGCACAGATAGTATAGTGTAAACAAAATAATGATAATGCTCATTTTCAAAAATTGAAGAACTATAAAATGTATTCGTTTGTTTGTTTTTTAAACTGTAACCATTTGATTTTAATCTCCAAAATAGGATCTAATCCCTAGAATCAGTAAACAAATAATCATTTAAAAAAAAAATTACCTTATTACATTTAAATTTTTTATGGACTGCAAATGCCAAAGTTATCCAGTTCATTTTTTTTATTTTATTTTTATAAAATGTATCCAGTTCTATTTTTGAAAAGAAAATGTAAATAAATTTTCAAATTAATCTCCAAATCCCAATGATTAAAATATTACCAGCCACAAATTTCTATGAAATGAATGGCCATTAAAAAGAAAACTGGACACTTTTTAAAAAACATTATTTTTTACAGACAAATGTGTGAATTTTAAAGAACTAAGAATATATCCAGTTTTTATATTTATTTTTCTATTTTATAATATGAATTATGTTTAGCATTTTTTTTTTTTTAAGAAGATACATAAAAACAACAGCCAAGGCAAAAGTGATTTGAGTTTGTGGCAGTTTGGAAAAATCCAATAAGAACTTTATACAGTTTGAAAATGTATCATTAAAGAAAATATAAGAAAAAGATTTGAATTGTTTAATAACCATTGATGAAACAAGTCTGATTTAAAATGGGGGGTTCAGCTGGTGTTATTCACTTGGTTGGCAATACAAATTTCATTTTAATCAAACATTACTGTCTTGCATGAAATGAACACGGTATACACTGTTTCTTATCAAATTGTTTGATGAAGATAGTATTGAACGAGCATGCTTCCAGATCCTATCATATGAATATGGGTCTCTATCAAGGCTCTATTCTAGATCCTACGCTTTTTCTGATCTTCAACGATCTCTCTGATGTAATTAGATCCCAAGTAGGCATCTATGTTGATGATATCACCATTTACTCTCGCCACAATAAATCTACCGAGGCTGACAAAGCAAACTTCACTGTTGGCCTTGAAAAGAACCACCAATCTGTGGTGGACTAGGATAAAAAAAATGACTCATAAATTTTAATGCTTCCTAAACAAAATTGCTATCCTTTAACAAACATAGACAACTGCTCCTACCCCACCCCCCACCCTCGGCAGAATGGATCAGGCTAGTCTCCCTGAAAGTAATACTAACTCTCTAACTCAAGCTCATGTGGAACGGCTACATTGAATTAATAGCTAAATCTTCTGCTAGGAAAGTCGGTTCACTGTGTTGGGCCAGGAAGTTTTTCTCGTTTTAATCCATCTTGCACATATACAAATCTGCCGTCTGCCCATGCATTGAATACTGCTGTCACATCTCATCAAGTGCCCCTGCTATTCATCTTGGGGGTTCTTGACAAAATCCAAAGGAGAATTTACAATGTCATCGATCTTCACCTGGTAGCTTGACTTTGATCACCAACGTGATGTGGCTTCCCTCTGTCTCTTCTACAGATACTTTCACAGCTTCTGCTTCAACAAACTTAGCTCCCTGATGCCCTCTCTACATGAATTTACTTGTGCTACTAGACTGACAACTAGTTCCCATCCTTTTACAGTGAAGCCAATCAAAAGTAATCGCTTCTACTCTAGTAGCTTCTTTTCTCGCACTTTCTGCCCATGGAACTCCCTTCTGTATACTTGCTTCCCTGACATCTACAATCTCCAAGAGTTTAAATGCAATGTCGATTGACATCTCTTATCTCCTTGACTATCATCCTTTCCTCAACATCCCTCGTATCTTGTTCTTTTCTCTTTCCACTCTACTCTCATGCAGCTTTCTTCATACCAGTGTTCCCCACCCTTCTCTTACCCATTCTTTGAAACCTCCTGTGACCTGTTCCTCTTTCTCTTCACTCTCCTCTTATGTAACCCTCTGCACACTAGTGGCAGTAGTGCCTTGCTTGGGGTGAAATGATCATAAAAAATACACATTTTGTGATTTCCGTGTGCTGACACATATCTATGAAACCAACAGAATATTAAAGATGAAACATTGCTCTACAAAAGGAGGTACAATTTTCATTTTTTTTTATACTTGAATTTCAACCTAAAATTTTCAGTTTAGAAATTTTTGGCGAAAGACAATTTCAAACTTTATAGTTAACCCACCAAATTGAAAATGTCTTTTTATCTTTAAGATGGGACGATTTTGATAAGTTTGGAGAGTTACAACTTAGAGTGCAACAAGTTTTAAAAATACAACTATGAAATTGTCATCTTTAAAAATGTAAAAAGGGTTGCTCATTCATGAAATAGTGACATAATTTAAAGAGTCCTATGACTCTGTTGTTGACACTTTCCTGCCTTCAGTGTCCAGTAGAACAGTTTGGGAATCCTGTTATACTCCCATTCTCACAACATGTCCTGGTCATCATGTCTGGTTGAGAACTATTATTGTTTCATTGCCATTGCATTAGAGAACAATAGTGTCTGGAATCAAAGACAGCCATTTGATGTCGAGGGTGTGTCTTGGATATTTTTGGTGGAATCGCTCATGCACTTTTATATCCTTTTGGTATGCTGTTCATGTTTCAGCAGAATATGGCAGGGACATTATAACACAGGCACTATACACACTTACTCTAGTCTTTAGGGTAATGTGCGTCTATTTTACCTTCTTTTATTTTACTAAACACATAAACCTACCCATACACATAATATACACAATACTTCAAGCAAATTACAAAACTCTCTCTTATATATATATATATATATATATATATATATAAAACATATTCAAAAACCTACAAATACCCATATCACTTTATTCACAACACAAAAAGAAAGGCACACAAAATACACAACCGCAACAAAAGCAACATTATCAACAATAATAAATAAAACAATACCAGATACATTATACTACCTACCAACTCTATAGCATCCACTATTCAGAATAACTTACCCATCTTAACCAAACACAAATAGTAACAACTACCTCAAAAACTATTATGGATATGGTCAGATCTAAAAAAAAAATTTAAAACCATAATAACAAGCAAGCAGGTATATACAAAATAAATTGCCGAAGCTGTCCCTCAAAGTACATTGGAGAAACAAGTAGAAATCTAAACAAAAATGTTTATATAAACACAGAAGAGATATCACAAATAATAATTTAATGAATGCATTAGTGATTCACAGAAATAAATTTGTCTATAATTTCAACTTTTTTATTTTTGGAAATCTTTTTGTATGAGGTAAAAAGATATTAAAGTATATGAAAAGTGACATATTACTAAATCAAAGGCATGAAACTACAGTAAATTGTAAACATATTAAAGAATTTTTTAGAATTTCACTAGAAATAATTTCTAGGGAAATTCTAAAAAACCTAATAGAGAAGTTGCAATCTAATTTACAACCAAACCTTTGGAAAAGTTCTTCAGATACCATAAACTGGTTTAATAACATCAATAATAAATCTAAGTCCACCTTCCTTAATGGTACTGGGTATGACTGTAAACTGCATCCGGCAGCAAGGCCTCTGATTGGGAGGTTGTGAGGAGCATGGAACAACCTCTTAATTGCTGTTGTTCCCAGGTCCACCCTGACCCGGAGTGGTAGCACCTGCTAGGGTCCCAGCTATGGGTAAATAGTTGGCCCCCAAACCAGGGTCAAAATGCTATGAAGGTATTTACCAACAACACTTTTTTGAATGCAAAATATATTACCAACAAAACTTTTTTTAAAAATAACCTTACCCAAAAATCATTGGTTATGACCTTAAAATGATCCGATAAGGATTGATAGGTCTTTAAACCTCGAAACAAACAAACCTTCCTTAAATTCGATATTGTTGACTTCTATTCTTCTATATCTAAAGACCTTCTTGAAAGTTGCATAAATTTTGCTAAAAATTACGTGGATGTTTCAGATAGGGACTATAAGATTATCTTAGCAGCTAGAAAATCCATTCTCACCTTTAATAATTCCACATGGATGAAAGGGCCAAAGGATAGCTTTGATGTCCCTATGGGAGCGTATGATTCTGCCCAGGTAGTAGATCTAGTAGGTATTTATATTTTAGATGTTTTAAGTAGATTCTTAGACCCAAAACAAATAGGCGTATATTGGGATGATGGATTAATATTTATCCCTAATTCCAATGGGCCCTATACAAATAGAATACACAAAAAAATAATTAGAGCCCTAAATTACCTCGGTTTTAAGGTTGAAGTTACTTCTAATCTTAAAATTGTAAACTATCTAGATATCACCCTTAATTTAAACGATGGGTCCTACCAACCCTTTCTCAAAGAAAATAGTTTTCCCACTTATATTAATATTTTATCCAACCACCCCAAAAATATTATAAAACAGATATCCAATATAGTAAATAATAGGATTAACCAATTATCATTTAACATTAAAACTTTCAATGCAAATAAAGATATTTACAATAAGGCCCTTCAAAAAAGCGGATTTAAGAACAAATTAACATATAATAAACCTACAATAGAGCCCGAATCAGCAAAAACTAAAAATAAAAGAAACTGTAGAAAAAGGAAGATAATTTGGTTTAACCCTCCTTATTGTAAACTAATATCAATATTGGTAAATATTTTAATAAGAATAATCCTTTACGGAAAATTTTTAATAGGTTCACTCTAAAAATCAGCTATTCTTGTACCTCAAATATAGACAACATCATAAATTCCCATAATAGACATATTTTAATGAATTTAAGTAATACTGACACTGGGTCCGGAATTTTGAATGAATGCAATTGTAGCTCTGTGGATGCCTGCCCGGTGGAGGGCAAATGTAAATCCACCCAGGTAATTTATGAAGCCCACATTTCTCCATCAAACAACAAAAATAATTACCGGACTTATATTGGTATGTCCGGGACCTTTTAAGCAGAGATATTACAACCACAGGTATTCATTTTCGAAAACCCAGGTCAAAAATACCAGACAGCCCTTTCACGGAGATTCTGGAAAATGAAGGAAGAAGGGCTGAACCCTGTAATTAGCTGGAAACTAAGATGTTCAGCCCATATTCTGAGGAATTTTCGTGATAGGTGCTGTCTTGTGTCTGCTAGAAAAAATTCTAATATTAAAGTACCCTTACCAGCACCTACTCCTGAATTTTAGAAAGGAATTCATTAGTAAGTGCTGTTATAAAGTGAGCTTTGTGAACACTTAAATTTTAAATTCTAATTTTTAGTTTTTAGGATATTAAATAGAAATTTAATGGTTTTTGATAAATTAATTTAACTTTAAATATTATTTTAACCCCTCTACCTTCCTCTCCCTGTCTCCTTTGATTGTCTACCTTTATAAAATATGGATTCTTTTACTAATTTAACCCCCTATTTCCACTGCTAATTTATATATCTTTTTCACATCATAATTTTTATAAAAAAAAATAATTTTTTTAAAATTAATTTTCATGAAAAATTTTTAATTTATAATTTTCTTTAATCTTTATTCTTAATTTTATTTAGTTTATCTATACCTAGATGTATCTTTTAATCAGATTAACTTAATTAACTTTATTTAAATCTTATATCTACATTTTTCCTCTAAATATGCTTTTTCTAAAGTCTCTTTTTTCTAATATTTTAACCCATTTATAAAGTTAGTTTTGTTTGACACGTATCAAGCGTTTCTAATATAAAGAATTTTTTCTTTTTTCCTTTCTTTTCTTTCCTTTTCTTTATTTTTCTTACCTCCCGACTCCATTCCCTTTCTGTTTTGTTTAACCCAATTCTCAATTTAACACCACTTCCTCTTCCTTTAACCCCTTTCCTTTGTAAAGCTAGACAAGCCAAATTTTCCATTTCTTCACTTACAACTCTAGCTAAAAGTTAAAATCTAAAAATAGACATGATTTGCTTCTGAAATTTTTTGTGATGTAAATTTCTCAAATCTTAACCGTCACTTTTTATTTATTTTTTATTTATTTTTTATTTTTATTCTCATTTTGAAATATGTACTGCTGCTGATGAGATGTGAAATCTGTCTTAAGGATTTCATATTGAAATGTTCATTCAACAATTTTGAATATTAAAAATTTATTTTATTTTATTTTATATTAGCTCTGTAATTTTAATTACATTGAGCTCTTCTCCTGTATCATTTTTTAATATTAAAATTTAATATTAATTAGGATCAGGTTTTTGGGATTTACCTTCCTACTTTTCCGTTTGGATTAAAGTATTTTAATATATATATATATATTTACGTGTGTGTGTGTGTGTGTGTAAACAAGTTGTGTTAAACAACAGACAACATAGTCTTATATATTTTCTTTTCAATTTTCTCGTAATTTCTGATTAGACTTTTTATTTCCGAATTATATTTTGATAATTGTCCAAAGGTTGTCCTAGTACTTTTGAACATTATCATTCATCATCAGGGACTATATTACAATTTAAAATCAAATATTGACTTGTGGCAGGAAAAGCGTTACAATAAATATGTATAATGGGTTGCGTGTCGTCTTTCACAACCTCTATGATTGTGCGGATCAGATACAGGTTGCTCTGAATTGTTCAGTTCTTCACAGAAGACTAATTGGGTCCCAACAGAATCTCAGCAACTGACTGCAAATGCTCCATCAGGATCTTGGCAAAAATCTTTAACTGTGTTCTGCAGAGTTATGGGCCTGTAATTATCTAAGTCTCTCTCAACACCCTTGAACTCTCTCAATAGTGTGATCACAGCCTTGAAAAGCCAGTCAGAGATGAACCCCTACAGGAGCCAGTTGTTGAACACCACCGTCAAAATCGGTACAAAGATGTGCGACCGCCTTAAATACAATTAATAGGGTAGACTGTCAAGTCTTGAAGACTTGCCACTGCCAACCCTCTCCAACACCAAGCGAACTTTGCCCTCTGTGATCTCTTTTTCGCAGCTAGCTGTTTCAGTCGGCCCAAGCCGAGGAAAATTAGCCAAATAGCTGCAAAACAGATTTTTCACAGACACCAGCCTCCTTGGTAAAGCGGCTCGCGAAATGCTGCCGAAATGTCTTGCACATATTGTCAGTTGACCTCAGAGAATGGGATCTTGATCTTTCAAATGTATCAATTGCAACCTCCAAAGATCTATTCCTTGCGCAATTCACTGCCCATACTCACAGCTTCATTAGGCATCCTATTTAACCTATCCCTAATTACCTGACTGCTTTCTAGCCAAATAGTCCAAGGCCTGCCTTGCTAACACTATCTCTAGGGGGACTCCCCCCCCCAGCCTCCGTCCGGAAGAATCTATCTTTAAGTGTCTTCACCTTGTTAGCTTTAAATGTATGAAATGTTCTTAATATAATAATTCTTTGTGAGATGTTCTTAATAAATTTTACTCACTAAATAAATGGGCTTTGGTGTTCAGTAAATGAGATTATCTGTCCTTAAATAGTAAAGACAGTCCTTGCTGGATTTATTGTTTAAGAGTATATCTTTTAGTGTTCATTTGACTTCCATTTTGTGTATATGTGGACAATAAACAGGAAATCTAGTAGATGATATCCAAACCAAATTAGATTTCATTAAATATCTATAAGTTGACCTATACCTGTTTGTAATAAAAGTGTTTCTACTTATATGCTGCTGAATGGTGTAAGGGTTTCCTTGTAATTATATATATATAGTTTTCATAATAGAATTAACAGTTCATTTCTAATCAAATCAAGTGCTTTATTCACAAATTAACAACTTAAAAATTAAACTAAAATATGTTTTGAGGAATTTTGCTATTAGCTTGGGGCATATATCTAATATTTTTCTTTGATAGAAGTAATCTGGAGAAAATTTAAGATTTATCTAATAAATGAAAGTTATACATCACTTATTGCTTAAACACTAACAAATATATTTTGTTCTTTGTAAATACGTTTCTTTTATATCATGCATTTTTCTATATCTGATATTGATAAAAATATTAATTTGTTTTGTTTTTCAGTTTCAATACTTAGAATGGATGATGAAGGCAAATTTTGGAAGTCCCCTAACCGCCCACTCAGCAAAGAGATTATAAAACCTGGCACTGGTTACATTAAGCCAGTGGACAGGAGCATTTGTATGGTTACCTTAGTGCAAACTGAAGGTCCTCCACTCAACCACAACATTCTTGGATATGTTCTTGGAGAGAACATTGAAATTCAGGTTGGTGAAGGAGATACGCTTGCTTCTGATTATATCGATGAGTGCCTTGAATCCATGAAACAGGATGAGCTTTGTGAAATTAAATTTGAGCTGCCAAATTCATCATCTCAGAAAGACAACGAGATACAGAAGTATAAATGTAACATGCAACTACACAAATTTTTATCACCCCCGCACACTTGGAAGATGAGCCCAGGGGACAAACTTAGTATTGCCCAGCATCACCGTAAGAAAGGCACAGAACTGTTCAACCAAGGGAATATCGAGTTTTCATTCCGGCGCTATTCTAAGGCTCTGAAGTATCTCGTTTGCATGTACCCTGAGGATGAGATCCCAGAAAACCTCCTCACAGAATATTTAAACCTTAAGGCGGTTGTGTATGCTAACATGTCTGCCTGTCAGGCTAAGTACAGCCATCACGAGTTTGTAGTTGCAAACTGTACATCAGCACTGTTGATTGAGCCAAATAATCTGAAAGCACTCTATCGGAGGGCACAAGCACTTCTTAGCCTTAAAGACTTTGACCAAGCATTGGAAGATGTACATGCTGCTCTTAAGATTGAGCCAGATAATCGTGCTTTGCATAAACTCATGAAGGAGACAGAGAAGAAAATCAAAGATTGTGACAATGAAATGAAACAAGCAATGGCTAAAATGTTTCCACCAAGCCATTCTTAGTTATAAGTCAATACTTTTTCAATTTATTTATTCATTTAGAGTAATTGCTAATTTTCCTTTTGCTGTTTCAAATATTTTTCTTCTCATACATTTACAGGATTATAATAAATTATTAAAGTTATTAAAAAATTATTTAACAAATATCTTTGTTCTTTAAAATCTTGATATTGTTACAAAAATATCACTTTTATTAAGTATATGATCATATTTGAAGACAACCCTCTGTCTGATAATATCTTGCAAAAGAACATGTTATATAGGCATTTCAGCATAAAAAACAAATTATCAAAAATTAAAATAACTTTTTAATTATAAGCCTACTTTATATTCATTTTACTATCAGATGAATTTATAAAAAAAATTTGAAGAAAATAAGTTATTGATTAAGTTATGTCACAATGAAAAGTTTATTTACATTCAAACTAATATCCTCATCTTTGTTGTTATTATCATGGTATTTCAACCATTGTACCTTTTGACTTTCAGGTGTGTATTGATCCAGATAACCTTCAGAGAATTTCAAGCTGAATCATTTATTTAATCCATCTTGTTCCACAGTCAATGACTAAGGATATTATTTGTTATTTAGTACTGCTCACTTATTGCTTACTCTGTTTTGAATAATTACCTTATTCACACACACACACACACATATATATATATATATATAAATTCAGCCATTGGAAGCCACTGTAGGCCTTTGCAAACTCTTTCTATAACAAATACGTGTCATGTCTTACTAACAGATCTTTCAGTCTTGACTCTGCATTTTTTGCCTGGTCTTTTCCTATTATATTTGTTATCTATATCTCTTAAGCACTAGTGAAACATTCTTTTGCTGTATTTATGCTATGTGTATCATCCACCTCATTTTTAGTTGCTAAATCATTTCTATGTCGTTTACCTTGCTCTATTCTCTGATCCGTGTTAATGTCTTTTTATTTCTGATCCTGAGAATTGCTCTTTCCATTGATCTTTGTGCTTTCATGAGTTGTTTAACTTTCATATTTTGCAACCACATCATTTCTGGTAAGATGCATTCATTATTCAATTTCTATTAAGTATATTGGCAAAAACCTTTCAATTATTTCTTTATTTTTATTAGCTACTTTCCAACTAATTATGGTGTTCTATTTAATTTTCATAGTTTTATTTCAAATGTTATAATCTAAACTTCTATATAAATGGAATTTTGTGTGTGTGTGTGTCCATTACCTATAGACTTCAAAACAGCTGAACCAATTTTCTTGAAAATTTACACAGTTGTACTATAAGTGTCTGCGAGTGTTCTTAGCTAGGTTTTGTGTCGAGGTACCCCCGATAAATATCGATAATCGAAAAAAATTGGGTTATAGAAGGAGTGGTCCGATTTTAATCAAATTTGATACACTCATAGACAAAGACATAAGAAATGATATTCAGAAGTTTCAAGGTTGCAGTTCTTATAATAGTGCAGAAAATCGATTTTATATATATATATATATATATATATATGAAAGGCAAGATGTTTGTGTGTGTCTGTTTATCTCTCTGTATGTCCTTTATACAAATCCACAATTTTTATCCAATTCTCACCAAACTTCACACAAATATTCTTTAGGCTGAGTCTGAGCTCCAGGACCATGGATTAGTTTTAAAGCTTTCATTACAGCCAAGCAACACTGGGCTATACTGCTAGTCTCCCCTAAGCTGGTGTATTTCTGAACTTCTTCATCCTCTATTCTTATGTTCTTTTTCAAAACATTAATTTTGTTTTCTGTTCATTTTTAAACCTACCTTCTGACTTTCTCCTTTTTTTTTTTTTTTTTTTTTTTTTTTTTTTTTTTTTTTTTTTTTAATTCCTCCAATGATTATGATATTAGTAAAATGTCAACAAATCATAAATGGTTGAAATATTTCCCATTTATATTTACTGCCATTCCTTCTAAGTTAATTTTCCAGAAGATACTTTTTTTAGGATGTAAAATATTTAGGCAAAATCATATCCCTTTGTTTCTTTCTTTGTGTAGTCAATTTATTGCATCTGTCTCTTCCTGATATTAAGTATGCGTTTTCTTTTTGTCTGCATCCTCTCCATCACTTCATTATTGCTTACATGTTTGGTCTAAGGTATCCTCAGGATCCTTCTGTAGAACCACATTTCTGCTGCCTCGATCTTCTCTTTCATTCGTGAGGAGATCGTCCAACATTCACTACCATACAGGGGGACATATATCACATAGCAGTCCAGTACTCTTTTCTTTGTTTCTAATGAGATTTTCCTGTCTTTTGGTACTCTGATAAGCTTTTGAAATGTGTCCTTGGCCATGCCAATGCATCTTCAGATCTCGATGTAACACTTTCCATCCTCTGTCAGAAAACTTCCCAGGTATTTAAATTTCTTTACTTGTTTTATTTTAGTTTCTCCGACCTGTAGTTAGCATTCCATACGTTCAGTTTTCTTAAAGTTTATGCTCAGTCCTTTCTTCTTGCTTTCTCTTGCTACCTTTTGTAGGAAGTCCTGCATTTTCTTTTCCTTGTCTGCTATCAGCTCCATGTCATCAGTGTATCTTAAACTGTTGAGATTGTAGTTGCCAATCATGAATCCTGGCAAGGATTTTATTTCTCTCAATTGTTTCACTGTATAAGTTGAATAGATCTGGTGAAGAAACACATCCTTGTCTTATGCCCCTTTCTATCTTTGTATACCTACTGAATTAATTTCCTATCCATACACAAGTAGTTTACTGCCAATATAAGTTCTTGATTATCTTAATGTCTTTTCCAAAAATGTCGAGATTGACGAGTATCTCAATCAAGTCTTTGTGGCGTACTTTGTCAAATGCATTTGTGTAGTACATAAAGCACAGATAAAGGTCCTTCTTCTTTTGTATTGCGCTTTCAAATAGCGTTCTGAGCATGAATATTGCATTTCTTGTTCTGGCATCTTTAACGAAGCCACACTGTTCTTGTTCTGTTTCTTGACCGATTCTGCTGCATGCAGACAAGGAAAAGAAAATGCTGGACCTCCTACAAAAGGTAGCAAGAGAAAGCAAGAAGAAAGGACTGAGCATAAACTTTAAGAAAACTGAATGTATGGAATGCCAAATTTTACATGTATTTGAAAAAAAAAAAAAGCCCACAGATTATTATTTTGGTGATATGACTAAGCAGAAAGATATTATGTCTGAATAGCTGTAAAGCATGGAAATGTCAAAGAATTGAATTTAAATTCCAACAAGCCATATATCACAAGTGTGGAGATAATGAAAGTCGCAATTTTTAAGAGTAGTTGCAGAGACAACGAGAAAATCAGTGTAATTATTATCAAGGATTTGGCCAATATTCTGCAAAGACCCCAAGTACGTATATCAAAGATTGTTGCCATGAACAGAGGAAAAAGTTTTAAAAGATTATTGCTGTTTCACGACACTAAGCAAATTAACATTACTTATTGAATTTCAAGTATATATGCCAGTAGCCTGTGAAAAGGACAAAAACATCTATTGAGTTGTAGTGGATAGAAGGATTTCAATATTTGGAAATAAAGTTGGTTCCATCAGCTATTCTGATGGAACATTTAAGGTAGCTCCCAAGCTATTTTCACATGTGTATGTAATTTTATTTGGTAAATTAAGTGGTGTCATTTCTATTTTTTTATTCTTTATTGCCCCCTCCCCCCCAATACTCACAGCTGCTCCAACTAAAGCTCTCAAATCAGTTGTATGTGACTAAGAGTAGTCAGCCATATTGCCTATACAAGCAGACTTTCCAGGTGTAAATATTAAACTGTTTTCAAAACATTTAAAGAAAGCAAACACTAAATATGAATTTCTATAATGAACTGACTCAAATTTTTCTCTAAAAGCTAAAATGTTGTTAGCTACTGCATTTGTATTTTCTTTGATGTTTTTTGAAAAGTCTTATCAAATGAACCTATTGCTTTAGCAGAAGGGTTTGTAGATAACTATTTAAGCTGTTTAAATGGATAAGCATTTGCAAATAACATCCTCACTATTCTTCACCAGCCAATGAAGAAATTAGATTTGTGAATGCAAGAAAGATCAGCCTAACACACATGTGAAAGCAATGAATGGATTGAAAATTGAGTTTGTTAGGGAATATGCTACAATTTGGATTGTTTTAGCCTTTATAAAATTCCAAAATGCTAGCATGCATTTCGAGAGTAACTTTTCATA